>JACDJE010000337.1:389047-436547 GCA_016647715.1 Pavo muticus
CGCCCCCCGCCGCGCCGGCTTGGCCCGCTGCGTGCCCCCGCCCCGCCCGCTCCCCAGCCCGCGGGGCGCTCCGTTTCTGCAGCTCGCCCCGAGGAGGCCGCGGCTCTCGGAGCCGGCCACGCGCCCTCCGTGACCACGGAGCGCCGATCGGAGGCAACCGGTCATTGAGAAAACGTTATTTCGGCCTCTGCTTGAAAATGAAAGAAGCTTGGCAGAACACGACCGGCAGCGTCTCCTCCATCAGGAAGTGCCCACACGCCTGGGAGATCAGTGCCATCTCCGTTTATAGGAGGAAAAGATTAACCCGCACCCTTCTGGGATTTATCGTTTGTCTTAATTGTCACTTTTCCACTTTTTTTTTTTTTTTTTTTTTTTTTTGGCAGGAATACGTGGTCTTAAAACTGTGTCACAGTCAAGAGAGCTATGTCACAGCGAAGCCACTGCATAAATACTGCAGCACCAAGTGAGACTAATTCTCCTGTGCATCATGCACTCCGGCAATCTAAAGGGCTTTAAACCGTGTATATATGTATATATAATGCATTCTGACACAGCCAGACTAGCGATGGGAATCGTGTCTATCCTCAGCAACAGCATAAATCACAGCTGAATCACACACGCAAGTTAATATTTTTGCTAGATGGGGCTTTTGAGAGCTGCCTACAGGGTCACATTCTGAGTTCAGTCAGCCACAGCCTCAGCTTAACCAACAGCACTGCTAAGCAATCTCTGGTTTTCTTCATATAGTCAAATCCAATTCTTAATGCAGCACTACAGGCACTAAAACAAGGTTTTTAAATGTTTACATGTATAGTGTGTTTTAATAGGGACAGCCTCAGGAAACTTCCTTATCAGAGCTGCAAATACTGCTCTCTCTTAACTCTTTTGTGTCAAGTAACCCTCTAGCAAAATGTACAGGTCTCGATCTTATGCATATTCTATCACAGATATATATGCATATACTTAAAGCTTTTTTCTAGTGTGTTCCAGCAGCTGGAAGTAAGGAAGGAGCCCAGGCGCCCAGCAGCCCCTCCACAGGCAGCCAGCAGTAGCAGTGCTCTGCCACCAACAGCTGTGCAAGAGGCACCACTCAGCTGGACAACTGCCTTGTCTGAACTTAACACAGCTGTACCATGAAGCACAACCGTAACTCCAGCCTTAACTTTCCTAAGTTCTAAGTTGCCTTTCAGATTCACAGCTGAGTTGAGTTCAACTTGTTTTAATAGGTTTTCAACGTGTAAATAGAAGAGCTTACACAAAAGATACATAAAATAAAGAAAGAGAAGTGGGCAAAAGCTGAACTGCTCGTCATTTGTTCAGAACGGGTGTAGGCTTCTTCACAGAGAAGGATGCATGGATGGGTTGCTGCCTGTTCCAAAGGGCTCCATCTCGGGCACCAGGACACAGATGGCTGACCCGACAAATAACTTGTCAGAGCAAATCTGGATCTTGCAAGTCAAACTACACGGACCACGTATGCTGTTCTTGCTTCTATCCATTTACAAAAGCACATGCTTTCAAAATTTTAAATTGCTCTACTGAGAGTCTTAATTCATAAGACTGAAAATTCAAATGCAATGACATTTGTATACACATTATATACTTATAAATTGTTGTTGTCAGGCTAGAGCCACTTATCTTGTTATTAGCTATACTTAGGTGCATCACTCAGAACAAAGAAAAAAAGTGGGTGAGCGTCAAGTTGCAACTCAACCAGCCCTCATTTAAACTGTACTGCAGTTCAAGTTGTCTTCCCTCCTAAGAAGCCATTTTGTTTTTAATTCTTAAACACTTTGTAGGCATCTGAATCCCAACTTTCACATTTTCATCCCCAAAATCTTGCCTTTTATTAAGTATTTTCTGAGAAATCGAATAATAAGATCAAGATCTGTAAAACCCGGGTCTCATTCCATTCGAGTCAGTTCCTTCCCTCCCTGGCTGCAGAGGTAATCAGCTCTGCTTCTGCTGCTCTGGTTATGCTTCCTAGACTGTCTCCTGTAGGTGGCTCTTTACTGAGGAATTCTGCAATGTCTAACCATGTAGATGTGATGATTTCCCATGTCATACTCTCAAAATAAGAAGAGACAAAAAGGATGTACCACGTGTATAAATAACAAAAATCCCAGCGGATTCATATTTCTTTCTCATCAGCAGAAGTATTGAATACAGAAATAGTTAAAAAAAAAAAAAAAAAAAAAAAAAAAAGATCTCCTGAAATGCTGATACATTTGAATTGCTATAACTGAACTCCATGTTCCTATTTCCCTCTATCTTAATTTATCTGCCTGGTTTTCTGCCCATTCTGCCTAAGACTAACTTTAATGGGCACCCTTTCCGCAGGCCTCTCTGTACAGACATCTATGTACTGGCACACAGCAGTGCTCTGCAAGGTAAGCAGGCCGATCTGTTGGCATGGGATCAAGGAACAAGGCATCTTGTGCAATAAAGCTCACAATCCCAGAATTCCAGTTCTAAAAGGGAAAAATGTAAACCAAAAGTAAAAAGGCAATCACTTAAATTCAGATCTGATTACCTCATGTACAAAGAGTTTCTCATACAGTTATATTCCCATTTTGTTTTGAGAGCTCTTCTAGCGTTCATCTTTTATTTCTTGCTGTTATTTGGGTTGTGCAAAATGAGACTCATCCTGTAACAACTCTGCGCTAAATGTAAAAAGATGTGAAGGCCCACAACATCCCTACAGTGAAGGCAGCAAAACCCCAGTGGCTGGATTGTAACCAGACCAGTACCAAAGCGCTCACCCTTCGGAAGAAGGCTACCAAATCCTCAGGCCACAACTGCGCACTTCCACAGTGCCACCTATTGGAGGACTCCAAAGCACTCTGCGGCAGCAGCGAGCTCTCTGCAGGTGCTCTCCCATACAGGTGCCCCTCCTGCCCGGCAGGGTGGGGAACACCTCAGTGCTGCCTCTCTGAATGTCTCACCCTATTTTCTTATCTTCGCCATCGGCCACCACAGCACCAACTGACTACCAATAGTAACCCCTCTGAAAATTCGGTTATTTAGGTGCCCAAGCTCAAGGCTGAAATTCACAGCCGAACCAACGCCTGGCATCCCGCAGGAGCTGCTCATGACTGCAACCCGAAGGCTGATTCCCTGTTCAGCACAATCAGAACGCAACGTGACATCGCATGCATCTATGCCATGATGCAAGCAAGTGAAACAAGTCCTCGGGCGGCGCGGCTATTACGTGATTCATGAATAAAGCAAGGAAAACATCCTCGCTCTTTTAATTCCCACCACCCATAAATACTCTTCCCGTTTGCGTTCTGTCGGAAAACAACGGATTCAGAAGCCAGCCGGTGCTGCCGCCCTCTCCCCACCTGCCCCCAGCCCCACGGCCGCAGTGCCAGACCCTGCCATTCACAAGCAGCCGCAGACCCTTCCATTCACAAGCAGAGCCGGCGGCACAGAGAGGAAGAGGAGGAGTTGAAGGGGAAGAGAGCGAGAAAGCGGATAAATTCCATTTGTGCTATTAAAAAAAATAGAAAAGTGAACTCGGCGGTTGAAAAGTGAAGATAAAAAGATGAAAACAGTAATCTTGCTACAGAAACCAGAGAATTATGTTCTTGCTCTCCCCCCCCCCTTTTTTTTCCTTTTTTTTTCTTGCTTTCACGCCGTACAAACTGTAGCACCCTGAACAACTCACTCCCCTGCTATTTCCAGCACTTTACAGAAACTTTTCAACATTTCTGTTTGACACGTATTTTCAGCAGTGAGGTGAAGACAATAAGTAAACAGGTAGTGAAGGGCTATTTAGAGAGCTGGTCAGTCACGGTAATAATAACGCAAAAAGAAAAAACCTCACACAGAAGAGAACATCTATCCTATGCGCTGTAGCCACAGACAGCACATGACCTCTGACAAACAGTTTTCAGAGTAATTTTAATGCTACTCTGGATTTAACTTGACTAACTGGTAGCAATTGAGCACATCTTTTTTTTGTGGCAGCAGTTATCTAAAATGCTACAATAACAGCATCAAAAGTAGAATGGTGGAAGATTGGTTTTCCATTGTGCTGCTGAACTGGCATAATGCCCACTTTAAAAGCAATTCGCTGCTCATCACTGAAATCTGGCAGAAACGACACTAAATGCCTCGAGGAAAAAAAAAAAAGGGTCTCGAGAAGGGGGAACCACTCCAACCAGCGAGCAGAGAGAGGAGGGGGAAGAAGGGAGAAAGCAAAGGATGATGAATCCCTGTAAGAAGAGAAAATTGCAAAATAAAAAGTTTGGCGCTGCGTGTAGACTCAACAGGCTCTACTTAATTTGCTTTGAGATTTCATCGCAGGCTCGCATTAGTAATAGCAGAACAAAACAAAAGCAAATATATATTTATGTCTGCCCATTGTTCTGATGAAGTGAAAACGTACTGAGTTATGTCAATCATTTGTCAAACACATCTTCCTAGTTTTATTTACCACCAAATATAATGAGTAAATATGTGATAATAAAACTCTTCTTTTTATACGGACATATACAATTTTTTCCCACTACTAAATACAGGTAATGATTTAGGAAGCTTTCAAAATGTCTTTTTACTGTCAATAAAACTAATTCTATTCCTATTTTCATGTTAAAAAAAGGCTTTACAAATGAAAATTCAAATTAAAATTCTGATTATAGTGTAGTGTGACAACACCTGTATTTATAATTTTACTGTCAGCTAGCTCGTAGTGTTTAACAATAGCTTGAAGCAGAAAAGTAATTGGAATTTGTCTGTAACATGCCAGATGACGACACCGGGCACTTCACTGTGCAAAAGCAAATTCGGTTTGATGACAAAATAACCTTACCAAGATCTATAAAAAAGCCAACCCAGAAGTTCAGTCGGTCCTCCTCTACTCAAGGACATCCCACCCATCAAGCTGAAATGGGGCCAGCCGCTGCAGGGACCCTCCGCCTCCAACGTTCCCCTCCCAGAGCGTTCCCAGATGATGCAGTGGTACCCCCAGTCCAGAAGCATGAGGGAAAGACAGTGAGGGTGCATCAGGGCAGGCAGAGGTGGTCATGCTGCACACGCACATGCACACGTGGTTCTCTGGACCTCTGCATGAGCGAAGAAGGAAAGCAGGGCTCTGAGCACAGCAGTGCTTTCCTGTGGCCCAGCCAGGCACAGCACATCTGCTGACTGACAGACCAGGTCTGATCTAGGACACAGCACAGTCACTTTTCAAGAAACAGTATTGAAAAAAATATGAAAGCTATTCAATTCGAGCATTTCAGAATTCAAACACATGCCACTCTCCGCACACAACTTGCTTTACTCAAGGCTACAAATTAAAAGCCCATGTTTTTCATTATCCTGAAGACAGGAAAAAAAAAAAAATAAAGAAAAGGAAGCCACACAAGAAAGAAAAACAGAATGACAGTGATGTTTTAGTTTACACTAGATATGGCAACACATACAAACTGTCAAAACTATGGAGTGAAAAAAAGCTGTTATCAAGCAACTGTCAAGAGAGTCCTCTGAGATTTGGAAATCTTGTGTTTATTGTAACTACTGCACATTACACAAAGAGAGAAACATCCCTCTTCTTACCACTGCTGCTAAATATCATGTGAGAGAACCCAGACTTCTACCTCACTATTTAGATTAATTTTTTCCCTGTGTAATTCTGGGCTTGACAGCACAGAGCCCCTCCTTTTTAAAGTTTTCTGTTGTTGGGTCAAAGTTTAGAGAGAAACTTGAGGTTACAGTGAGTAGTATTTCATTTTCAAGAACTGTCAACACCATTTTTTATGTTGTTAACTTGTCGTCCATCATCTGAGAGTGGAAACTCTTAACACCGAAACACACAGAGGAAGAATTTGTCTCTTAAAAGAGGTATGAAGAAAGAGTGAGGACAATGGAAACAGCTGTTTTACTGGGCATACTACTGATTGTTTTTCATATAACTTAACATACTGTCTAGAAATAAGACTTACGCCATAGCTGGCAGCGGGCTATGGTACGAAAGGTTTAGCCTCACTGCATCCATGTAGATTTTAAATCATACTTTCTGATTGTAAGAGAACACCTATGCCTCAGATAGAAATTCCCAGCCTCTATGGGGTTTCAATAGAAACCTCAAAGCAGCTTCTTTAGCCAAAGCCTTTTGCAGCCCTTTCAAAACCAGCAGCAACATTCCAGTTTTACTGATGACTGATCAAAGTTGCGAGCAAAAAACAACCTTGTGTTTTGTTTGTCACTCACTGCAGATCACATTTATTATCACTTCTAAACTTTAGGTTTATGTAGAAGTTTCAAGGCCTCAAAACTGACATTATATCATTCTAGATTTGTTATGGACATCACAGCATCCACGTAGATCTTTGATAAGGAATAGGTATCTGCAAGCTTACTTTCCAGCAGTCAGCACCAGATCCTGCAGGAGCTGCCTGCACTCCCCACATCCCCAGCATCTCCTGGCCAGCGCTGCCTGCAGGTGTGCAGTTCCTCAGCCCCAGGCTCCCAGTTTAACAAAGCCCAACTGTTCCAACTGACAGGGAGATCTTCACATTTTGCATATAAAGTTTTATTTTCTTAAGTCTTAAGAGCTCTTCTTCAAAATGTCATAATATTTATGATCATCAGATGAGAATGCTTGAACAAAAATTCAGTCTGACACGCTGCATTTCACACAACTACCATGACCGCTCAGAGACACTTTTATCTCCAAGTACTGGATAACCTCATATAACACAGTAAGGAGTGTATTAATTCAATACAAAACATGAAATAAAATCATTGAGAAAACAATAAATTAATCTTTTCCATATCAAACTGGATTGCTAGCTGTATTATTTCCTAGCTTTTGACTTTCAAGTACTTCCCCCTCCTAGATTATAAGAGTTTTAAAGTACCATAACAATTACTGCATAAGCAGCTGCAGCTCCGTGTCCATTTAAGACTTGGTTTATTTTACTAATACTCTAATATAAGCTTACACACACTTGTATGCTCACACAAAAGGTAAGAAAAAACGACCAGCCTGATTTTCAGAAATTCAAGTACACGAAAGGTTTCTAATACTGCACAGATATGAACCATGTGCTAGAAGTCTATTCATGTACTTACTGCTCCATAAATGGAAGAGTTCTTGTGAGTGATCTGCAACAAAAAAGAAAGAAAGAAAGAAAGAAAGAAAGCCTACGGAAGGTGTGGTGCGGAACAAGAGAGTTGTTGAGCTTGTCCTGGGCTTCAATTACGATTAGGCTGAGAATTATTAAAGTTTATAAGATATACTGAAGTTAGCTTGATACAACAAGCCCTTTTCATCTAATATTGCCAACAAAATGGCCCTTCAAAGTTCATAAAAGCACTTGGGTAACTCTTTTTTTAAAGTCATACCTGACCGAGAAGCTTGCCTGCCAAATCCTCCTCTTCTTCATACACTTTCAAGGGTTACGACACAGAGGAAAAAATAGATGAGAGAGAGGGGGGAGGTCATTACAGCTGAAATTCAACACATTAAATTCAGCGCCATCAAAATAAAGAGCTCCTTCCATTAATCATGAAATTTAGAGTACTGGAAGATCTACCAGACCTATTTTACTGAACAGGAAAATTCAGCACCAGGATACTGTTAAATTGAGTTAGCATTATCAGGGGAAAAAATATGCTCTATTTCCTATTATTTATGAAGCCCTATCCTTTTCTTTCTTACCAATTACATTCCCTATCATTTCCAAAATATACAAACTGTTTTCAATCAACAGATTTCTTTATTACAGCGTACTGCATGCTTGTTACTGCCTCTTTTCTATATTGAATCCTTGATTGGACAAGCATTTTGAATTTAACACGGACTGTGATTGCACACATCAAACAAATTAAACCTGCCAATCTCTTTTTGGAGGATATCCTTTTATATATACTATCACTGAAGAGTACCCCGAGTATATTTGCTTAGGAGAAATGGGGAAGGAGGAAACGATTATTATGGCAGAGGCAGAAGACATTCATTTTCCCATGATATGTAACTGGCCTTGCATCCTCTTTTTCCTATTTTTCACTGAATTATTTTATAAAAGTAGAACATATTTACTGGATTTTTCAGCATCCCAGTGACTGTTTTACAATTATCGGCCTATGTTTCATTTTGGCCAATTGCTAATCACGCTTTAAAGATGAGATGGCACCAAGAGATGAACTACCTGGTAAGCCTGAAACTGTTCTTTCTTAGCTTAACCAGCAGCAAAGCCAGATTACATGGAATAGGAACTGCTCTTTGCAGAGTAACAGAACAAAATGTACTGGCTTGGCATTATGCACATCTGTTCAAAATGAGACAAAACTTTGTACAATTTCTGACCGCGCAAATATCCACAAGGATGGAAATAATGGGAAGCATTTTCCTTTTAAAAAGCAGTTCAGAGATGCACTGGTTGAAAATCAACTTCAAGTGGGAGAACGTCTAAAACCAAAAAAGCAAATAAATAGAAAACCCCCACAATGTCAAAAAACCCAAACTAATCAAAGTCAAATCGAAGAGTGGACAAAGCCCACAGAACAAATTAGAATAAAGCAATGAAGCTATCTGCTTGCAAGACGACTAAAAGCATTCACAGGTTTTTTGCACTTATTAAAGCTTAGTATGAATTTCTCCACTGCAAGTTCTCATGAAACAGAGATATCTTTATCTGAAATCTGCTATCAGTTTGCTACTTCATCTGCATCTTTAGAGCAGCATAAAATAAAAAGGACAGAGTATTTGGGCTGCTTTTACAACTGATGTTGTAAAAGCAGTGAACTTTAATTCAGAAGGTCTAGGTGCTATGTCCAGCTTTGCCATCACTATCTAACATCATACTGGACCAGCTGCTGAATTCATTCAGACTTCAGTTTTTGTCTGCGGAACAGGTTTGATGACATCTCCTTTTCTGACCTATTGCTTGTCTTGCACTGTAAATTCTATAGGCAGAAGTGGTCTTCAAAATTGCCTTTTTTATGGTGCATCAGACCTCTAGATAGCAGCATAATACAAATAATAACTAATGATGTGAACCCAGCTTCCTGAAAGAAGAGGTAAACCAGTACACTACACTTCCAATTTCTGTTTCAGAGATGCCTCTGCTGGCAGCTGTATTTTCTATGGCACAAAACACCGCTACCACAGTAATTTCTGAAGGTGCTCAAGTCAGAGTTTACTATAAGCCATTCTCAGCAAGGCACTTTTTAACAGTTCAAAAACAATTTACATTTGGGCAGTGTTCAGTCTCATCAAAAGCTCAGAGGTCTTTGAGGGTAAGCTGCAATTCCTACTTCTTTTCTCTCAGAGAAGGAGGAAAGACTGCAACAAAGGACTCGGATCTTTAAACCGAGAACCTATTTCTGTAGTTAGATCAGCTATTCCTCTCCCTAATTTTGCTGAAATTGCTAAATTCAATTTTATTTGTAACAGTGAAGTCAGATGTCTAGCACGTGATAAAGATATACATACACATTTCAAATGTGATGTGCAGAACCAAGACAAAGACCAACAGAATTGTCTAATTTCCTTAAAAGCTGAACTAGAAAGCTTAAAATAAAGGTGTAAGAGCCTGCTGTTCCATCCTGCCTTCATACTGCACAGCATCTACACAGACTAGGAACTGGATGACAAGTTGTTGCTTCAACATTCATTAAAAAGAAAACAATTAAAAACTCTAAAGAGAACAATGAAGATTTCCTGCAGCCAGGATGCTGGCCATTCAAAGAGCACAATGATGGTAAGGTGCAAAGATTGACACTCTTGGGGGGAGGAAGGGAGAGAGTGAGGGAGAAATGCACATCATCTTTACTGAGGCTTCCTACTCCAACTACCTGGCTCGACTCTCCACAAGAGATAAACTACCTTCAGGCACATTTTAAAGTCTCACTAACCTAGTCAAATTCCTAGTGCCACTGATTAAATAAAAATTAAGATTAGAAAGAGAAGTAACTGCCCACCATGTATTAATGAATCAGGCAACCACACGCTCCGCAGGAATTAAGAAGTGGGTTTGACATGCCCTGCGAGCTATTGCTTTCATCAGTAGTGTGGGGCTGGCAAGGCCACTCTCAGCTGTCGCTTCCTTGAAGCGAGAGCTTAATATGGAGCTGCAGCACTGCCACAACTTGGCTTTTGGAAATGGAAGAACACGCTGTATGTCATCCTGCTGATTACACAACACTGCCAGGAAAGCCACATCTCCTGCTCCTAAGAGACAGGAATCCCACAGCTTCAAACAGCTAAGGAACTCTGGGTGACAATCCGGGTGTCAATCCCCCAAGGAAATAAGGACATCAATACAAATGTAATTGTGAAAATGTTCTAAAGCTTCTAGTGAGGTACTTCACCTTCTTTCTTTTATCAAATGTTTTATTCTTCGTAGCATGGGAACGTTTCATGACAGAGCACACAAACACTAGCTAAATAAAAATCCTCCCATTTGGGCTGACTAAAAGTTCATCTAGCCTCTAATTGAGATACCTTGGACAAACAAGCTGTCATGCAGCAACACAGCCCTGACTTCCAAATCCAGCTTCGAACTACTCAGGAAGTTCTGCAGCTTCCAGAAACAAAGGCAGTTTCTCTTTGCAGAATGACTCTGGGTGGATTTTTGCTTCCATCGATGCTTCCAACAAGGTTTTGAACCCATGGCTTTCAGAATGTGTAACAACTTAAAAACATCTTCGAGTGTTTAGCACTCTTTAAAATAGTGAGCAACATAGGGTGGCTGCCTACCTCAGGAAGTTGAAGTGCTCAAAGCTGAGCACAGCCAGGAGCTGAATACCTCCAGCTGTAGGCTTGGGGCATTCAGCCCTGCTGCATGCCTGCCTGTCGTTGTTGTAGCCTTCTTTACTGTCTGCTATAAAGGCAGCATTTAAGAGGACACAGTCACACTGCAGCTGCCTAAACTTACACACTGAATAGGAATGGCAGGAAAACAAGGAAAGAAAAAAAAACTTGAAAGAAATATTCCTAACACCAGACGTTTTCAACACCTTACCTTGTACTGTACGTACCTTCAGTAAGAAACTATTTCATTGACAACGAAACAGGCAAGATGCATTAAGGCACATATTGTGAACAGTCGCACAAGAGAAGGAAGGGAAAACGTCAGGATTAAGAAAGATGGACGTAAGGGTTTATTCAAATAATTTGCTAGAGATAATGGAAAGTAACACTTTCAGCTCAGTTTTGTTCTGAGGCTTCTAAGGTATAAGCATGTTGAGTCCACTGAAATTGTCTACACTGACACAAATATGCTTTTTTTTTTTTCTTTGTAAGAGACAGAAACTGTGAAGGTCTTTTGATGATACCAGGCACTGTTCACAGCTGTTATGGTTTTTAGAACACATAATCCACTGCACAATCACAGGTTCAGGTGACGACGCACTCCACAATTTAGATGGGAGGAACCGAACAGGAAAATGAACTTAGCAGCCTCATCCGTCAGACAAATCTATTGCTCTGTAGACAACAGACCAAAATGTTTTTTTGTAATTGCTCTGGCTTCTGACACTGAAGAAAATAATGGTTTTTATGTCTAATTACAAATTTTATGCGAAGATAACAATTAGAACTTCATCCTAGCAAAAAACTACTATTGCTGAATTTCGTCTGAACAGAAGAAATATTAAAGTGATAAAAGAAAACTACAGATCCACCAAATCCAGGAAAAAAACAAAAAAAAAAAAAAAGCAAAAGCCTGAATTGGTGCTGGAACCATAGCTAACACAGTTGATTAGATTGTAGTAAATATTACAGCACTGAATTGATACTGACAATTGCTTCCTAATCTGTATGTTAAGCCTCTAGCAATTTTAAGTGTCCTGCACAGGGATTCTCAGATACTGTACTTAAGCTACATTTCAGTCATTACACCAGTAAAATTCCTGTATTCAAAATTATTTTCAGATAGCCGAATCAAAATTGTGCAGCTAAGCTGGCCAGAAAGGAGCTGGCCAGACAGATGTGTCTCGAGAAGACATACGACAGCGTGGCAGACTTTTTGGCCAAGCAGTCGTGTTCAAGGTATTCAGTAAATTTGTTAAAAACGGACAGAACTTTTCTCCTGTGAATACCTCCCTCACTGCATTTTGTACTTACTTGAAAGAACTGGGTTAAGAAAACTTCCTTCCAAGAATTAACTTGCATTCCTACATTGGCTAGTGCCCTCTATTCTATTCATCATGCTCCTGAAGAGTTTATTGGCTCGTCTGGGGAACACAAGCTGGAGCACAAGTTCTTAACCTAGCACAAACATTACCCATAGAAGGAGATCCTTGTGAGTAATTAATGATTAGAAGAATCAGTAAATTTTGTCCCTGGTATATATTTTTAAATGAGTAAGTGTTTTTTGAGCAGGAACATCATCACTGATCTGCCAGCTTTACTTTCTTCTTGACCACGACAATTCTTAACAAATCAGTCTTTAAAAGAACAACAACAACAAAAGAGATTCTGAAGAAACCATCCAGCAGACAGCATCTAGGTGTCATGCATGCCATTGATGGAACTTACTCTAGATTTACACGAAATAGCCAAGCAAGAATTTTGAGCGCAACTAGAATTGAAGTCTAAGCGGCAAAAATAAAAGTCTAAGCCATCAGATGCATGGAAACAACCGATAAATCTACTACTAAACCTACTGGAGATAATGAAGTTAGTTATTTAGAAAACTGGACATGCCCATCAAACTTGTGAGAACTACTGCTGCATAGGTAATAGAAAGGCCATGGTATGTCAAGGGATTAAGCCACTGGCCCAATCCTGCAGCGGTGCCATTAAGTAACAGCTTGCTGACAGGCGCCTTGCCTTTTCCCTATATTAGCAATCAGTATCTGGGTACTAAGTTGTACCTCTTCCTTTCCCAATGGACTTCCATAAAAAGGAAATAGTCCTGCACAGATCAGCACTATACAGCACTTTAAAATATTTTCCATATGTCTGAATAAGTAGACATTTTGCTGAGCATAAATTACATTAAAAACCTATGCAGCATTTTTCTAAAATAATACAATAATTCCTCTTGAAAGCTACTGTAATTCCTACTCTTTTGCAACGAGCAAGATGCAAATCTGAAAAATCTGCCTTGAAATGCGAAGTTAGGCTGATACCACTTTGCCAACAACAAATATTCAAAATGCTGTCTTTCAGGACATTCGCTTCTGGGCAAGTGCAGCAGAGTAACAAATTTATTTTGCAAGATAATGTAAAGGAGAGGGATACAGGGAGTCTGTTTAAAAATATAGTCTGCAGTTCTGTTGACCTCCAAGATATTACTCAAGATTCCCATGGGTTGTAAAGAGGTGCCGGCTAATAAGACATGAGGAAAAGCCTTCAGAAATGTATTTTATTGTTATGAATGCAGCAGGAAGATGCAGTCATCTGATCACCCAGAAGAAGGAACCACAGCACGCTGCGTCAGCACCTTCCTTAGAACATACTGCCACCTCTGCAACGCCTGATTTATCCCCCAGTGCTCCAGAACAGAGAACCATGGGATCTGCGGATAACAACTGCCCAGTTCGGTGCCAAGGTTTCAAAGTAGTGGCTCGCTGACCAGTAAGGGCTTGGATGGTATGAAGAACAGCATGTCAGAAGAATTACAGCAATTGAACTGTTCTGCTTTCTACTCTTAACGTATACGGAGCGCTGCAGAACACACTTTCAGAAATCAGATATCTAACACTAATGAATTATGCACCGATTACAGATGACCTTTGGAGTCGCCGAAGGTGCAGTCACAATCACGCATTTATAAAAAGTCCTGCTTTTCACTATAATGTGTGAATGTATGAAATTAAATGAGGCTTGCAATATAATCAGCGTGGTTGGCTGCTTTAATATATTCCGCTTCAATTTAAAATCACCACAATCCAAGAATGACAAATCTAATTTGATCAGTTGTTCACAAAAACACTGAAAAGAGATGTAAGCAGACCTATCAACAGCTGGAACATGGCCTGCTTACCAAAGCAATTAATCCTTTTTTACACAAAACTCTTAAAATATTCAAAAACAGTTTAAAGCACTGCAGTATTTAAAAAAAAAAAGAAGGGGGGGGGGGAGGGGATAGTAGAAAGGAGTTTCCCTAGTAAAAACATTTTAAACATCTAAGTTATTGCTTAAAAGCACAAAAGCCAGAAAATTCAAACAGAAAGGTCTGATCTCTAATAAAAAGGTGCAATTGGGTAGTGTGCTAGCCGTAATATAATAACCCATTGTAACTCAACTTCGAAGGTTTGACTGCTCTTTATGAGGTGTTTAAATTGTATTTCATATTTAAATGGATTTTCACGAGCTCTTGCACATGTTAAATATGCATATTTAACTGCAGTCAAATAATTCCAGATTACTAATAAGTTGGTATAAACGCCTGCCTTATGCAAAGAATATATGCTTTCAAAAGCTGAACAAGCTCCCATGTTATTCGCAGAATCAAAAATACACAGATCTCATTACTTCCCACTCCAAAAAACACTAAGAGAAATGTTGTCTCATCTCTCACGACTGTCATACTTGCCATACCTTAACTTTGTGGATTTTAGCCTTGAGTGCTGCACACTCTTCTCTGGCAGAGAATTTTTTTTCCAAAAGCTACTGAAACCAATTCTGATTAACAAGACTGAAAGTAACTCACAAATGGAATAGCACCTTGCCAGACTGCATTCATTCAGTCAGTCACTAATTAGCATCTGCACGAGAGGAAAATTTTGAAAGCATTTCAAATCATCAGAATTATCCAAAATATATCTGAGGTTGTAACAGGAGATGACTGGTACACAAGCCTTTTCTGGAGAATGATGATCTGGTGTATCAGCACTGTTGGAAGAATTGGAATTCAAGCGCCATTTACTTCCTCAAATCTTTACCATAGTCGATGTGAGCAAATGACTTTCCCACAACATCAGGCATAAGGACAGCATACACATAAGTAAAACAAGACACCTGAAAGCAAATTGCTCCGTCAAAAATAGTCACTAAAACAAGGAAGATGACATCAGACTAAAGCATCTGCTGCTGCACAGAAGATCAACAACAAACAAAATAAAAATGCTGTTTGTGATCTAATTTTGGATGAAGCATGAGGTTAGAATTAAATACTGTTGCTTTATTTTGCTTATGACAAAACCACAAAGCCCACACCCTTGGTCAGTGAACAACCACCACATGAGGCATTTCATCCAAAAAAGCCTGAAATACTAACAGGTATATCTGTATTTAATCAACATGTGGCACAACTTATTTATGACTTTTTGTTCAAGTATTTGATAGAAGCTAGATATATCCCAAGTTAAGCTGTAGATTGTTAGCTATATATCAACATTATAACAATATGTTTTAAATCTGAGCTTCTGTGACAATTTCAAACGTTTGAGATCTAACAGTCATTTCAATCTCACTCACCTTCACTTACTTCCCACACACTATTTTATAGATTTAGAAGCAACATAGATCCCCAAAGCACCAAAAAAAGAGGCAAGATGAAAAAGGAGCGTATCACCAGAAAGATAGCATATATCCAGAAGTGTAGCATACTAGACTCCAAAATTAAAAACACAGAATATCCCGAGTCAGAAGAGACCCATCAGAACGAGCTCTTAACTCCAAATATTTAATCTTCTGCCCATCTTAAATTAAATGCTTATTTGACAGTAAGGGGCAAGACAGATGTATGATTCTTAGTGATACAGATAATTGAAAATAAAACAAAACAATAATTTAGCCTCTAAGATCGATTTCTGGAATGGCTGCCCAACACAGGGTTATTTCAGATTACGCACAAAGGTGACTTACATCATCTTCAAGAACAACATCAACATATTCCAGTACTTGCTTGTTCTGGATCCACAGCTATAGGTATATACAGGCACACAGTGATAGGACAAAGGGGGATGGTTTTAAACTAAAAGAAAGGAGAGTCAGATTACACATTAGGAGGAAATTATTTACTGGAGGGCAGTGAGGCACTGGCACAGCTGCCCCGAGAAGCCGTAGGTGCCCCATCCTTGGAGGCACTCAAGGCCAGTTTGGATGGGGCCTTCAAAAGCTGTTGGTGCTACATGATGGGTATTGCCACGAGTATCCAGCATGAGAAATACCCACTTCCCCCCCACCACCAGGTTTACAGATGTTGGTTTGCAAACTCCGTATGTTACAGCATAAACAACATGCAAGAATCCCATCAAACAGTGGAAGAGGAGTATCTGTTCCCACGTCATGAGAAACAGAATGACAAGATATGAAGTACTCAGTAGTTCCTCTCCCCAGTCCTGGTCCTCCATCCTAACTGCATGGGAGTTCTTTTGGTAATGTGCTGACTACATCATCAGCACAGGAATGAAATCAGCCGAAGGAACAAACGGAGCTGTTGCTTCTACTGTAATCAGACTTTATAATAAAGCTCAAGGAAGTCAAGAAGTAATTAGTCGTTCTTTACAAAATGCACATGTAAAGTCAACAAGTAACAACTCTCCACTCCTGGTGGAAGCTAATGACTTCTTTGGGAAAGCACCTTGAGCAAACATCCCAAAAAAGCCAGCATTTCACAAAGCAAAGGTGACCAGCTACTCCCTGCTAACTTTAACTTGAAACAACGGGCAAAAGCAGTTGGGAAGAAAATGGATCACCGAGGCTCAGTGCTGTAGAACATCGTTCCTGTCCTAACAGCATACAGTGACATCAACAAATTCATTACTCTAATACACTGGGCACTGCCAAAGGAAATGAGCAGTAAAGTTTTTTGATTTCTTTTAAAATAATTTCTCTTTTCCCTTTTCTCCTTATACACTTATCTGGAATCCTGCCAATTTGTCCAGGAGACATTACAGAACTCAACAAAACACACACCTGCAGTTACTCTGACTCAGGGGTCAGCACAGTCTTACTCTATGAAGACCCCCACCCACACATACAATTTCTATCTTCTATCCTGCCCTTCAACGGCTGCATAAGACCCACGGCTCTGAAACAGTGAGAAATCACATGCTCAGCTGCCCATAATACATCAAGGACACAACAATACACTCTGTCCCATTGATGCAACCATCCCCACTACTAGGATGTCAATATATTTTTTTCTTTCTTCCCTAGGGAAGCATATCTACTGATCATCTCCAATTTGTGAAAAGTCAGCAATTTTGAGCAGGGAATATAGGAGATACGTATTCAGCAGAACAATGCAAGTGAAACAGGGAAACAGGTTACTTGGGTACCACAACATTAAGCACTTTCTGACAAAGACTGCATTAGCAGATGACAGGAGATTGAACACATAGCAAACAAAATGCTTTACAGATTTTCCTGTCCTTGATGTTGCAGCTGATCTGGAAGAGAATGTGCAAAGTCCCTCATGCAGAGATAGCCTTTGATCCTTGTGTCCTAACTTGATACACTTACAAATCCATGCCTGCCTTTTGTTTTCCACATCTCAAAGAGAGTCTACAAATAAAATAATGGATTATCTGAAGCTGCTCTGTTATAAAGAAATACGTTTTAAATGACTTTCTTAAATCAACTTTGTAAATGTATTTTTTCCCCTTTTCATGCTTGACATTCAAGCAGAAAGAAGAAAGATTACGTGCTATGATCTGTAGAATATTAAACTCCTCCTTGGGACAAGTTCGTCTAGTTATCAAAATCCCTGTATTTACTGAATATGAAAAAGCAGAGGTTGATGGATTTGGCTTTTAACTGCTAAAATCTTTTGCGGGTAAAGAACAGCTATTAATATATAATGGCTTTTCACCTTGATGATTTTAAATTAATTTCCAGACGACCCCATACATGAAATTTAGTCTCTAGACTTGTCCCTTTGAAAAATATTATGGGCTTAGAAGAATTATACCCTATGCTTCCATCCAAATAGCCACAAAACAACAGTTTTCTTCTGTGACAGAAGCCAGAACTCTATTCTGAGACTGATTTTTTAAAGGCTGGCTTGCAGACCTTGTGACAGACTTTTCCAAAGGAGTGGTAGGAGTTAAGGTATTCTGTCTCCTCCCAGTTAACAGTTATGACTGGATGCCTTTCCTCGAGCCTTTACTATTAACTACATATCATTTAAAAATAGATTATTCTAGGATGCAGAAGTGATTTATTTCAGAAGAACACGTTCTTCTCACCTTGCTGTAGACAACAGAGGTTGTAACTGTAGAAGGATAATGGAAACTATTTTGATGTTATTTTTTACTCTTTGAGCCAACTGGAGTGCTGTATGTAACAGTTTCCCACATCTGGCATCTAACACGGTGAACTCATGAATTATGTCCCTGGTAAAATCTTTTGAGTAAAACTGTTTTCTAGATGTCTAGAATCAGTCACTGTGGGTCTCCTTTATAACCAATACAAGAAAGAAGCATTTCTTACATGTGACCAATACCAGCCAAGCATAAATGAGATTAGATAAGCCATGCCCTGGACCTGCCTATTCCTCTCCACTACCCGGGGTGCACAAGCTGATAAATTCATACACAAATACTTGAACTGCAGACCTCAGTCAGTGAAGATGAACAGCGTATCTCTGCAGGGGGGGTTCTCCACTAGTAACAATTGGTATGGAAGGAATGACTGCTTAGCTTCTCTTAGACAAAATGAGAACAGCAAAGCCCTCACTCATGCAGTGCCTATATACTCAAGCGGAGGGTTGGACTACTACTGTTGTCTTCTGTGCACCTCTCTTATGTTCATACAGATCTTAGTGAAGCCTATGATCGCTGCCAGTAAAGAAAGGAAATTCTTGGTCACTCCACTGGACTGTGACTCTTCAGCTTTCTGAGCGGTTCATATTTTACAAATATTCAGATCTCAACTCTAGTAGGACCTCACTGTTGCACATGTAGTACGAGGGACAAATTTTAGCTTGAATACCACCATATACACACACTTTGTGAGGCATACCTGATGGTGGACCACTTATGCATTTCTGAGCAGAAAATCCTACCCATGGAAAGATGAAGAATGTTCTCTTCACTCATTTCTCCCCTTAGCATTTAAACATAAAGCAAAGCATCAGATGGATTTCCTCTAAAGAGAGTAAAACCTTCATGCATACTCCCACAAATTCCTGAGCTTACTGCTGTTGTCTACAATGGCTCATTTCCTAACTCATCACTCACCTTTTTTTAAAGGCAATGCATATCAGCTGAAAAGATAAGGGTGGCTTCTTACTTTATAGAAGTCCTGCCACTGTGGTGATTCATATTATCTTTGTAATTGGGATATATTGCACTACAGAGCCTTGCTTTATAATTAAGTTTCTTTGACCTTTAGGCACTCCTGGGGCCTCTCCTAGTTAGCCCAAATGGGTGATACAAAGCACCCACAATGTTGGAAAGTCTTGAATTTAAAGATTTCTGTATATGTTCAACAGAATCTTTTTTTCTTGAGTGTTGCCTGTAGTATGCACCCTGCTGCAGAATTCTGTTTTTAAAACCAAAGTATATACACCAATCTGAATTATGCTAAGAACATGGTTTATCATAATAATGGCCTTCAAAATGTACTATTCAACAGAAACATTGGCCTGCTCAAGACACTGTAAAAATATCAGCTTGCAATTGCTCAAGAATCTTTCCAAGGATGTACTCCATCTGTAAAACTGCTGATATCTGCAGAGAAGAGAGATTTCCTCCCAGATCATATTTTATGTTTAGAAGACGACAAAATCTTCTGTACCACAAACTTTTCCAGAGACTTCTTCCCTTCTCCCCTTCTCACATCCAGAATGACATAAAAAATGACCTGTTCTCAAGCTACTCTCAGTCCAGAATTCTTTGGAAGATGACCAATGCCCATGTAAGACTTCTGCTTACGATCATGCAACGGTTTTTAGTAATGTACAGCTACAGATCTTATTTAAAATTTCCCTAGTTAAGAAAAACTTCTTACTGGATAACAAGGGCAACAGCAATAAGGTCTAAAATTTGGGGAGCTTCTACTAGAAATGCAAATCCTAAATTTATCCTCACTGGGTTCAAGTAATGCACAAAATTGAAGGCTACACCTTGCAATGGATTATTTTACTTTCAAGCTGTAACGTAAATTACCTTCTTTTATTGTTGCCTCTCCAAATCTCTCAACTTCACAATTTCTCAGACTCTTTCCCACATTTTCTGTATTGTGAAGTTTAGGATTGCTTTTTTACAAATTTGCTCATTAAGAGATCACTTGATAAATCTGGCTTTCTTTTTTTTTGTCTTTATTCTCCTTTTGCACTAATGCTATTTCCTCATGTGTAATTCAGTATAGGCATTTCTCCTTTCCCATATAAAATGGAACTTGTTAAACACACACACACACACAAAACCCACAACAAACAAACAAACCAGAATCTCTAAGACTACTGAAAAGTTACTCTAATAGTAATATTTTGCTGGGCCCTTGATTATAGTATCAACATACTGCCATGGACTGTGATGTGACAACTGGAAGTTTTCCATCGAAGCAAAGACTGAACAAATAAAACCCAAGATCCTTCTCCCTTGAAAGAGAAATGCTTATTCTAGAATTGCTATGTTACATGAAAAATCTCAGTATCTCAAATCCTGTTGGAGTAGAGCATAACTTTTGAAGTGTGATGCTGAATCACTGAACTACTCTTTCCACAGTTAGGGCAGGCACACTAACAAAGAACTGAAACGTATCCTAAGGCGTGAATATCCAATATAAGACTTTACCATGCAAATGGTCTGTTGACATTACCTTGCCCATCTTAAGTGGTAAAAAAAAAAAAAATAAGTGAAGACAAGGGCCCCTTAAAACCCAGCACTGCTATCATTAAATAAATAAATAAATAAATAAGTCCTGATTATCATGTTTTCCGCCCAAGAAAGCAGTTATTAGAACTGAAAGAAGGAGAAAAAGGATGCACCAGTACTCCAAGAAGTAAAACAAGGTCACCAAAACTGCTGTCCTACACTACCCTGTGAGGTACTCCACTAGGGTTTAAGAGAAATGCTGCAGTGACTGCCAGAACTTGAACTGCTTCCTCCTTTTCACTTGGGCAGATCAATGCTTTCTGAAATGTAACTCAACATTGGAAGAGGTAAGTGAATCCCAGACCTGCATGAGTGAGGTGGAGAGCTTTTTGCCATGGCAGCAGATGTACGTGAAAGCTGAGAAGTGGTAAGCAGAGCAGTCTGCCATGTTACACTGGTGCCTGAAACACAGGCAAAAGTGGGTGCTACAGGGAAAGCTTAAACCAAAGGATATCAAGTTATCTATGCTCTGTGGGTCAGTGCAGCAGCTGTGGTCACTAGTAGGGCAGAGGATACCTGTGAATATAAAAAGCCTGTAAATCTTGTCAAATGCTGTAATAAAGCAAAAAGGATCCTTTTTTGGTACTAACTAGAAAACACAAGCACATTCATATGTTGAAAGACTAAATACTGAAATAAAAGTCATATTTTGTCTAAATAGGAACTTCTGACTAAATACTTCCTTTGATGTTTAAGATTTGTTACAGCAATTCAATAAAACAAAAATGAACTCAAGGCTTCAGATCTTAAAGAAAAGTTGAAAAAGGCACAAGCACTTTACTGCAGTTTCTGAATAATATCATAGCTTCCCTCTTTTGCAATATTTGAGGTTTGGCTTAAACTGGGAAATAGAAGATAAATTTCAGAGTACAGAAGCACAAAAAACAGAAATAGTTTTTAAACTTGCACCCAGATTTTCAGAAACTAAACTTTCACATAACAACCTATTTTTTCCTTTCCCTCTAAATGCACCTACAAGAAGAGCTGCAGAGCTTATGCTTCATCAAATGCATGCATCTTACGTTCCGACATCTGGTGCTTTTCCAAATTATGGGCATATCTTTTTTCCTTTTTTTTTCCAACCAAGACATTACACTTTAGACTTCTTAAACTAGGTAGTATTTCAAATAGTTGAACTATATGTCAGGTTATCATGAAACTGCATGCACGACAAACAATTCCAAATCCACTGATGCCTCTAAAATACGGAATCTAAAGTATGAAATAAATCTTCTCTGCATCAAGATCCTGATGATAATAGTTAACCATTATTGATCAAAACCACGGTAGCTCCATGCTCTTTGTAAGTATTTTATCACCCAACACAAAGTTTTTTTTTTAACAAGGACGTTTAAAACTACAGGATCAGTTCTAAGCACAAAATAAATAAATACATAAATAGAATTGAATTGCAGATGAATACACATCTATACGGTTTATGAAGAGTAGAAAAATAACACAATTCTAAGCTTGTCTTAAGTATTCTTTTGCCCTCCCTCAAAAATAGGTAACCCAACTCCAAAATGTTCATCTGATAAAAATGCTGCTGTTCACGCGCTGCTGGCTGTTTATGCAACATATATTGTTACACCAGAAATATGAAGCAATACCATAACTAACATAAATGTTTTAATTCCAACTCCATAGAATCCTATTTATGTCAAATATTATTTGTTTTTATCATCTAAATAAACTAGCTTAGGCTGTCACTCACTCCTTTTTATTCATTTTTTTTGTTTTGTCTTACTGTATGCATCTCTCACAAAGTGAAAAATGTCTATTTAAAGATAAGTGGAAATACTACAGCACGCAACATTTTCATGTCAAAATAATTACATTATTATATTCTGAGTTAAATAATATAACATAGGAAAACATTTTGATATGCCTTTGACAGTTGTAATCCTGGCAGAAACAAATCAACTTCTTCCAAACTAATTTATACCAGATAAAAACAAAGAGCTCCCAAGCTCAAATGGGCCTTCTCCATCCAAGTCCCCTCACAGAAGTGGGATACGACACTGCTCTGTTTTTTCTCCAAGGTTGAGCCAAATTCTGACCTGTCACAAAAGACTAATTGGCTCTCAAAAGGTAGTGAAATTATATTAGCCTGAAATAAGACATGCTAATCTATGAGATGGCTCAGGAAATAAATAAATAAATAAATAAATAAATAAATAAATAAAAAGAAAAAAGGAAAAGAAAAGGGGGAAAGGGGGAGGGGGGTAGTACTCTCTCTTTCCATCTCATTGAACCACTCACTATCGTGGAATGATTGTCTCTTTGTTAAAAGAGGGGACTTGAAAACTGTGGAAGTGGAGGCACTGCTTGTGAGACACAAAGAGGTAATAGCTGAGGTCTCACACGCTTTTGTGAAATACGTACTCCAAATAGTTTCTTGTGCACTCTGTTTTCATAGTGGTAATACTCAGGGCTTCAAATATGCCTTTTTATTCCCCCAGAAACATCAGTTGGTATTGGCTGACACCACCACATATTTCTGATGGAGAGATGACAAAAACGAATTGATGGACTTCTTTGTTTAATAAACCAAATTTAAGCTGCATTGAGATACTCTACTGTATAATGCTCCATTTTTGTATTATACATCATGTACAGTTTTTGTGTGTCCTACAAAATAAAATTAGTATTTACCATGCCATTGTTCTCTACATAGCCTCGTAGCCCTTATTAAAGACTTCATCCACGCCCATTTCTTAGAGAAAAGAGCATAACTACGTTTTCATCATGCCTTTGACATAAACGTTTTGTTTTTTAAGGATACAGAAAGATATTTCAAAAGAAATGTCTCCTGTGCAGTTATTATGCTTCAGTAAGTATAATAATTAAAATAATTTTATTTGTGGTATTAATTTAAATCTTTGGAGATCAAATAAGGATCCGGTTTTTACAATCTATGTTCAAAAATAATGCATCTGTGTTTCTTCTAAAGGCCAATGCAATTCAAACTGGTTTGGAGACAAACTCTCCCTAGTACTTGTACACTCAGTAGATATAAGCTGAAGTTCCCGCATTCAACAAAATAACGGCAGATTCAAATCACCTGCAAACCCAAATTTGGGAGTTTACAATAGGTTGTGTAAGATAAAACAGCTGCCTTAGAAAACACAGAAAAATTATACAAAGATAGAAATGTATACTTGGTATCAAGTTATAAGCTTCACAGAAATCAGAGCTTATAATTCCAATGACTGATTTTCTTCATGTTTCTAAGTTGACCACTTCCCTGCTGACATGTAGGTTACGATTTTCTCCCTTTTTATCAGTATCACAAATTCTGATCACTTACATTTTGTATCACCTCTCTCACACGCATTGTTTCCTGTTATTCAAAGTATTTCTCCGTATTTTAACATAATATTGTAACATAATAAATGAACATTTTCTATCATGATGAATGTATGAGAAAGTTTTGTATGAAAGTTTCCATATGCCCAATATAATAAAATACTAGGGCAAAACAAGCATACAATGTCCTAAATACTACTATTTTTTCTCTTAGCATGCAGTAAACTACTTTAGTTACACACCGCACCCACAGTTCAACAAATTTATAAATTAAGTATGCGCAATAGGGAGTAATAAATGAGCACATGAACATATATATATAAACAGAAAAAATAATTTTAAAAAAAGCAGTTTTACTCAATAAAAGAATTTTTTGGTCCTTGAGAAATCAGCTGCATTCTCCACATCTTCAGGGAAATCAAGGTTTCGCTCTACCTACACATGGCCATAACCAGCATTTTTCCAATCACATTTATAGCCGACACCAGATACCTGACCCAGATATTCTCAACACACTACAAAGAATAAAGTTATGAAGGTGGTTACTGAAAGCAGGCAACTTTCTGTAACTCCAGCTACAGAACCTTTCTAACTAAAAGACAAGACATATCAATGACAAAATCACAGAGGCTCTGAATCCCTGGGCAATATAGGCAATGCCTCGGAACTAATTTTATGGGAAATAATAATTAAAGACATAGAAGTCCTTCCACAATGCTCTCATGCTATACTGGTCGTGAAGAAAGGGAAAAAGAGAGCTGGTGTGATGCGTAACACCATACACCATCTTCAGTAGGTCACTGGTCTTTTAAATAATCTCTAGTGAACAAATAAGATTTCAGAAAGTTTTTAGTAGATAATTACACTTCCTGATTTTGTAATTAGTGGAACTACATGTAATTACATAATAATTATGACGGTAATTACGTAATTAAGATGTATAATTATGTAGTAAAAAACATTATGGAAATAAAAGCCATCAACTGTATAAGCACAATGCATTTTTAAAAATAAATTCTGTATCATCTGTTTAAAGCTACCATTTTCCTCAAAATATCAAAGTGATTATAAGCCATCACTGGCAAGTTCTAAAATACATTTCTTATGCAACTTAAAAATCATACAGATAATTGTACCTTTTTTTAAATCTCTTTAAGACCTTACATTTATATTACCCTTCTGATGTCTAGGTGCATGTATACCAAATAGATCATACAGAGTTAAATTGTTTGTATTTATATTTCCAATTTCTACCACAACATATATATATTTTTAAATTAGCATCAATGTCAGAATTCTGGTATCTAAAATACAGGATTTTTTTTTAAATTACACTGCCAGATCCATCAAATCTAAGGGACTTATAAAAGGAGAAAGATGCTCATCTTGCACTTTTCACTAGAGAAAAGAGCTTACGGCTTTGAGAAGCAGTAGTCACTAAAAGAAGCCATGTCTCTCTTGCATTGAACAACAACAAAACCCTGAACTTCACTAATACAGATGAAATCAGAAAGACAAAGGTCTCTATAAGAACAATCAAAGTTGCGGATGAAAAACAAACTATAAAGAAAAAATGGTTTTAAAGATTATTTTCTGCTTCAAAACACGAGAGAACTGATAAAGCAACCAGACTGTATTAGATAAAATAACCTAGGCTCTAAGCACATAGGTGTATGCCAACTTGTTAAGTAAGGAATAAAACCTGAAAGGCAAATCAGAAGATATTTTTCCCACAAAAGAAAAAACTATCAGTAGCAGCAAGGTATTTATGTGAAAAAGTCAGATAACCATTCCAGTTCATGAGGAGTCAGTTAGTCAAGCCAACCACTTCATTCCACCCGGACCATTAAGCACAACGTGCGAAAAAAAATAAAGTCTTCATTAATCAAAACTACTTTATTGGAGGTATGAGCCACAACAAATGTACTTCTGTCATGTCACACAGTTCCCACACCGTGGACATATCACAGCTGTTATAACTCATTATTTCTATTTATTTCATTCACCAGCAGTGAAAATAATTCACAAGAATTTGTAACTCCCAGAGAGGTGTCACAGCCCATTAAGCTTAGTGTTCAGAGAAAGGGTTATAGAAATGTACAGTGAGTGTAACGGCGTTTACTTACATTTCACAGGTTTAACAAAAAGACTCCACATGCAGAAACAGAACAGAAGAAAACAGCTATGCACAAGACATTAAAATGTCAAATTGGTCATGAAAACAAGTGTGATTGCTATGGAAGGATAACTTAGGATTTACAGATCAGCTAACTGCCCATACGCTATATCAAAAAGGTCAAAATCCTTCAATGAATATTTTTTTGTTTGGAGAAAAGTCAGCGAGACTCAAAAACACACAAGAAAGTGACTTTTTTTTTCAAGTCCCAACATCTTTCTCTACGGAACAACGCATAAAGGAAAAATGAACAAGTGCTTCCCAAGAGCTACCAAAAGGTTACATTCTTGAAAATTAGTATTCTATTACCTCTTCAAAACAATACGATTGGTAGACAAAGTACCTTAAAACAAACGTGCACAGCAGTATTTTTTGGGATGCAGAGATCACTGCAGAGAACTGAACTCTCAGCGATAGTGTCTAGAGATGAGATGCAACAGAATGCTTTGTTTGTTGAGCTGCACTCCCTCAAAAAAGTTACACCATGTTTCAGCAATTGCACATATATATATATATATATATATTTATGCATACAGGTTATTTACATGATTTCTCTTTATTTTCCCCTGGAAAGCACACACAATCAACTACATTTCCTTTCTTAGTTATTGCAAGTTTTTCGTAGTCTTTTTGCCTACAGATAAATGTCTAGTAGTTATGATGCCAGAAGTCTCAATTTCATTGCCTCAGTTTCTCATACATACAACCCTTCTAGCTCTCTCACACATGATGTCCTCCCTTCATCTGACTGAACTTGCACACTACTGCAGAGCAGGAACATCTTGCTCAGGCCCATTCATTCAGTCTCCCTCAACCTCACCATCATCACCAGCTGACAGGAGTACATACACTAAACCACAAATTGCTCTGACAACATCTCAATTGCAATCTGTCTTCTTTGAAAGATTTACAATTATTCTTCAATTAAAAATTCAGTCTGACCTCCTCCTTAGCACATCAAGATGAGAACATCCCATGTTGAAATTATAGGATTCACACAAATATTCACAGCTGGGTTTTTTTTTTGTGTGTGTGTTATTTATTTATTTAATTTGTTTTGTGTCTAGGACATACAGCACAGAAGAGAGTCATTTTTTCCCAACATAATTTCGCAGCTTATTCTGCCATGAAGTAAATTAGATGCTTCTGGTGTTTGTATGCAAGGATGAAGCAAGGAACATACAGATATATAGCTGTGATAGAAGTGCAAGAACATCCTCTGAATACGCCTTTGGATTTACAAAATCATAGTCCATAAGAATATGATCTCAACAATTACATTCCACTTTCACAAACTGACATATACTTTGAAGATGCAGGTCTCCCCAGCAAACAGGAACACTTAATCACTCTTTCCAAGGCCATCTCCCATCCTCACTTTCTTCTACCTATCTAATAACCTGATATGTCTAAACTTTTTGGAATCCAATAATCAGAGGCTCAGTGGTTGAAAATATTCTGTGAAAGAATATACTGCAGCATCTCTGCAATTTCTGTCCCTGAAACACCTAAATGCACTCCAAACATCACTTGTGACCTTATGTCTCTTAGAACTGGGATGGTGGAGAAGCAGTGGCTTTCAGTTCCATTTTCTAGCGTGAAACAGAAAAATCCTATGATTAGGATCCTGTTTCTCTTCAAAAAAAAAAAAAAAAAAAAAAAGCACCATGAACAATCTCAGTTATATTAATATGCAATTTTTGAATGATTTTGCAGTCATTGTGAATAAAGAAACCGCAGCATCCCTATCCAAAGTCTTCCATGAAGATTTAATTTATGCTAGGAGGGGGAGCTAACTAGAGACATCTGTGTGAGGCACAGCAGTTTCACTGACTTTATGTGGGCTCCATTTCTCTTCATTTTTAAAGGTTTTCATTTTACTGTAGAAGCAAAATGAAAACAGTAATATCTTTGAATATTTAACAATACCAATATTTGAATGGGATAATGATATAAAGCTTACTACACTTTATTTTGATTTTCTGATGACACAGCCATTAAAATACATTGGTTTCCATTTCTGAATTTAAAGCACACAAAAAAAGCATACTCCTGGATTTAAACATCATGTGCTTAAATCACTGCTGGTTTACCTATTCTTTTTCCATCCAAACGAACAGAGGATGTTACTACTTTGCTACTCCTACTGCTTCTTGCTGTTCTGACTGTTTGCCTAAGCAGCAACATCTGTTAAAGCCACAACCCAGCTCTGAAAACCTCTGACTGTTAAGGAAGAGCTGAAAACATTTTGAGTACTTTACTAGTCACAATGGAGCAATTTTTCCTTTCCTGATTAAAAAATTAAATCAGAACAAACAGACCTGACACTATTAGTGGCAGCTGTAAATTAGTGGTTTTGGCACAGTGATATTGAAAATTAAATTGGTTTTGACCTGACATTGACTGTGCAACAGTCTCTAATTTAAAAAGACTGCAAAGGAATTTCAGAGTTACACTAGTGTAGTATGAAAGCTTAGAACCTCATCCACCTTTCACAATGTTAACATACTAAACTGCATCATCATCATGAAAGATCCTGAACTTTCAGATGAATGGAAACAATTGCTTGGAGAATAAACGCAACAATTAATAATGGTACTAACAACTAATAATTGTATAATCCAGATATTCCTGGATGTTATAGCTGGCAGCTAACTTCACCAGTCTCTGTAAGAATAAAATGTCATGTAAACCAGCTTATTTTTAATTCTTACAGGGAAAAGATGGACCAAAACCTAGCTGTAAACATGAAGATGACAAGTAGTAGACTAATAGACAAGAAGG
This sequence comes from Pavo muticus, assembly GCA_016647715.1. Lineage (NCBI taxonomy): Eukaryota > Metazoa > Chordata > Aves > Galliformes > Phasianidae > Pavo > Pavo muticus. The sequence goes on from JACDJE010000337.1 coordinate 418,050, forward strand.
GCTGTAAAGAATTTAATCATGTCAGCCACTGTAATTTCCTTAGGTAACAGGACCCAGAATAGTTATCTAGTGGAGCTTGCATACTAACTTCAGTTTGGCTTTTGAAATTATCTTCCATGATATTAAAGGCAAACTCAGGAAATGTGAATGACATGATGGACAATCTGTACTGTGTAAATGAGCAGAAATGATAAAAAGAGCATTAGTAGGCACCTGAATAAATACAATATACTGGGGAAGAATCAACATAGGTTGATAGGCCCATCTCACAGACCTATTAAGAATATCATAAAGCATTGAACAAGCAGGAGGTCAAGATGATGCTACTAATATTGTCCATTGATTGATACTATCTCATTACCTAAACCTTTTAAAAAGAAAAAACAGGTATGGCTTAAGAGGGAATAGATAAATGACCAGCTAAAGATAGGAAATAGAGCTTGAGTCTAAGTTGTTAATACTCGTGACGGAAAACGGTTACCACTGGAGTTCCACAGCCATGGATTATATGCATAAGTGACCTGGGAAAGTGATGTTGGTTGTCAGCATACCAATTTGCTTGTAACACTATGCTATGCCAGAGTAATGAACACTCGACAGATCTTATGAGACTCAACAATCAGACAATGAAATGGGAGATTAATTTCTCTTAGATAAACAAAGCAATACATCTAACATCATTTTTTTCTAAACCTCGGTTACTCAGAAATGAGCTCTAACATGATGACAAGCAGATTCCAACAGCTAGTTCCATGAAAATCATCATATAAATGTTCAAGTGTACACAATGTTGCACTAGATTTCCATAGGTCCCTTCCGACCCCTATGATCCTGTGATTATGTGAATAAATTCAGGATTGTTGGTGAAAGTGATACAGAAGATAGCATACAGGTTTTAAATATGCAAAACTCTCGAAGAAAAATAACATCCATTATCCATCATACAAAGGACAAGCTTAGGGAAACATTCACCTTAAATATACAGAAAAGGTCTCTACATTAGATAGAGAAGAAGAAACTGGTTGAAAAATCTATTAAGTTGTAGTATCTGCAATACCAAAGCATTGGTTTGAGTTTGTCTGGCTTTTTTTTTTGCTTTTTAAAATTTATCCTATCTTCACAATGCAGGCTAGACAGACAATAGTATTGATCCTCTTGCAGGGAAAAGGAGCAGGCTGGATGACTTTTGAACTCCCACTGACTTCACAATTATTCTTTTAGATTCCATTTCAATAAATAACACAGACCTTCAATATAAATAGCAGAATAAACAGAAACCTGTTCTGTAATTACAGTTCTCTATTTTGAAGACGCAAATACAGAAAATGTGGGTGAAATAGCAGTGAAATCTCAAGGTACTGAATGGAGAGAAAGCATGAATTCCTTCAAATTTCCTTTCAACATTTATATCCTGAGTCTCTAGCAACTGAAAACTTTTTATAGAAGAACACTCCAAGATGAATAACAACCTTGAACTGCTAGCAAGAATAAGCAAAAGCTACAAGAACAGAGAACTAGTCTGTAGAAACTCAGAAGTCCACGTGATTTAGTTTTAAAAATAACCTCCCTAAAAATAATTTTAAAAAAGCAAAAAAAATCCCCAAACCAAAATCAGAACAACAGCAAATAAGTGATTTAGTTACATACATAGTAAAAAGCAGAAATAAAGCTCACAGAATCCACCATCTCTGATAAGTGATGCTGAACACAGAATGGCTTGTGAAATATGGCATGGAATTTTATTTTTTGCTCTCATGGGGAAATAAATATAAGCTTTGTGTTCATGGAGAGAGTTCACTAAATAAACTTATTTCAGTAACACAAAGTAAATCAGTTACATCTGTTGCGAGAAAATAGAACACTGGTACCTATAAAATAAGGTGACCCAAGAAGCTACAGGTTATTATTCTCAAATCTGTGTGTATTTTTAGACTAATAGAAAGATGCTTTCCTCTCAAAAGATATCTGAAAAATAGGACATAATTGTATATTGTGTTTGTTTGTTTAGTTTGTCTGTTTGAAGAGAACCAATTTTCCAAGGCAGGCATAGTAGATCTGATTAATCTGGCCTTAACACTTGCTGCAGTACCAAGCCTGAAATCACTGGATGACTGAATAAGGTTATAAAAAAAAAAAACTAATCTAGGTAAGAAAAATACAAAAATACGCAGTGCTGAAAAAGTGAACCATTCAAGAAAATAGGAAGTCATAGCAGAGTTCTAAAATTTCCTTGAGAATTTCTCTAGATACTCATTTTATTTAACTTTCTCCAACTAGTGGTGAGGGTCTGGGGAACATTTTCTGATTAAGGCACACGGTGAGAAACTATGTGACTGCAGAAGATATCATATTATGTTTCAATAAACTTGAAGTTTGAATTTATAAATGAGATTAAGCAGTCCAATATGAACAAAACCAAGAAAATTAAAGTATGATAAAACAAAGAAGCAAAAAAGCCATAAACCTTAGACATGAACATCTGATTCAGAAGTGACAGAAGGAAAAAAATCTCAGATCTCAAGATTTCTTTCATCAGGTAACCATAAGTTAACGATACAATGCAGCTATGAACTATGAGCTATACAGGAAAGTATCAGTAGATGTACTTCCATCAAATGTACAGATGCAGTGTACAAGACACTGGACAGAAACCATCCAGAACACCAGATAAATTCTGGTTCCTCACATTGAAACTCACAATGAATCCAACCTGGAAAAGACTAAAAGACTAGGAAGAAGGATCATGCAGCAGAGGGCTGTTCTTGCTAATGGAATCTAGAAGTGTATTAATTTAAAACAAAACAGAGATGCTACCACTGTTTCTAAAAGCACAGCAGAGAATATCAGGGAGAGGAAATATTCAGTAAATGGACAAACACAAGTTGAACAAGTTAGAATGGGAAAATTACAGTGAATTTTCAGGAATCACAGGATGAGTGCCTGAAACATATTCTGAACAACAGTGAAAGGTGTAGAACCACCTACAGGTTTCAAAATAAAACCTCTGTAGGACATGATGGTCTGCTCTAGAGGGGATGGATATGATCACCCTTGAGATGCATCTACTCTTATATCCCGATATTAGGTAGATACACACCGAGTTATTGAGCTTCAGCTAGTAGTAGCTACCATTATATAACATTCCTTCAGTACATCTAGAAAGTTGTATTAGACTGAGATGATCCCACAGAGTGGCCTTCTTGTTTTAAGTGGGATTAAAAAAGGAAATGGGAATCTCTGAAGGAAGAAACAGGGCAGAATCCGACAATTTGCTTAATTGAGCATTTTTTTTAGCTAAGACGTTAAAGCTATTTTGCTTTTCATATAAAGCTCATCAAAAGCACACTTAGAAAGAATGACTTTCTTTAGTCTCCTTCTATCACCCAGAAACCTAGCTGGTGACGCAGGGAAGGGGAAAGATTTCTACAGCAGAACAGCAATCAGAAAAGTTGACTATAGAGGTAGTACTTTTTCTTAATCAGCACCACCAAAAGCTCAGTGGAAGCGCTCTCTGTTAATAGTACACCGCATAGGTGGGCTCAAAACTCAGCTTTGTTCAGAATTCCACATCAGCCACGCATTAGTCCACCATCAGAGATGCTCTTCTGTCAGCTTGAGTATCACTTAGCCACACAAGACGCATAGCTCTATTATAGCTTAGAGACGTTTTAGCTCACAAATATTACGGTTACTGGAAGATGACAAGAGGAAAAAAGGTCTTCCAAACATCAGCATAAATTCTGTACTTAACAGAGCTTTGTAGGCAATTAACATTGCTGCTTTCTTGAGCCATCATTTTCGTCCCTGATAAAAACGGTCTCTTACATAACACCTGAATATGTTTTAATTGGCTTCTTTTAGAAACTGTACAGTTTTAATTATTCTATTTACTGAAGTTGACATATCCTTCAAACTACATGCAAAGAGATTTCTCCAATGGCATAACTTTCAGGCCAAGCACTTTTTCCAAAGGGCAATTGCTCCAAAAGAACAGACACATAATCTTGAATCTGTTTTTCCAACACAACACACTTCTCTTACAAATGATTCCCACAATCCTACTTTCTTCTATTTTCTCTTCTACATTACAGCCTTGTAGTTCAGATTTGGAGAGTACAAACGGATAGCTGTAATTTCTAGAACGTGAGCTGCTTCTGAGCTACATTTAATTAATTAATAATTTAAACTTACCTTTATCTTCTTCAGTAATCACTTTATCCATTGCATACTCCACATCAAAAATGTACCGGTAAAAGCACAGCTGAGTGTACAGGGCCTTATCAGAATACTGCAAAATAAAAAGGCAGTAATTACAAACCCCAATGATAAGTGTGTCTCCTGTACCTATTTCTCTCTCTGTTATCAAGAGGTGATTCTTTCCCTACTTTTCTAAAAGATATATTCTGCTCATGTAATACTATTAATACTATAATACTATATTACTATAACACTATTATTACTATTACAGAAAAAAAATATATTTTTACTACATCTCTGTACGCTTTTTCCTCACAATTGAAATCATTTATATAAATCATACTAAACTTATCCTTTCTTATAAACACACAAATCACATTTACCTGTTCTTATAAACACACATGCCAGTAGACGCTTTGGGACCAAAATAAAAGTTATAAGAAAAGATGGCACAAAGTAATAACGCTTTAGTACACTGTACAATGCAACAATCTCAAAAAAGGAAAAGCATTAATGTATATTTTTGATGAATACAGGTGTTTGGCTGTATTCCCTCCCTCTCCATTCACAGCTGTAGTTACATAAATCGTGAAAAATTCAAATAAGAACAGGTGCATATACACCTTTGCAGCTATGTCATCACCTTGCTCTACACACCTGTGGAGGGCTACTGCATGTTAATAATCACACCTTTAGTTCAAAAATCTGCAAGTGTGTACATGTGGAATATCGTATTCAATTAAATGCTCTGAATGTCAGGGATGTCAAGCCTCTGTGTTATTTCTGTACTTCGAAAGTACATCTGCATGCATTCATGTCACTGCTGCCGTTCTGCGCAGTAGGAGATTGCTCAAACAGACACGAGATCTACCTTGCCCACACTACAACCAGGCCCTTTAAATTTATTTCTCTTGAACTCTCATTTAACAAAACCACATTCCAGTCCCTGCTATTTAAGATACTGGTGTTGAAATATTGACCAACAATGGTTTGAAGACTTGTGCATCACAAAAGTCTTTAAGAATGAAATAACTATAACTGCATCAAACATGGAAGTACCATTCATTTTAATACATTCAGTACTTCTATAGATATGAATTCTTGAAGACTTTCTTGATGAACTACAAAATCAACAAACACCTAATCACCACACTTTAAACCAACGTTGACACTCAGTATACCACATGGAATATGAGACTGAAAACACAGAGGAACAGCAACTGGTAAACTATTACTATTTACTGGAATTCTGCTTTCACTTAGCTTTTTAATTTTCTACCCAATCATGCCAACTTCTGTTACTAAATTCAGCTAATTTTACACTTCTACTGACAGGTTATAAAGTATCTATAACTACTAAGCAACTCATGTTGAGACATTTGACAACCATTGCTACTGCTTTGTTATTTCTTTATATATTTTAACATTACACTTTTTTCCACTTCATGTAAACCTATTTTAAAAAAAGACACACAGAAGCTTATTTTATTCCTTATTAGCTATTCTACGATATGCATCATCATTATACTATTATACACCAGTTATTTTTAGTAAATCCTGATTACTGCTTCCTGAAGAAGAAAAAAGGAGGACGACAGCGATTAAGTTATTTGTTTAGTTTTTTAGATTCAGCTGTAATTGCTGGTACACATCTCCCTGACTGCACACATGAAGCAGGTTGAATAGAACACTGAAATTACCTCCTTCATAATAGTTTGTTTTGATAATGTATTGTGTGTCGAGATGATGAGAAACAGTTGCTGTCAATTTGATTAGCCATTATATTTTTATGTTAATTGCCATTATTGGGTCCATTCTGTTTAGTGTCACCATAGAAGCCATACAATGTTAGCATAAATAACAAATTGGAGTAAATTAGGAAGATATATTTTTGCCAATTCATTTTAATTGCCCCTCAGTCCTTCCGTCGGTTAACGCAGCTGTTGACCCATAATAAGCGCTAGGTCAATATAGCTGCTTGTCAATTCAGAAATGCAAAGTGCTGTGTTGCTGGTAATGGATATACAACAACCTTTGCCAGCCAACTGAAGCAAACGAATGACAACCCACACGAAAGAATAAAGCATCAGCTATAGAGTTTAGTGACCTGATATTAGTAGGCAGGCTAATTGAAAGTCACTGCTTAAATGGATAAAGAAAATACAAAAATCGGTATGCAATAATTTATACACACAGACATACATATATATAAACAATTTATTATTTTAACTTTTTTTTTTAATTTTTTTTTAATTGATAACATGCTAATAGTCCCTTCCCTTTAGGTTCCTGACATATTTTAAAATTAGTTTTCTAGTGGAAAAGAAAGGGTTATTTTTCATGCAATGATGAATATTGTGGTATACTTATGAAGCTAAAGAACAGGTGACTTAAATTTAAAAGAGCACTAGAAATTACTTCTATCATCACTTTGTGTATTTCTTTAATTTCTGATGACCTGTAAGAGTAAAGAAAAAACTCTAATGCTAAAACATCAAACCCAACATTACACTTAGTAATAAATCTTTGTGCAAAGAAAACTTGACAGCCCTTAAGTTATCATGCGATCTTCTCAAATTTTGTATCATTTATGTATTCTTTCTTACCACAAAAGACTGAATGGTGAGTACAAGAAAATAAAACCTTATTTTGAAGTTCTTATCTGTTCCATGATGTTTGATTTCTTGATTTCATTAAGAACTGATTTCAGGAGGTAAGTCTGCCTCTTTGACAGCTTCCATTCATGGAAAGAACACTCTGTACCAAAGCAACCAAACAACTTTTTTTTTTCTTGTATTTAAAACAGCAATAAGCAGATACAGGAACCAAAGTCATGTAGTTTGCAATCACCATTATTTATTCTCATGACAGAAAAATTACATTTGTATTAGAAAAATAACACATGAGGGAAAAAAAAAATCATTGTGCTTGGCCAACAAGTAATCATCTGAAGAAATCTGGGTTCAATAAGATTGCAAAATCAGGAGGACAATTGCAAATCCCTAACCTGCTCTGCCAGGAAGAATCTGAGATCACATGGATTATCTAGTAAGAAAATGATAGTGTCTTAATAGAATCAGTACATTAGAAACATCAGCAAAGCAAATTTTCCCATGAATAAAGACAATAATAGGGCACTAAATGCTCAGTCATAAAAAAAAGAAAAATCTTGCTCAGCTGACATATACACCAGCAAACGTTCACTAGAGCATGCATCAGGAAAGGAGGCCGCAACATACTTGTACTGCTGGTCAGCTGTGCCTCTACACATCTGAATCCACTCTGTCTTGATAGCAATGAATAGCTTAGTATTTATCCTGTAACTGGTGATGTCTGAACAAAACACTGAACTGAAAGGTAGATCTGTCTCATTTTCTGTCTCACAGGCTCCTAAGAACTCAGCTCCAGAGCAAGGCCACATTGTACACTTGCTCCACTTCTCTCTGAAGGCCAAAATTCAAGCAGCGAATAGTCTGAACTCCCTAATTTCATAAATGTAATCAGAGAACAGGGGATTTACAGGGGATTCCTTCCGGCAAGAACAGAGGATCAAGCTTGATTTGCTTAATTTTGCACAGAGTGTGGGAAAATTTCCATTGCCCACCCTTACTCCAACTTCTTAATACCAAAGCTTATTCGACTCTCTAAAAGCAAGGGAACAACATGGATTTCATTATTGGCGAGCATCCTTCCTCCCCTAAAGTCAGTACATGAGAAGGTAACGTGCTCTGTCTCTTACTAGCACTTCTCTTGTGGAAAGAACGTTGTTGGCAGCTTATATACGTGCTGAACTTAGAAGGCCTCTCCCTCAGTGCTGGCTGATTGAGATTCCATCCCAAAGAACTTCAAAAGTGAGATGCCTAATTCTCCTCCATTTTAGTAACACAGGAGCCTGAACAGCTAACACACCATCTTCAAAGTCTCTTCAGTAACCAAAGGCAGTGACCTAGAGAATCCAGTTAAAAAAGGTCCAAGGAAATAAAAAAGAGAAAAACAAACCCAAAAAGAAGTTGATGAAAATTCACAACAGCTAAGATGTAGAAGACTGAACTAACAATTCTAGTTCTGATATTTCACTTACACAACACAACAAATGCAGTGTTATTCTAGCAAATACACTTTAAACAGCGTGTAAAAGTTCCATGTCTGAAGACATAATTTTGAACAGGCCAGAAAGCTAAATACCACTACTTAGAACAATTTTCTTTGAACTGTTGTCAGTTCCTGTATTTACCAAAGAAAGATGTGATAGTCAATGCCTTTTAGATGACCCATATTCCTTTAAACTCAGTTTAAGTCTTCTATTCGTTCTTTGGTATCTCTCACATTCCTATAGTTCTCCATGGTCCCCTCACACTCATGACCCTTTACACTGTTTTCTGATTTGTTTTCTGCACCTTTGCTGTCCTCTGTAATGGATTCACTCTCAGTTCTGCAGGCCCTCTCTGAGCTGTTGTGACTTTGTACTCCATCAACTGCTGTTTTCAGTTGTGCCAGCAATGGCTTTTAAGGACGATGAAGGCAACAAGAAATAAAAAAACATCTCTCATTCTAGTTTGCTAACTCTATTAGTTTGCTTTGCATAGGAGATAATTTCCACAGGCTACAGAATTTATTTGTATTACTTCAACTAATTATAATACAAAACAGTGGCACCACTTCATTAATCAGCTGCTTGAGAGAGTTACTTTTGCAAAGTCTTTTTGGTAATTTGATTAGAAAGAGCTATGGCTCTTGCTATTATGATACGATTCACTATGTCCAAACAAACCACTTAGGGCTAGTTCTTAATACTTAAAAAATAGGAAAGAAAGAAAAAGAAATATAAAAGAAGTCTCTTGGCAGAAAATTGTGTTTCAGAGACTTTCGAGGCTCGCATGTAGTGGAGAGAAGCATACAGGAAATACTTCAGTGCCTTGAGAGGCATTTCCTCCCCTCCCCCTTAGAAAGATGCAGTAATTAAAACCTAATTATTATCTTCATTTTAAACAAAACCTAAAGTGAATACCAATTAATAACAACATACTAATGAGCATCTGCTGTGATGAAATTGAATATGAATGTGCTGCAAATTTTGGGTAATTTATTTTTTCGGGGAAGTGCCACTGGTCTCAATCTACTTCTGGAAGATTGTATAGACTGTACACATTTTCCATCATCTCTCTTCTGTGCAGCAATTTCTATTTTCAAAAAGAGGGCACAGCTCAGCACTGTGGATGTTTATGTATCCAAACGCTATCCACGCCACGGTGATTTCACGGCAATAAACTGAAGCATAAGACCATGTTTTACACACTCTGTGTATTCCCTTGTAGAAACAGGCCAGCTGCGACACACCAAGCTGACACAGCCTCTAGTTACAACCAGCCTCTGAAGGTAAATGCTCCTTTAGAAAACAGCCCATGAAGTATGGAGGTCAACAGAAAAAAAGCATGGCAAAAGACTGAATATTCTCGGATATTACCAGATTTATTTTTCCCCCATTAAGTAACTGAAATGACAAGAACTTGTGCTGGTTTAAGTACCGTTTAGTAATTAGTCAGAACATTACAGATTACAAAATCAGCATTACAAAAACTCTGGATTGAAATTCTAGCATAAGAGTAAAATGAGTGAGGAGCTGGGTGAAGAAAGATGAAAAGTCCTGCTGACAAAGGACACCAGACTGAATAATGAGGCTAACAGAATACCTCCAAGCATGATTCTTAAGATTATTATTTCTAAATGTTTTCATTTAGTAAATAGGGCAGATAATGGCAGGACAAGGGGAAATGGGTTTAAGTCTAAGGAGGGTAGATTTAGGTTGGATGCCAGGGGAAAGTTCTTTACTCCAAGAGTGGTGAGGTGCTGGAACAGGCTGCCCAGAGAGGCTGTGGATGCCCCGTCCCTGGAGGTGTTCAAGGCCAGGTTGGATGGGGCCCTGGGCAGCCTGGCCTAGTATTAGATATGGAGGTTGGTAGCCGTGCCTGAGGCAGTGGGGTTGGAGCTGGATGATCCTTGAGGTCTCTTCTAACACAAGCCATTCTATGTTTCTATGTTTCATTCACAAAATCTGGATATAACATAGCTGCCTGTTAATGAGATCTACAAGTCACAAAAATAGAAAAGGAAAGAAATTTAATAGCAATTTTTTTTTTTTTGGCCATAGTAAAAGCTGAATGAATTATCTGAAACTGGAGAGAGTCCTAAGCCAGAACTGCTCTGCTGAGGATTCATAAGATGATATATCAGACTCAGATAGGAAGGCCCATGGAACAGACACACAAAATGCACAGCAAGTGACAGCAGGCTAGAAAGTACTTACCTGCAGAGTTGTGGAGGAATGCAAAAATGAATCTGTTGGAAAACTAGTGGTGGTAGATTACCTCTTCTTAAAGCTGACAGTGTAAGCAAAGACACAAAATAAGCATTGTTCCTTTTCCAAAGAGATAGGATGTTTTTTGAACAAAAGCACTGAGTGTCACTTGTGCTCAACTAAAAATTTCTCATCTTGATAGGTATCCAACCCTATCCTCTATTCCTTGTCTCATCTGAGTATGTGGCAAATAAAATTCAATTCATGAATCCAGCAAAAAATTACTTCTTACTTAATCTGGCAGAAAACCAACCCATCAAATTTAATGGCCTTCCTGCACGGACAACAGCTGGCACAAGGCAAAATAGCAAACTACACTGCAGTTGATGTGAACAAACCAAATAAGCTGCTGCCGACAAAGGAAGACAATATATCCCCCCACTTGAGGGGCTTGGGCTCTGTCTTGCATCCCTTACTCAAGCTCATCTGAGCAGCCCAATGAGACCTGGAGGCGAGAACAGAAGTCTTGAATAATAGGAAATGGCTTGCCTCAAACACACACCACATACAGATTTCATTCTGATGTGTTCTACACTCCAAAATTTTCAGCATCGAGATGCTTATGACTAATTTTTTGTTACTGAAACTTCATACAATCATACGAAAGAACCAAACACGTGAAACTTTAAGGCGGAGTCTACCACAACCTCAGAAACATTATCTGCTCTGAAGCACCTTTTTTCTAAGAACACTGTAACAGTAATCAATCAGACTACACAGAATCAAGCTGAAAAGATTTTGCACACATGCAGGTGTATGTGTATACGCATACAGGCCTATGTGCTACATAGGTATGCCTACACATATATCTGAACACAGATCATATATTTATGAAAATAAAATAGCAAGCAATAAACATAAATTGTAAGCTTTTAAAAATAGTATTCATAGGTATGTATTGTTACAAATTCTGAGAAGTCCAGAAACAGCCCTTACAGTGGATAGTGAAATTTTTAAAAATAGCTGGTTTTCATACAGAACGCTTAATGGATTGATAAATAAGATCACATGAGGTGGTGATCTTCCAAAGTAATCAAGGTGGCATCTTTGGTCAGTTCTTCCATTCTAAATGAAACAGGCCTGACCAGTAAGCTCAAGTATTTAACTGTTACTTTCTATACGACTTGGTTTTTAACATTTGCTGAGTCAGTTTTGGGCTGGGACAACTCACTACCCGCAACACTGAAAGCGCAGCTGATGTGCCAAGACCACTCATACTGGCAACATGGATCCAACCAGAGGTATTTAAAGTACTGCTTGGTGACCGGACTTGGTAGGTCAGGTGGATGGTTGATCTTAAGGGTCCTTTCCAACCTAAATGATTCTATGATTTTTATGACTGAACTTTCCAAGTCCCAAGCTCTGTCCCAACAGACTTTGAACACACAAGCATCTTTACATAATGGGCTTGCAGAAAATCATCAGCCTCAAGATGCAACCCGTCTGTTGAACCTATGCAGGTTTTATCTTGGGAGTTTATAGGTAGCTCATATAACGCAGAAGAGAGCCTAGGACAGTCACTGCCATATGCATACTAACATCTGTAATCTAACGTTTCTAGTTAGAAATACAAGATTTGGTTTTATCCATATAAAAACTTTGTATTCTAAATAAGAAGAAAGAAATCTTAAAAAAAATTAAGCAATACAGCTCATAGATGTGGAGAGGCTGCAGAGTATTTGCGTTCTGGAAGCAGCAGTATTGCATAACCAAGGGATTTGCAGTTTAACCAGTCCGGAGCATGAAAATACATGTTCAGATGGGGACTGTACAAAAAATCCTTCAAGCTATCATCTACAGCAGCAAGGTTAAGACTTGAAGTTTTTCACATCAAATAAAAATATGAGCTTTACTGGACAGCTGATGAAAGAGACACATTACTCTGGAACGGGACTCTCCCAGTAGCATGCGCCATCAAAAACACACAAGTGCACCCACACAGATGCACTGAATGTTACTCCAGAGAAGCTGACCCCCAAATCACCTGTTTTTTTTTTTTTTTAAGAGCCTTTGATCAAGAGTATTTGCCCACTCAAAATAATTTGCTGTTTAAAATAAGAAGCAAGCAAATATACTCTTAAAACACATCCTCTCCTTGGTATACAGGGCAAAAAAGAAAAATCCATGCTGATGTTTTTTAAGACTAAAGCAATCACCTTCAAAGTCATCAGTTTCTGGACTTCTGGAATTACATGATCCTTGACAATCTGGAGTGGACAGTAAGAATTAGTTCGTAGAAAAGGCTCAGTGAAACTACATTAAATTGCAAACCACCTCTGTAAAGCAAAGCCATTCCTCTGCTGCAGAAATAGAAGTACCATGGGAAGTATTCCCAATCTATCTCAAGTGTTACAGAAGAACCTAATACAGATCCAGAGCTGTCTTGTTCTAGAGAACTGAGTGATCTACTCATTGAATGAGGAGTACTCAGCAGTTAACTAACATTACTTACTCAAAACACAGAGCAAATAACCACACACATAGAAACTCTCATCATTGAATAGAAATCAGCAATTTCATTTATTTCCATACAAAATTCTAAAACAGTGTTTGTTTTTTTTCCTAAGATGAAACATTTTATATACTTTATGTGAAGGAAAGACTGTAACAATGATAGAAAAACATAATCCTTGTAAGCAAATTGGCTTATACTCATTTATTTAAATTGTGATTTTGTTAAGAAATGGGTTACATTGCACTACTTTCCTCTAAAATAATTTACAAATATTCGTGAAATGTTCTTTTTTTAGCTGAATCTTGATTATCATTCAAGAAACACAAGTACAGCATTTAGAAACTGTTTTATTAGTAAATAAACAACACTATAAATAAGCTAGATACACAAGCAAATAAGCTTATCTAAATATGTTTTAGATGTAAAAGCATGCAAGTGAAAATAAAAACAAAAAATGATTTGAAGAGAGGGAACTGAAAATACTGCTTTGCATTACCATATTTCTGTTTCTCAAAACTCAGCGAGCCCTTCAGCTCTCATTCCCTCAATTCCAGTTTTTAGTCAGGGAGTTTAAACGTTTGAAAAGCTGCTTTTCCTCCCTAGACTCTTTGAGCTCATCTACTCTGATAAACTGAAGCAAGGAACATGTCTGTTGCAGAGGACACTACTTAGTCCAAAGCAAATTCAGCATTCCAGTAAATTCTAAAGGACTTGTGGACAATGTCCTTTCTCACTGATCTTAATTTTTCTTAGAAGTTAAAAAAATAAGGAAACTAGACTGGTATGAATACCTATACGAATACCAATATTCATTATACACCATGAAATATTTTGCTATTAGATCAGAATTACCAGAAATTGACTGAAGTCCCCATCTCTATGGTGCCAACAACTTACGCAAGCAAATCCTAATAATTCTGAAAGCCTCTGCAAGACTATTGCTTCAGATGGGATGGCAAGCAGACTTGCAATATAGTTTATTTAACTTGCTTAACTTATTCTGAAGCCAAGATGTGCACAGATGACTCCTCTGTTAAGAAAGATCTTTATCCCCTTTTTGACCAGATCAGCTGGCCCCAAAAGGTAATACTAGAATCTATTTGTCTCAGTGTATATCACCTTTATCAAAACACATCTTGATCTCATATCTCTGAAGCAGCTCTCACATACTACAGTAGAATGGCTCTCTAATGCTAATGAAATATCATGTCATGGAGGAGAAATTATCTTTTTCTGTGGGTAGCACTGCTGTAAGCATTAAGAACATGTGATGAGATGTGATTTAAGACAACTTTGTCTGTTGCCCAAGGATTGAAATCAATGCTAGCAATTTAGGTACCATACATAACACCAGCAGTTTGTTATGCTGCTATGTGCTCCTTCCTCAAGTACTCAATATTATGCAGAATTTATTCCCATATGTCCTCTGTCTGGACAAAACAGGTTACCTTCAATCTTCTTCACAACTCAGAGAGGATCCCTCAGCACTGAAAGTGCCGTGGGCATCAATGTATACTAATTTTGATGCATTTATTTTTAATATCTTCTTTAAAAACATCTGTGGTATCATCTACCAATCTAATAGTGTTCTTAATTATCCATATTTAACCAGATGCACATCTAAAACGGATTGCTGCTGATGCCTATTTTGTAAACTGCTTTGAAAAAACAGATTCTGTCCTGCATTCTTCAGTTCACAAGCCCAAGCAGGAAGACAGATCCCAACCATGAGATTATCCACATAAAAAAAATAAATAAATAAAAAAAATTAGTTTACTTCAGAGCGGGAAAACATTCAACCCTTCAGGCTTTGATTCTGTTGACAGGTCTGACTGGTGAAGTCAACTCAACTCAATGTGCATGTGCACATTCCAGGAGTAGAAGAGTGTGTTAAACCCCCACACAAGCCCAAAATAGTGAATTTTCATTCAAGAAGTGATGAATAAAGTTAAAAAAAAAAAAAAAAGAAGTATATAACAGTACAGCAGTCTGGAAAGGTTGTTCTGCAGATCCTCAAATGCTTCAAAAATTGTTTGAGCTACTGAAGAAACTTGGTAACATACGAAAAAGTAAACATACTAATTAAAGAATTCTAATAATAATGATGTGAATGACATAAATAATCTAACCATTTTCATGGGACACTCCAAAGCATGCAACTGAACTGGAATTAATTTAATAGCTGCGATGGAGGGAGCTCTGTAGCTCATTAATACTAAGAACCCATCCTCCCTTTATTGTCATATTTTACTGTTTCTACTAAGGATATCAGGGACTACATTATTTTCCATAGATGCCTCCCATGTGACAGAGTCTAATCAAAGAAAAGAAAAACATAAATGCATATAATTACATTTTACTGTAACTAGACCCTCATAATACCATCAGTAGAACTTCCCATATATAGTTCATTTATGTTAATGAGTCTGTGTGTAATAGTCACACCCCTGGAAATCGTCAACTGAACACTTTGCATGGGGTGGGGTTGGAGCAGAACAGTAAACTGCCATTTTTCCAGTTTCCCTACTTATTATTTGCATGATGTCTCCTTGCTTCTCACAAGTGCAAGGAGTCCAAGTTGACCATTGCTAGTAGAGTTGTCATCACACAGATGAAACTATCGGGTTATTATCAGGCCTTTCCACTGTTAGTCACCCTACTATAGACACTTAGATGAAGCCCAATAAATAAATTTTATGTAAAACAAATGAAGAAAGGATACTTCCATGAAAGGCTTCCCCATTAAATGAAAACCGCTTGTTTGAATAGTGGCTTTAAAAAAGCTTATATTGATTGTATTCTTAAAAGTACAGATATCCTTAAACAATTGTCTTCAAAGGGTTACATTAATGTTTCCACATTGTAAGAAACTAGTGACAAACAGCATCTGATAGTAACTGATTTCTCTAATATGTAACCCTCTCAAAGTGATTGTTTTTACTTGAAGCTGAAAGAGACATTGGTTTAAATAAAAATCACTGGTTCCTACTGACTGAGAAAAGGTATCAACCTTTAATAGTATCAACCTTTAGTAGTATCTACTACAGGTATCAACCTGTAGTAACAACTTATGCAATGCCTAGTTTTGACTGAAAGTGCTGCAATTACAAAGTAAGAAAGAATAATGGTGGCATAATTTTCATAGAACTCACTACAGAATGTTCTTCACTATCTCTTCTGGAGAAAACAGAAACCCTAGTCACCACCACCAATGCCGAGCCCAAGTTAAAAGATCTGAAAGATCATATACACTCACAACAGTGACAGAAAAAATAGATTTTCCCATAGCACTATTCTCTAATAGAAAATAAATTGTTCTTCAGTGCTAGACAAGGCCAGAGAGGACTTGTGATCCACCTCCTTCTCTGCAACAAGATGTTTAACCTTCTGTTAACTTCAGCTCCCATGGCATCTGGAAACAGTTTTTATTTAAAAATAACAACAAAAAAACTAACCGAGTGGTACTAATACTTTATGTCAACCCTTTCTTTCTCTTTTTTTNTTTTTAAAGTGTCCTAGATATTAGGCCCTTCCTTCACACTAGGGAATCTGTTCATACATGCAAACTACAAAAACGTCAATCATGTAATCTTATACTAAGTAAGGCTGGATAAAAAATGACCTTAACCTTTAAAGTATCATACAGCATCCCAGTGCCCAAATTATAGGGAATGAATAAACAAACAAGGAAAAGGACATTCCATTTTAGTATATGGATACCCAGAGCAGCTGATCTCAGACGATTTCATAAACATATTTGGAAAAAGTAATAGGAAAAATGCAGCTTACAAAAGTTTCTGGTCCAAAAAAAGTTGTATTGACAGGTTAGCCATCTTTATAAGCTAGACAGGATCGTAAGAGCACCTGATACAATTTACTTACTCCAAAATGCAATTTCAAGAATCAACATCATTGTTTTATACTCTCAAGACTCCTTCATAAATCTTATATAATAAAAAATCTCAATCCAGTTCTGCACAGCAAGGTACTGGTATGGCAACCTTTGTTCACAAATAAGAGCCGTTCATGCAGTGGGCAGGTCCACAGTGCGCATCAAGGTAGTTAAGAGCATGCCTGAATCAAAGACAACCAAAGGAACTGTTCAGAGATACTACAGCTCAACTTCTATTTTCCACAAGGAAACTCATCAAGACTTTTCATCTTCCTAATAAATAAAGACTCTTGGTAATAAGGTTGCATAAACGCCAAGATCAATTTTCTCAAATGCAGCCAGCTGTGAAAGTTAAGTATTTCCTTTACTTTTACAAATTATTGAAAAGACACATTTTTCTTCACTACCTTTTCCTTACAACCTTATAATTTATTCAAATTTATATATCCATTTTATCTTCATATCACAAGTCTGCAATGGAAATTGTTTGTGGAAAAGCATGTCATCTTTAATACATCATTTGTTTGCAAGGCTTCAAGATTATATTATCTTCATTAGATCATCAATAACTTATTGTAATGTAATGCACTGGATATACTCAGTCAAGAACCATTAATTCTCTTCTTAAGGTTTACATGACACAAGAGAGCACTACAAACTTTTTTTTTTGGTAGAAAGTTTGGGAGATGGGCTGGGTTTTTTTTTTTTTTTTAGATTCGCGCAGCCAATAATGTGTAATTTTGTTCCCATAGTACAGATAACAAAATAATTCATTTTTACCATAACTACTTCATTATTTGGAAAATCCCCCTTTCTGCGATTGGGAAGAGAGACAGATGATGCCAAAAGCTTGCTGGAAGCAATGAGGTTAGATAACCTTCTGTGACAGCAGGAACCCAGCCAAACGCTATACAACTCATTTTCCATGCCAACAGACTATTTCTTTAGGTGAGGATTTTTGAGTGGTCTTCAGCAAGAACACTCTAGCCTTCCCATCCTTACCATGCAGTAGTCCTCTATATTATGCACTAGCTGAAACTTCTCAGTTGACTTAACAAAATCACCCACGTAAAAATCTAACCAGGGGTATTAGAGCATCAGTGAACAATAAGATAAAAATCTGACAAAATGGCAGCATTTTCTCATCCATGTGGAAGTACAAAAAAGCAGTCTTAACTGCTTCTGCTATGTAGGTATTCAGAAACATGACATTCCACAAATCATCCAGATCATGAAGGCAGAGTAACCAAATGCATATATGCCTTTTCAAGCAAGAAGTTTAACAACTGTCAATCTATCTAGCTCATGAAAAACAGAAGCAGACTTTGATGTTCTACATTAAATAATACACAGTGCAGAAAAGCATTTTACCAAAGTATCTCGACCAGTTACCAAAAAAACTGAAGTAGCAGTTGCCAGGTTGTACAAAGACTCAAAGGAAGTTTAAGGTTTATGAGAAAGAACATGAATATTTCAGTTTTGTCCAGCATCAAATATAATACATTCTACAGGCCAAATAATGCTGAAGGTTTCATGCAGCACCCAAATTATGATAGCACAAGCTGTTTATAACTTGCTCACAAAATAAAAACTGAAAAA
>JACDJE010000337.1:441547-486409 GCA_016647715.1 Pavo muticus
ATTTGCTTTCTTCCTTTTCAGTGTCATGTGATATCACCAGGTCCTGCGTTAGGAGACTGGGAACTTCCATTCATTTTTACTTTCTATCTGATCTTCATATATTCTTCAAAATTATCACTATATTTTGATCACTTTTTCAGTGATTATACTGTTTCAGTCCCTTGATCTTTACTGACACTCATCCTTTGTGACTCTTTACATCTGCAGTAGAGATCAAAAAATCTCACATGGTAAATATAACATTGTCTTCTTCAAAGCATTCACTTGACTCTGCTATCTCAAACCCTTGATTTTTCTAAGTTTTACATAAGTAAGGATAATTTTAAAACTATTTCAACCTGAAATAAATCCCAGTCAAAAATTCCCTTTTTCATTATGGAATCCTCTATCACTTTGGTTACTATATGTAAAGTCTGGAATATGTCAAGACTTCTAAATGTTAAACTTGTTAGTTTTTTCTTTTTTCCTGAACAAGGAAATGGAATAGCTTTGCCAGAGTTTTACAACATGAAACAGAATCATCCTCCTTTAAATTCAGAATCCATGAAAATTGTATAGTGTGCAGCATGCAGTCCTGAGCATTCAGTCCTGAGACTAGAACATTCAGTTCAATGAGAGGTTTAAAAGCTTCCATACCTTCCAGGCATGGAGACAAATTCAGAGGTGCAGAATTCAGAACTTCTCATCTCTTGAAAATATCTGTCACCTTAGAGGAGCCCCAGAGGAGACTATATGAAAGCCCACTTCTAAATTCATAAGTCCTTTAGTGTTAAGCATCCAGCCAGATGAGAGCCAGTTATCAGAAAAGTAGACAATTGTTTTTGTTTCAGAAGGTTGGTTTTGTTTGTTTTAATTTACCTGTATTCTGGCACAAAAATTCCAGCAAATTCTAATTTGCTGACCAAATGCTCATCAGCTGGAAAATTTCCAAATGCGGCAGCTGCATGGCGCACTCTCTTTTCAGCAATGAGGCCACAGTTAAAATGTGGAGCAGGAAAAGTGTATAACAGTCTCCTTTGAGCTAGCCAAGGAACTAGAAATTCCCGCTTAATTCTGTTACCTTTGAAACGTTGGGTTGAGCACCAGGCATTTTTCCTGAGAATCCTGCTCCACTATTGTCAAAGCACTTTTGTTCTAGAGCACTTACCTCTGGTCTCAGGATAGCCTTCCTACAGGCCTGGCATACAGGACCACTCCGGGAAAAACTGAGGGGAAGACGTCGGGTTCGATTCTGGCAAGTTGGTTCCTCACATATCAACCAACCCTACAGAAAGAGAAAATGTAAAGAGAAAAAAAATATTTTTAATAAAAATCCCGGGTACAGCTTGTTTTTAGTCCATCCAAACAACGCATCATAGTCAAAGAGCGGGGGAAACAACAAAAAAAACAACTAAGTCCTCTTTGAAGCTGATACCATAACATGTGTCCCTAAGATACAAAGATCATGTGTAAAGGGATGAAGATCCTTGTTTAAAGTAATACAATCAACAAAGCAGAAGAAAATTGAAGTCTTCTTGCTTTGAATGCCATATTTGCACACCTCAGTCATCCCTTCCTTGATAGATACTGACACCTCTGTTGTTCAGTACAGAAAATGTTAACAGAATTATTTTATACAACCATACAGTCCAGACAAGATACCTCCATTTAAATTTTAAAGTCAAGCATCACTTCTTTGCTTACACTTTTGAGAGGAAAAACAGTTTTAATTTTTAGGCTTACTAATGACAGCCAGAAAGCCTCTTGTTTATTTATTTTTTTAAATAGAAGCTATTGAGACTTTAACATAAATAGATCCATTTATGAACAACTAACTTTTTGCCGTGTTAAAATTATACAAAATCTGAGCCAGTTTTCTCTACATCAGCTCAAGGAGACAAAGCAAAAGCGTTCTCTTAAGAGTAGGAAAGAACAAATGCTTTTGAGATCAGCAAGGATCTGAGAACATCCTTTGCATAGGTTAAACCAGCACCATACCCTATCTACAAAAACCATCAATAGCAGATGTCTAGGCAAACAGCATAAGAGAAAACATACAATAAGTTTTTTCCAGAAGATTTTCCCAACTCTTGGGAATGGCGCAAGGACCTCCTCCATCACTTTCTCTCCATATATTCATTAGTGCTGGATGCATTAATACATCCTCAACCCACTGAACTTCAAGGGCTTTTTGATCCAATGTAAACTTTTAGCATCTATAATACACTGCAGAATAACTATGTGCTGTAGAAGAAAGTGCCTTATTTCTCTCAAACACACACGCACAAAAATTCTTTTTTCATGTCCTCTAGTTCTCGTATCAGAAGGGAATAGGAATGATCATTCTCTGAATTCACCCTTTCCATTCCACTCACGATATTACAGACCTCCATCGCATCACTTGCAAACAAACCCCTTTCAAACCACAGTTCTACATTATTTAGTTGTTCCTTACATGGTAGCCATTCCAAACCTTTGTTGCCATTCTCTAATCTCTTGTAGGTTCTTTTTAGAATGAGAGGGTGGGGAAAATGGGACAAATAGGGAGGCAGATGAAACCAGTACTGCGCACTCTGCGCAGGATGCTTGAAGAACCAACTTGTTCTCTGCTCCTTTATTTCAGCTGCTTTCCTGGTACACTAGTGAACATCTGAACACTGAGCAGTCATTTCCAGAATGACATTTGTTATTATCCAAATACTACAGTTTCATTACAATTAAGTCATAATAGTCAATACACACATTGGATGCAAAATTAAGATTGAGTTTTTAGTAACTACATCACTTGACATTCACTGACAGAAGATTTCATCTTCCATTGTAAACTACCAAGTCGACTTAGTATCTGAAAGTCTTTCAGCAACTTTTCTCAAACACTACCTGCTTTTACTAATCCTGAGCAGCTCAGCATTATTAAACTCTCTATTTTAGTTTATCAGAGATCTCTGCAGTAGAAGTTTCTGCTGTGAATAGTCTATTTTTGTCTGCATTTCCAAACTTCTGCTTTTGTTGCTCCTGCAAAGAAGCTAATCTAAACACACTAGGATTCCTGGTACTTTGATGGAAATACTTCAAACCAGAGGACAACTCGGAAAATTGCTTGCAACCATTCTCACTGACTGTGTAACAAGCTGTATCATCATGTTCCAGCAATGCCTTCGGCCAAACTTCCATAACAGCAGCTGAGGTTTCCAACTATTGTCATAGTTCTTACCCTTATAAGTTTTCACAGCCTCACTCAGAGTGCTACTGCCACTATTGCCAGCTTGGCTAGGAGGTCAGTAATGAGAGCCTGACTATACATCTAGCTATACATCTTCTCTGGTTGATGGAGATTCTGGCTTGCTGACAAGGCAAATTTGTTAACAAGATCACAGAATGAAAATATCCTGAGTTGGAAGGGACCCATAAGCATCACTGTGGCCAACTCCTGGCTCCACACAACCACCACCCAAAATCAAAACCCTACATCTGAGTGTGTTGTCCAAATGTTCCTTGAACTCTGGTAGGCTTGGGGCCGTGACCACTGCCTTGGGGAGCCTATTCCAGTGCCCAATCACTCTCTCAGTGAAGAACCCCCTCACTAGACATGACTTAAGTTTTCTTTCCTCGCTGGCAAGGACAAAACTGAATCTATTTTGTGACTCAGTAATCCAGTGTCCTGATTCAATATGATTATGTCAGTTAGTCAGATATTTGATTTACTTTATTTTTTGTCATAGTTTTTCCTATTGTTTGCTGGAGTATACAGAGAATTTCTTGGTGGCTTGTTCTCCAAGTAACCGGACAACCTGAACACTAATGTCCTTTCATGCTTGTCATCTTTACCCCTTCATTCAAAAGTATATTCTTCTATAATCTTTTCACAAGTGCTAGAAGTTTGATTCAGGGATTTGCTTTTTGTTGTTGTTTTTGTTGTGCTGCTTTTTAGAAGAAACCTCAACTCCTTTCCAAACAAATATTTATTTATTCCAAAAACCTCACTTTCACCATTTCTCCAGCCATGTCATATCCTCAACTTTATCATACTTGGTGCCATGTACATCAAAACACTTCCTGTTGCTTTTGCAGAAAGGAGTTTTCATGTCCTTGTGGGCACACTAGAATAACCTTCTGTGAACTTCATGGCAAAAGCAAGGTAAGCACCACTACCCTAAGATGCATGCTTAAGTCCATAATGCAGAAATGAAGTACACAAAACAGCTCTAAAGACTTAAGAGTTGCAAAGAGTCAGAAAGTGTCCCATACATATGGAGGTAGGGTTAATTTCACCCAACTTTGTGTACCTAAAAGCCTGATAGCTAGCCTAGAGATCCTATTATCTGTTTACAGTAAATGAAGGATGACAAAAGCATCCACGAAAACCAGTTCAAAGATTTTGGGATGAGGCAAACCATTATGTAGGGATCTCTTAACAAAATAAGGGTATACCCCATGTCAGAATAAGCCGTTTTGAAACAGCAAAATGCAACTTGACACCTATGCTTGGGTTTTATTGTTATGCAGATTAATGTTAATCATTACATATTTAATAACGCAAGGTGAAAAAAATATCAAAAATTCAGAAACCTTGTATTTCAGTCTGCTGCATAACTGTTACTCTAGCTGTCCTAGTAGATACTTCATCGGGAAAAGTACTAATCCAGGCCCTGACCCAAGGTCTTTTGGAGTCAGTAGGCACAAACGAGCCTCCAGTCAAAAAGCTAGTGCTTAGCTTTGGTTTTGCACATGGACTTAAGATTTATTTCTAAAAGAGGAAGGTGTTGATTAGTTGCTTCAATTTTTTTTTTTTTTAATAATTCCATTTTAGCAGACGTGGAATAACTCACTTCTGTAAAGTTATCAAAGAGACAAACTTGAGATCTTCACACAATCACTTCTGTGAGTACTGAGAATATTGTCAGAGCCACTATGAGAGAAAACTCAAAAACATTTTTGGAAAAAAAATGTCATGTAGCTTTCATTAAGAAGACAGTAAGGGCATTCTCTCTCTGGAAAGCTGTTTATGTCACATTTGCCTATTACATGGTATCTAAGCCTTCCTACGAAGCATTAGGCAGCAATCTAAAAGATACAGTGTTTAAAATATACAGCCAGGCAGGAAGAGGCGCAGAAGGTATCCTAGCCCAGTCCCAAACCCTCCTGGTTTTGCATATAATTGTTTTGGCTGAAACTATAAGAAAAGATTTTCTGTGCACAAAAAGAGCACTTTCATGACTCAAAACATATTAAATGACTATGTTTGAACTTTAAAACAATTTATTATACTAGAAAAACAAAGCATGAAAACTGCCAGATCATAGGGTATTTAGTTAGGGAATGCAAGTACAACTGAAAAAACAAAGCCTAGAATAGGAGCAGCATCCCAACTTCAGCTGAGCAGAACACTCAGAAATAGACAACCATGAAAATACTGCATGATAAAAGTAACAGTGCATTTTCTGCCACCTATTGGCATTTTTAGCTAATGATTAAGAATCAGAGGACTACACAACCAGCAAGGTACCGCTTCTATTATCCTGAAAGGGAGCATATTGTTGCTCCAGCCAAACCATGATTACATAATGACATTTGAAGCAAGTTTCTTTATGCAATTACTTCAACCTACTGTCGAAGAAAATACTGGGAACTTAGCTGGTCACAAAATACGGAAGGTGAAACAAGATTGAAAAAAATCTTTGCTTAAACTAAAAACAGTAGTTTGTGATAAAAAAAAAAAGCATTCGGAATCAACAGCTTATTACTATTGTACTTGTTTTTAACTACTAAGAACTAATGATCAAAACATAACTTGCTGAAAAGTACGTTTCTCAATGAACTGTATTAAAAAATTGAGATCTAAGTTGTCTACATTAAAAAAAATAAAAATGAATATGTGACGTAGATGCTAACTGAATGCCCCTTCGGCTTATGGAGAAAACAGTTAATGTAATTTGTCTAGACTTCCTAGCAGATATAATTAACATTAAAGAGGTCTTTTCTTCTTTGTCACCTCTCTATTCAGGACTTATTTGCGTTTGTTTGTACTCACTATCTGTTAATCTCTCTTAACAAATGACAACAATAACTGTTGCTATTATGCATGGAAATTAAACGTGTAGATAACTGTGTGAAGGGAGCCTATTTTTGAAAAAGCAGTATCAGAAACACATAGCTCTCTATGTCTCTTGTTTTGCTTTGATAATTAAGCCATAGCCTTGATTTGTTTTAAACAAAAAACCTTTCCATGGACATGCATGTTGCAATCAAATTCAATACATGCATTATGTTCTGATTCAATTTGTTCAAGTGTATTACTGTTAACCCTTATTTGATCCGTGCCTATCGTCTTCACTGACCAAACAAAACCAATCCTTCCTTTCCCAGCAGCTATCACTAAGTCTGTAAGTTAATTTGCAATAGATCAAACAAAATCATAATAGAAAACCTTCAGTTTTGTTCTACTTGGTATCTGCAACACTGTGGGAAATGAAATACAATTTGACTAAAAAAAAAAAAAAAAAGCACCCTAGAATTTCCAAACATTCTCTCTACAAATGCTTAATTCACTTTAAAATATAAAGAAAATGTCTTCAAAAATAAACCCTGAAGCAAATGCACAACATAAAGGAAAATCCCTCAAGAGTACTATGTCCACAAACTGTAGCTAATGGGGAGAAATTTGCAAGTCAAAAGTAATTTTCTTTCTTTGTAAGTCTATTCTTGAGAATTAGTCTCTCTCACTCTAGTGATCAACAAGTATTATAATATTATCCCAAAATACAGAGGCAAGTGGTTTTGGAACAGCCTTTCAAACAGAAGTTGCAGGAGTCAACAACACGTATTTATTGAGCTTTATCTTAACCATTTTTATAAACTACATTTCACAGCGTAGTCTGGTTGCCTGCTACAACAGAGGACTGGATGTGCTACTCTACAACACTCCTGTATGTATTTTCCTGCCTTCAGATAGCCTGGATGCCGATGGACTAAGATGCTTTAAACTAACACAGAATGAAAAAATGCAATAGTACAAAGGAGAAAGTTGCAGGAACTGAAAATTATTTAGGCCACTATCAGTCACTTTGGAGCTGAATTTTAAATGTAGTGCTTCCTTCTCTACAGTCTCCATTCAAAATAATGTGGATTTTTTTAAATGGGATCTTGGTGCATGACATCCGATCTCCAGACGGCTAAAACACCTAAGCTCAAGCATATTGGATCCAAACTCCATTGAATCTTCCTCAGCAAAAGCTGCAATTATCATCTTATTTTACCAAGCCTCCTCAAAAAGAAAGCGTGGGAAGACTATCTGGATCTGCTTTCCTAGTCAATCAGTGTGAGCTTGCTGATAATAAGCCAGTTTTTAGAAGGCTGAGTATCAGACAAAACAACAAAAAATTTCTGATTTGAGCATCATGGATAGCCTGGATCGATGGGCTGAGGCCAACTGTACATGTTTTAACCAGACCAAGTGCAGAGTCCTGCATTTTGGTTACAAAACCCCCATGCATTGCTACAGGCTTGGGGCAGAGTGGCTGGAAAGCTGTATGGAGGAAAAGGATCTGGGAGTGTGACTCGGTGGCCCTAAAGTATTGGTTTCACTTGCTATAACCTGTTGTACATCTCAAGTGTATTCTCTGTGTCCACCTGTGTCTTCTATAAATATCTGAATGTTTCAGGGAACAGATAGACAAACACTCTTCAGTAGTATGGAGCATCTCAGGAATTAGAACTTGAGCCAAAACCTTGGTTTGCAAATTCTTTGGCAAGAGTTTTGGCTATTAATAGTAGCTACATCTTTTAAGAATTGCATCACAATTTACACTTGAAACACCACAGGTGGAATCAATTTCCACTTAAAGATGAACTACTACTAAAAAGTGAGGGAAGTTTCTGCAGTGTACTAGAAACTCACAAACTTTTAAGTAAATTCAAATTCCAAGCTGCCTTTTTCTTTCTTCAGAAGAAAGAAATACTCAGGTAATAACACTGATACAATCTAATGCAGTGTTGGTAAGATCTCAGCAACAATGAAAATCTGAATGACAGTGTGAGGAACTAGCGTCACACTCCAGGATTTCTGCAGATGATACGGACTAGAGTGACACTTACATGTTACATTCCCAAGATGAAAAGCCCTCAGATCAGGGACGGTATCATAAATAATAAACAAGGTTTCGCATAGAAAACTTCACCCACTTCCTGAGTGGAAGCTCAGCGTAATTTGGTTTATTCAAGGAAAACTGGAGTTTTTCATGGGGAAATAAAACTACTAAAAACCTCAGAAAACCTCTCTTGAAGAGAAATCAATTCTATTGCTGGTAGGCACAAGAAAATGAACTCATTCAGTTGTTGAAAGGCGTTTCTCAAGATGGAGATCTCAATGAGGAAAGGCTAGGATTGGCCTACAAACCCATACATACCACTCTGATGCCTGCCTGCTTCATATACTTTCTCTTTCCTAGCTAGCTGCTTCATCCTGATTGTCCTCCCAGAGCAAATACAAAGATACATGAAATAGCTGCTGGATCAGTCCTAGTGATGGAGTAACTCATCTGTGAGACTATTAAAGTAGACTTGGTGGAGTCCAGTTTGATCAGGAAAGCTCCACACAGGTGATATCTTAAAACATCTTGCCTAGTCCAGACTATGCATTTCCTAGACAGCCTGATGGATATGACCATTCCTTTGAAATTTGTAGCTACTAATACAAACAGCCTGGAGACTGAATTATCTCAACTTACAAAAGACTGCATCAACACGTGAAGGAACACAGTATGACGACTAAAGAACTGCCTTTCTATCATCCACTTTCTTTGGGTAGGAGAAACAAAAGGCAAGTAAATTCATTGCAGAGGTGAAATTCGGAGATAATCCTGCCAGAAAAGTAAGGGAAATGAAAAAAAAAATCCTATCTCAGAAAAGCATCATATATGGAAAATCAGCCATCAGGTTTCTCTTACTTTCTCAGCCTCTTGCAAAATGACGACCATCACAAAGGAAGCCTTTATGAGAACATGTAACAGCCAACTTCTCTGAGGAAACAAATTTTTTTAGCTCTTCAGAAGTTAGCACTAGAAGGTAGTTGCACTTTCACAGATGGAGAATCTGACTTATTTTGATAACTTTCCTATCAATTATAATCTCCTTAATAATGGGAGAGCATTCTGTACTGGTAAGAATCATATGAACCAGACCTTAAAAACACAGTGACGGAATTAGAACCAATTGCTAACACAGAATTCTGGGTCAGCATCTTTTTCAGCATCCTTCAAAGCAGGAGAGGAAATTCAAGCATATGTGACACTGAGCACTAACAAACAAATAACATCTGTGAGACCGTGAGAAGAATCTTATTTTTGTATTTGAAGGATACCTACAGGATGCGCAAAGTTTCTTCACATGTAGTTTCAGATATTTATACTAATCATTCCAAACTTCTTTTCCACTCTAACAACACTTGACTTTGTAAAATTTAGAAGAAATTACTAGAAAAGCTTTCTTTGTGATTTTCATTTGTATGGATTTCCTTATTACAAAGAGATCAAATTACAGGAAATCAGAAGCTCTAAAGTCAGGTTCAAGAGATCCCTGACTAGAGATATCAGTTAGAGTTTCAAGATGCTTGTGCAAGTTCTTTTGAAATGCTAGGCATAACTAAATCTTTCAGACAAGTAAAAAATCTCTTAAAATTAATTTATCTAACATTTATACTCAAACCTAACAAAACAAAGGATGAACTTTGAGAATATCTTGTTTTAAATGATTTATACTGCTGTTCTCACTGTAACATTCAATCATCTCCTAGCTAATAAATTAATTATTTTTCACAGACTCTTAAAAGATTGTTTTATAAAAAGAGCTGGGTCAAGATACTATTGATGCTGGCTGACTAGTGCTTTTGGCTTTTAATGGGGATTTTAATGTCTTTTAATTTACCACGTTAAACATATTGCCAAGCTTGTTCTAGCTGAAAGGAAACATACTGTAGTATACTTAGAATGGGGAAGCACCTTACATTTTCATAAATTCTTTTAAAAATTTATCCTATAGCTTAAATTCCTCACCCAGGGAATGCTTATTCAGTATTCTCTGGTATTCTGTAATGCATTGCCTTTAAGTTTCAAGAAGCAATGCAAGTATTTTAAGTAACACAATGACTGAAATTTATTCCTGAAATTAATCCATGAGACAATCTACAGTCCATTAAGAGATCTGACCATAGATCCAGTGTGACATAATGACTATCCATAGCACAAGTGAAGATAGGAAACTTTTTTTTTTTAACCATTGGCTTCAAACTTCTTTTTTCCCTACAAAATATTGTATCTAGTTCCTCACTTAGAAAAAATAACTTACATTTCTCACTATGAGTTAGTTTTAGAGTCTGATGCTTCCAGATCATCCAATTTACTGAAGAAGTAAACAGAGACCACAGCTTTTCACACTCCATTTCATGCTACCTCACTTCAGTGCAAGTTGAAGACACAATTTCAATTTCTTTTCAAAGCACTTCCTCATTTTCAGAGCTTCTTGAGTTTTGGCCTACATAAATGATCTGAATTCAGCTGTGGGATGGAGTGGATTAAAAAAAAAAAAAAAACAACCAACCAACCAACAAAAAACCACAATAAAACTCTCATAAAGAAAGGAAATGCCTTTCCTGGATGGTTCATTCTACNCCCCCGAATTCATCATTTGCCTGAGAAAGCATTATCCAGGATGATCAAAAGATAGAAGCAATCTCTGAGGAAAAATACAGAACTGTTTCTTAAATGAAAGAATAGTAACAAGGAGATGTGAATTGTTTTTTGAAAGTGTACTACTTGAAAGCAGTACAGGCCATGGAGATGTCTGTTTATGTATTCAGTATATATTCACAGGAACAACATTAAAGGACGTTATCAAACTGAGGCACGTTAGCCAACAGCTTCCTAGTGTAAGCCAAATGATCACTTTGCCATTCCATGAGATAGTACTGCTGGCAAGAGAGGATTCCCTCTCCAAAATATTATCTATTGAACCCTCCTGTCCTCAGAGGCACTCCCATCTGTCCACGCAGTTCACCTCTGCAAAGCTGCCAGCCCAAACTGACTGAAGGGCAACTGGAGTTGACAGGATCCGCACCCTTGAAGGACCAGAGCACCTAGGCAACCTGTAATTGAGGGTACATAGCTTTACTAACTCAATATCTTAAAGAAAATATGAGTGAGGAAATAAATACTGAGGTTCTGAGAAAAACATGAAGTGTCCTTCTGTCTTGAAAAAGCTGATGATATTAGAATGACAGAGGAAGTGATGTGGGCTCCAGGCAGCCATTACAAAAGGTGAAGCTTACCTTTCACACTGAACTGCTCAGATTCAAAATACCCAAAGACCAAAGCCTAGTTCCCTTTGCGTATTGCAAAAATTTGACATGAACCCCAGAAGGTTTAACCAACAACGAAATTCTGTCCCATAAGAATAATTTTTAGAAGTTTATTCACCAACATATATTAAATACCTTTTTACAAACTGGCTACCTCAAGATCCTATTAGTAATGTACTGCTCTTGTGACACAAAGTAAGTCACAAAAGAGAATATGTCTATTTCTATGCTACTGAAAATGAAATCCTGTAGACATCCAAGAATGGTATTTTGTGATCTGGGTATTCCAAAGGAAAAGAAATAGAATTGCTTTCTAATCCAAAACTGAATGAACGCTGAATGAAAACACCCAAGACTGAAAGAAAACTTCATTAACCTCTAGAAAATACTACCCTAAGCAATATCTGTCATATCAGCTTAATTATTAGTCTCAGAAAAAGATACCAAAGAAGGTGATAATGGAAAAAGCAAGAAATGTACCCCACCACCCCAAGATGACAGATGCTCAAGGTAACATTAAAAGTGCTTTGAGCAAAATTATCTTACAAGACAGAAGTGAAAAATATCTGTAGGTCAATGCAAAAGTTTTACATGTTATTAAAAATTGATTTTTTTTTAAAGTAAGACATCTTCAAATGTACAGTCATATGTCATTTCATACAAGTTATTTGAAACTTATTGATCTCATTTGTGCAGGCTCTGTCATCAGTGTGCTGAAAAGATAATGGAGCACTCCAGACCCTTATGATAGGTTAGATGCAAACAGTGGCCCTCATTTAAACGCATGTAATAGCAACGCGAGCAGACAAAATCCAACCTTAACAGCTGCACATTATACACTAAATTAGCAAGTATGTTCTGCTTTACTTCACATCAAAGCCAATACACCTCAGTCTTGTTATCTTCAGTAAAATAAGGTTCTGGGCACCAAAATATGCAGCCATAACATTAAGAAGTACGGCACAAGCATTCACAGGTTAAAATACTCTCTCACAGAAAACCAGCAACTACCAGCCTTTTTATTTTACTTAAGACAATATGAAAACAACTAAATTAGATTTCAAGCAAGCAACTGGGAGAAAATGACTACATATGGAAAATAACACTGAAAAAAGGATCACTGAAATAGGTTTTATGTACTTCTGTATGGACATCTAAAACCTCTAGACAGATATTCAAGTCTATTCTGTAAAATGTTCTCCCTATTCATACAACTCAAAGCAAGCTACATTCTTCAGCTGCAACAGGTCACAACTAAGTACAGTACCTTGCTTCAGAAATAATTTTGCTTTGTCTGTCAACTGTCAACAAAGCACAAAGAGCTCATACAGTCCATCCATGAATTGCCTGTTAAAGAATCTAGCAAAATACAAACAGTGAGAACTTAAGAAATCTTAAGACTCGTGCCTCTACTTTGGGTAGAAAGCTGAAAACACCATGCCCCTGCCATCTTCCACTCTTCTGCCCTCTTCCCTCAAACATAAATGTAGTCTTTGATTTTCCCCTGCCACAGAAACGTTGTGCAGGAAGTTGGTGACATCAGACGTAACAAGACCATGGAGAGAATCCATGTGCCCTTGTACATGGCAATGTCAGTAAGATGTGTCGACTCCAGTACACATTTCAAGTGAGTGAAGAGACAAGGAGACGGTTTACACGAAACATTTGCAACATGATTACAAACACCCCTAAAATGCTGAGAATTAATACAGTCGTGAAAACTTTAAAAATAATAATGTGCATACATATGTAATATGTAAGCTTAGAGGAGCTCAAGAGAATAAAACATAACTATAGACAAAATGTTCTCAGCATGCTGGTCACCTTAAACTAGAAAAGTTTAAAGCATCACTAAGCAATGTTTGTTCATTTAAGTTTAATTATTTTCTCCTTGAGAATGGAACTAATGAAACTGAATATCTTTCATGGTGTCGAGAACCAGTTTGAATGGTCTGTAAACAGGGCTGAGGGCAGACAAGGGAACTGGCTGAGCTGGGGGGTTGCTAGGTGATGCAGAATGTAAACTCACAAACTTGCTCAGGTTTACTTAGCTTTCAGGCTGCTCTCACACAGGCTCTCCAAAGTTTTAAGAATTAATTTCCAGGTAGTTATTTAAAAACAAAAAGCCAAATAATTAAAAAAGAACAACCCTTCCTCCTCTTCACTGCTTCCCTAGCCTACCCCCCCAAACAGAAAAAAAAATAGGAAAAAAGAAAGGAAATTCACAGCAATAAAGTGCAGGAAATTGCAATATTTTGAATACGATGCGAGGAAGACTAATATTTTCTCTATGAATGACGCTTTTGAAAATGTTTCATCTCTTTAAATCAATTTTATTTTGTAAATGTAAATAAAAAAGATTTCTGGAGCAATTCTGTGGGCATTAAAGTACTTAAAATGAATATCAAGTCACATTTACTAATATTTCCCGTGCAGGTTACAAAAGCAAACTTTTCAGTGGAGCCATTTGTTTCTGTCCCCATCCTTTTCAGAGCTGTGGTTATTTTTTTATTTTTTTTCTACTTTTTTCTAAAGTATCTGATCAGAGATTGTCCGGTAAGAGCACTTTATTAGATCATCAGTCAGAGGGTTTTACAAGCACCGAGAGCTATGGGCTCAAATGCAGCACATCAGTTTTAATAGCCGAAGGTCTAATAGTAAACTGCAGATACTGCTGAGAACTTTCCATGCACTGAACTCTTGAAAAAGCACCATCTCTCAAGCTTAAATGCAGCTGCCTCTTTCAATGCCGCAAATGGGTAAATTTGACAAAAAAGCCACCATTAAGACTACATGAAAGGCTCAAGACAACATCCTTTCAATGCTTTGTACTTCAGTAATCAGATGTACTTACTCACCCCCTCCCCCAAACCCGATCAAGAACTATTTCTGAATGGTAGGAAATAATTCCACTTTGTACATCTTTTAGTTAATCAAGACTTTCTATTCAGCAATTTGACCTTTTGTTCAAAACAGGATTATCAGTTTTTTCGCCAGTTACCAAGGGCGACTCGCATGGTGAACATAATTGCAATAATTTGCAAAACACCATGGCAACCCACATTACAACTAGGTAAATACTGGTCTTTTGTGCTACATTGTTATTTTCAGAGATGCTGAAGTCAAAGAACGAATGACAAATGAACACAAAATTTATATTTGCTTTGTCTCAAAAGAGAAGAAAATTGATAACAAGAATTGGGGGGAAACCGACTACAGCTGTAATTTCTAACTTGATTAATTAGGATGGTAACAGTCCTTAACAGTATATTCAACAAACAGCCCTGACTCGGTCTCTCCACCCACCTCTCCCTCTTTCCTCACTACTACCACTAACCCCCACCCCAGACAAATTTTTGCAGCTAGGAGAACAAACAACTCCATTTGCTCTTTTCTTCAACTTAATGGAATCCTTAATTACAGAATATTGTTCTCCCGTTCTTCATTACACTGAAAACTGCAAGTGAGAGAGAGAAGAAGGAAGCCAGTGCCACGCAGACGGGGTAGCTACAGTCATCTTATCTGCCTTTCTTTTTTTGTCCACAGCGGACCTAAAGATGAGATGGCATTTTTAAAAATAATATTAGCAGCTGCTGCATAGCAAATAATTAAACTATTTAGTGCTCGAGTTCTCTCACTGGCAGTGGTAGTAAACCACGAGGCTTAAGTCAAGTCATGATTAAAATCCAAAATCAGACGTAGTAACTGCTTAATTTTTTTTCTTAGAATTACTAAACAAGGTGGTTTCTAAGAAAATACTTATTGTTGAAGTAATAATTGAAGTAGTTTATTAAATACATAATATTAAGTTTTTTTTTAACTTATTTACTTTTAAACTGTAGGAATCTTATTGTTACAGTATAGGTTTTTACAAAGACTACAGGAAGCCAGATTAAAATCAAGTATTTCAGAAATATGCTACAAACAGAGGTATAATACAGCTTAAGAAAAAAAAAAATTGCCTAAAACAGTGCCATATATGTTACCAATGAGACTTAAAAATAAATTTACTATATACTACCAATGCACGAGTTCTGAGCTGAGGAATTTATCATGCTACAGTGAACTGACTGAATGGCTGAGTCCTTAGTTTTCATGATACCGTTAATATAAACAAGTTACATCTCTATGCAGGCCAAATTCTGCCATGAGATGTATGCACATGGTTCCTATAACGTCAGCATCCTTCACTAATGAATGTTCACTGTATGTTCACGTAAAGAGTACATGAAAAATACATTAAGCTGTAAAAAGCATGCAATCAGAAGCCAGTGTAATCCTCATTTCAATTCCCTGTACATACAAATCATGTGTCAACTTACAGTTAAGGACCACATCTTTATTTTAATTCTCATTAAAGGTCTGGATCGCCATTAGATGAAACAGGCTTGCAATCCCTGCATACTGTAGACACTGAGACTATATGGTAGAACGATTTTAAAAGTAATAAAGGCAACTAAATCCTGCCCCAGAAAGCTGAAAAGTACTTCTGTCTCTGCTACAGAGATCCTCTGTGCTGCTGGCCTAGTCACTACAACTTTATTGGGAGAACTCACAAACAACAGTCACCTGAAAAATCAGGCTGGTTTTGGTGAAATGTGAAGGTCTACACTGCTGAAGGTTGAGTATACCCAATTGCAACCTTAAAGCTGTGCTCTGCACAATGCTACGTGCTCTGAAAAATCTGGTCTTTTGCATCACAGATCAGGCACCCACAATTTCAAGTACATTGGACGTATTCACTCTGTGTCTCATTTCTCTGAGGACTACAAATAATTGTCCTCTCACTCTATGAGAACCATTCTATACTACAGTGGAGCATGCCACGCAGGGAACTCCTTGAGAAAAATAATTCTAGGCAAAGTCACAGAGCATGCATGTAGTACGCAATGGAGACAAACCATTCCCACCTGCCTGCTCACCTGATGAGTGCCATCCAGCTCAAAGGATGGCAAGTTAGCTACTGAAAAAAAAAAAATGGAATAACAGCAGATGCAAATGACTTGAGATAAAGTTAAGCAGGCAGATTTTCAAATGTCCAACTCTTTCAAAGCCAAGATCCTTCTTCTACTTCAATATGTTTTTAAAAGTCCACCTTTCTGCCCATCCTTCTCCAAAATAAGGTTTAAGGGAACGCAAAAATTTTAATTCTTGAACTGCAGGGAGTTTTCCATAATAACAGTGAATTTCCTCCTTTTCTGCAAGCCACATATTTTGCCCAGTATTTGTCAATAGCAGAGGCAGGCAAAAACTTAAGATTTTTCTTTCATGTATATCACTCTCAAATATAATTGCTTTTCCTGTCCAAATTTTCACAGGTCTATCTTCACGCATCTTCATACTATTTCAAGGTCCTTGCCCAATTAGGTGCTTACCTAGTGGAATCCCAGTTTGAATAGTCTAATTTAGGCAAGTCTACTTAATTCTGCTTCTTTGCTTCTTGTTTCCACTACATCCACCAAGTTCCAGTTCAACTCTCTTCTGCCAATTCCAGTCTCTTTGCTCACCTATAGCCATTCTTTCAATCATATTTCAGATCACAGAACGCCTTGAGTTGGAATGTACTTTAAAGCCCACCCAGTTCCACTCGTTTCTGCTGTGGGCAGGGCTGCTACCCACCAGCTCAGGCTGCCCAGGGCATCCAACTTGGCCTTGAATGCCTGCTGGGACAGCGCACCCAAAACTCTTCGGGCAGCCTGTGCCAGTGCCTCACCACCCTCTGAGAATTTCTTTCTTATACTTGCTTCCACCATTTTACTTTTTCTTTTAAATTCTTTTTATTGTTTAAAAAACATACCTAGCTCCTACTCCATCTGTATCTGAAGGTAGCTATTTCTTTTTCTTTCCTACTTCTGCAAAATTTATTGACGTCCCTGGCCAGACACTCATGTTCTGACCAAGGGCCTAAAACCCATTACTAAAATCCAGAATTCTGACAAGGACCTTTGCTGAACTTGCACATTTGCAAGGACCTACTGCTAAAATAACACGTTAAATGCTTTTCTTCAAGGCTTGTAAGTTTAAATAATTTAGATGGATTTCTACATGGACAGCAAAAGAAATGAAGAATGAAATATATATTCTTCCTCACAATCAAGCCATACAAATTGCATTTTAGGAATGGCAAGGACATCTAAACAACTGTAATACTGCTTTAATGCACTATCATGCAATAAGCATGTGATTATAATTAAAGCGTTTTCATGTGTGTGACCTACAACTAAGCTGATTTAAATTACACTAGACTTTCCCCTTTCCCACTCCTCCTCAGGTGACCACAACACTGCATAAACATAGTTGCTTGCTGGCGCTCAAT
This sequence comes from Pavo muticus, assembly GCA_016647715.1. Taxonomy (NCBI): domain Eukaryota; kingdom Metazoa; phylum Chordata; class Aves; order Galliformes; family Phasianidae; genus Pavo; species Pavo muticus. The sequence goes on from JACDJE010000337.1 coordinate 459,193, forward strand.
AGGCAAATTCATATATCAACATGCGTACATTTCAATTGCAACTTCTGGTTTTATAACACTTCAAAATAATTAATATACACCCATAGCATTCTTTATTCTGAGCTAAAACCCATATACTACTCCTACTTAACTCCATTCTAAATATTTCCGTTTTCTTCCCACTCCTGTTATTCAATTAAACATAAGCAACACAGCCCCAAAGTCTCAAAATCTCTTTGGGAGTATTCTGGGATCATTAGGCTTCTTCTTTAGCCTCCCTTCAGCTATCCAAGCATTTTTATAACTATGCAGGTCACTTCAGAAGTAATGCTGCCCATTTATTTCCATTTCTACAACAGAAACAAAGAACACAATAACACTATTTGATAGAGCAAATTCTCAGCTACAAAACACCATTTTTCAACAGTCACTACCATGAGCTATGCATTTTTGCCAGTGATAAACAAAAGTCTGCATGCCACGCTCATAAAAATCTGCACAGCAGAGGTGATCCACTGTTGCTGTCCCCATCGCTGAAACACACCCTCACCGCCTCATTGTGCTCACATCCACTGTTTGACCTCCATAAACATTCAGAAAGTGTCAATGAATGTCAGCGGGTGCCACTTTAATCGCATAGAAGAATTCACTTCCGCACCTTTGCTTCATCCACACTTCCATGTCAGATGCCACTGCGTCAGAGTGCCCCTCTGCTGCCATCAGTCACACGGCAACAACATGTAATGGAATATTGGTGCTTAGATTCAACCTCTACTGCCACACCACCAACATCCACCTCTGACTTCACAGGCCATCATGATAAAATAGGAGGCGTTATTTTTGGACCCACCCTTTTGTACTTCCAGCATGTTCCCCCAAATCTTCCTGCAGTCCTTATAGGTTTTCTGTCAAACTCCCTCTTAGTCTGGCCTATTCTTTTTGAAAAGACAGCTCTTGTTCTATCTTCCCTCATCTTAGACTTCATTTACCTTTCCCACTACAGTCAGACTGCATATTCACTTCTTCAGGAATGACTGACTTCCTCAGTAGCATCTTGCACCCGATGCCATACCAATCTTCATGTAAGTAGTAAACACATTTTGAGGGAAAATAGACATAAATGTCACACTGCTCAGATGCAGACCAGAGATTGTCAGGGAGGCCAGAGGGAGACAAAGTTTTGAAGGATGGTTTAAAGCATTTGTTATCAATAATTATGTTTTTCAGGTCAGTATTGCTGCTTCGTGCTGTAATATCAGAAAGCAGTCAAGAATCTAGGCTGATCTGCCCAATTTTCAGCACAGAATGGCTGAGGTGGGAACAGGCCTCTTGAGGCCACCTGGCCCAACTGCCCCTGCAGGGAAACCTGCAGCGGGGTGCCCAGCTCCACGTCCAGGAAGCTTCTGGAGATCTCCAAGGAAGAGACCCCACAGCCTCTGGGTGGCCTGTGCCAGTCCACAGCACAGAATTCCTGCCTGGTTTTCAGAGGGAACCTCCTCTGCTCCAGTATGTGCCTATTGCTTCTGGTCCTGGCACTGGGCACCACCGGAAGGAGCCTGGCTCCATTTACTTTACACCCTCTCTTCAGGAACTTACTGATAAGATCCCCCTGAGCCTCCTCTTCTTCAGGCTCTACAGTCCCAGCTCACTCAGCCTCTCCTCACGGGAGAGGTGCTCCTCTCCCTCCACCATCTTGGTGGACCTTCATTGCACTGTCTGACTTGTACTGAGGAGCCCCAGAGAACTGGACCCAGGACTCCAGGTGGGTCCTCACCAATGCTGAGTAGAGGGGAAGGCTCATACCTCTCTTGCCTTGCTGGCAATACTTTGCCTAATGCAGCCAAGAATATCATTAGCCTTCTTAACAGCAGGGGCACACTGTTAACTCATGTTCAACTTGGTGTCCACCAGGACCCTTTGAGTGATGCCACAAAGGAACAACATCATCTCAGAAGAGCTGTCATGAATTAGTTTAAGATAAAAACAAACAAAAACAAAAAACCCAAACCATTGTTGCTGAATCTTGAAGAAAACACTCATCAATCTAAGCTTAAATTTTCAGCTAAAATGCAGCTTTAAAGGGATTTGACAACCAAAATGGCAAGCCAGACATCTAAAATGTGGCAATGGTTTAAACTTGAAAAAAAAAATTAACTCTTGCACCAATGTAGTTCATGGCAAATTTTATTGAAAATTGGTTTGAGGCTGATATTCTGGTCTGAGTGCCTGTCACAAGCTCACTGAACTAAAAAAATCGGAACTGGAAAAAGACTTTACTATTGCTTATACAATGGTGACCAACGCAACAAGTAAAATAAATAAGACACTTGTTGCACAGATTTATAAATATACATTCATGTATTTATAGAGAGGAAGAATTTACTCAAAGTTGTGTTTAGTAAATCTCATTCAGGAAGGACAAACAGAGCACAACCAAAGTATGATCCTTCAAATACACTCCTTTTTTTTTTTTTTTTTTTTTTTTTTTTCCCTTTAAAAAGGTTACCTGAGAGCCTACAGTCTGACAGAAAAACTGTGCTGCTATGCTGATAACAGTCACTGCTTTGAGTTTGTGGCAGACGTACATATTGCCTCTAGGACTAGTATTTTTCAAAAATCTAAAGAGAATACTTGCTGTAAGAAATTGTGCGTCTGAAACAAACTCTGAATTTCACTTTGAGAGGTAAAGAAAAAATAAATGGGAGAAAAGACTGACTACTCATCAACTGCTATTATAACCTTACTTGATTTTATTTGGCTAAGACAGTAAGACAGCAGTGCCAACCCATTATATTCTTTTTTCTGTATTTTGTAAGAGTGCAGTAACAGTCTGATAGCAAATCAAGAACGATATTTGGGTTTGTTAGCAATAAAATACTTTATAGTCCTTTAAAACTCAGAATATTCATAAAAATTAATACTTGCACTTAAAATGTTTACTAAAATAGCTGAAATTATCTGTTACTTGCTGAACTTCACCTGACATTACCTCAGAAGACCGAGACTCCACCTATCTATAAAAATGCTAATTTTCCATTTTACATTTAAACAAGCTAACCAGGATGGATCTATAAAACAATTTGTATGCATCAGTCTAACATTATCTGAAGAGAAAACAACAGAAATACCAATAGTGATCAAGCAGTTAAAGACAGGAATGTAATTAACATCAGCCAATATAATTTTACATAGAACAATATAAACTAAACATGAAGTTCGCTTTTAGGTAAGATTACAAGTTTGGTTCAGAAATGCAGATGTACTGTAATTTATCATCTCTTGAATGGTGTTTGATTTACTTCCAAAGGACACTGTAATAGAATTACTAGTGTTAATAAATACACGTGAAATGGATTAAGAGGTGCAAAGTTGAAGCATCTCAAAAAATCCATTGTCCATGAGACACAAAGTGATGACAATCAAATAAGCATTTGTCAATATGAGATGGAGAGGGATTCTGGTGATATATCACAAAGAAAAGGTTACAGTCCTACTCTTCAACATTTACATCAGTGATTAGCAGAGGAGATAAATCAATTCAGATAAATTCTAAGGACGACAAAAGCAGAACAGTAAATAACAACAAGTATCAGGAAACTGATTTGGTAAACTATACTCATTCAAAACAAAATGCATTTTCGAACAGCCAAAGAAAAAACCTACACACAGGAAACAACGACTATAGTTCATACCTACAAAATGGGAATACTGTATCCCAGAAATTATCAGCTGAAAAGGAGTCATGGTAGCTAATTCAGCTTAAGTTCTAAAGGCACAAATAAGATGTAAGGATTCAATACCAAAGATCCGTGTGCAAGTACCAAGGTGATTTTCTTCAAAGATGTTGGTGAGAATGATACCAGAGCACACAGTTCTGGTGATAAGAGTTAAAAGAAGCTGAAAGATAACTGGTACAGTGCAAAGCCATAAGCAAAATTTCAAGGTGTTGAAAAAATGTGCAATGGCAACAGATTTTAGGTTTACAATCTCTTCTCAAAAAAGAAGGATGAAAGGTGACTTGTTCAGAATGTAGAAGAAGAATTGTATGGAGAGAAAGAGTAGGTAACACAAGATGCATCTAGAGAAAAAGGGAGCAATATGAGCCACCAGCTGGAAAAACGTTGTGGGTTGAAAACTGGCTCAGTGACCGAGCCTAAAGGGTGGTATCAGAAGAGAACCTAGAGCTCCCAGCAGACACCAAGCTGAACATGATGAGTTCTTGCACAGAAGAGAAGCTCAGTGACATCCAGGACTGCATGAAGAAGCGTTGCCATCATGCTGAGCTAAGTGATCCTTTCTCTCTGCTCAGGAACAAAGCAGGAAGCGATAAGATCCATCTGCTGAAGTAGACAGGAGCATCATTTCTATCAGGTTTGATAACCTAATAAGTGTGACCAAGATAAGGTTTTGGAGGGGGTGGCATCCAAAGCTTGGACAGTTATAGTATAAAGAGCCATGAGGAAACATTCTCAGCACAAGGAATAAGCAGGAGGAGTTCGAAATCCATGCACAGAGAACTACAGCTTCACAAGGACTACAGAGGTGTGGTAGGTAGGTGAACGGCATATAACGGAGTGCTGTATAGGACATTCAAGAAGGCCAGGCTAAGGATGGAAGGAAGAGGAAGTGGAAGTTGCAGTGAGTGTAAAGGAGCACCCTAATGTGTTGTGCTTTTCTCTGGAGTGAGTCACAAGCCAGTAAAGAGCTTGTGGGTAAGAGATGAAGAGCAGACCAAAAAAGAGGCGGTGGTGGGTGTCTGCTACAGTTCATATCATCAGAAAGATAGAAAGAAAGAATTCTTTAGAAACCTAGGATCACAGCCTCTTAAGAGCTAGAAGGGACCTGTGGAGATCATCCAATCTAATCCCCTGCCAAATCAGGTTCCCTACAGCAGTTTGCACAGGAAGTAAAAAAATTTTTCCTCATCTTCAGATGGAACTTCCTGTGTTCCAGCTTGTACCCATTATCCTTTGTCCTGTTGCTGGGCACCACTGGCCCCATCTTCTTGACACCTGGCCTTTAGATATTTATAACCATTGACAAGATCCCTTCTTAGTCTTCTCCAGGCTGAACAGCCCCAGGTCTCTCAGCCTTTCCTCATACAGGAGGTGCTCCAGCCTGCTCAACATCTCTGTGCCTCTCCCCTGGACTCTCTCCATAAGTTCCCTGTCTTTCTTGAACTCAGAAGCCCAAAACTGAACACAGTACTGCAGATGTGGCCTCACCAGGATGGAGTGGAGGGGAAAGATAACCTCCCTCAACCTGCTGGCTACGCTCTTTCTAATGCACCCCAAGACACCATTGGTCTTCTTGGAAGCATTATTTTCAGAGCAGCCCTTGTAACACCTTCAGTTGTAATACAGAGTGTTGATATTTTGTTTTGCCCAGCATACATATTTGAAACCTGTGTACTAGTTTGGTTATATGAATCAACTTTCCTTTCCAAAGTAGTTCCACCAACATTCAGAGCACCATACATTAACTCAAGGTATGGAGGCTGCTCTGAAAGTAATGCCTCCTATTTTATTATGTTGACCCATTATGTCAAAGATGGATGTTGGTGGTACTGCAGCAGAGGTTGAACCTTTCCAACAGTATTCCTCAGGAATGCCATGGCTCTATCAGACTAATCAGAACGATCAGAGTCTTAAATATTCTGCTTAGCCTTAAATATGTAGGCAATACATTTTGTATACTTCAGGAACATTTTAAAAATACGCTAAATTAATAGAGTCCCTTAGTTACTATGGTAATAAGCACTTTGTAAAAGCTCATAAATATCTAAAATATGTTTCAATTCATATTGACATCAACCTATTTTCCTATGTTATAAAACATAAGAAATAACAGAAACTGAAGAAACAAGCTACTACGCAAATTCTCACTTGAGACTTTGTGGAGAATAACACCAAATAATTTTCTATTTTGCTCTTTAGTTACTTGTTTCTAAGGTAGAAACTTCCTGTAATTCATACCTGAAAAAGGATTACTCTGGGCAGACAGCATATTAAAATACTGTGGAAAAATAAAGATAGAAGATGTTTTATAAAGCAGATGTTTACAAAGTCTGTATTACAAAAAACATTAGTCTGCATTATATAGATCTTGATCTAATTGACAAAGAACGATGGAAAAGTTCCCTAAGAGTGGTACTTACAAAGTCAACACAACAACCCATAAACATTAATTACAAATTAAACAAATAAAAATATATTTTGAGAGGGAAGGATATCAGAAAATATAAAACTTAGATGTGTCATCTTTCAGACCAAGTGTCTCCTGGCCTTGGTATTTCTGACTGCAGTAATTAAACGGCAAGGTAGCTGCTCCTGCACTAATGGATACCACTTGGGAACTTGCCCTTAATCGCCACCAAGCTAAGTTTACCCAGTTTCCTTTCCTGACTTCGGATGCAGAGCTTTTTTAAGCTCTTTTTAAGCTAGAAATCATAACGCATTTATTCTGCAACTCTATCAACTATTTTAAAAGCAGCAGCAAAATATAAAAAGCAGAGGCCCATTCATATATATAAATTTTGAATACTTCTTCATAGAAGATGGCACAAGTCTTAGTTCTACTAGACTCTCTAGTCTTATACTGAACCATTAAATTTGATATTCCTATTTTAGACCATTTTATAAGACCAGAACTGCACTACAGTTTCTTAATGAAATAATTTTGTCTCCCTCACTTTATTTGCCTGTAGAAAATATTCAAGACCAAAATTGAAAGATGACAAAATCTTAATATGCAGTTTGGTAAAGTTCTAGTCAGTCTCTGAACACGTTTATCTATCCAGTAAAGCTTGTGTTAATGCGATGTAAGAGTTTGGCAAATTCAACTCTAATGGAGCATAAAAGTGCTTTTGCTTGAAAGTGAGATCATTTTTAAAAATTCAAAGCATGATCACTTTTTCCTTTTTTTTGAAGGAACAATCTGATACAGGCAGCAAAGCTTAAATAAACTAGAAACATTTCAAATGATCCATAAAGGATTAATAAGCACTGCAGGAAGTCCTATAGGCTCAGCGTATACATTTTCCATCTTTTTCTCCTGCGATAGGCATGACATGAAATTCTAAACAGAACTCAAGTTTCAAAGTCACTGAATGTTAAGGTCTGCAGCTTTGATACTAGGGTAGAGAGGGGTCACCATCTTGAAATATTTAATTTAAATAGATAACAAAATATTGATTTTATTAGCATAATAAAGCCCCCAAATTATGGCCCTTCACAAAATTTTTTTTCCACTCACAAATAGACAAATGGACAAAAGGAAGGCAAAAGGGGTAGTAGTAAGCTACAGGCCACTAATATAACAAGAACAAAATGACAGCTATTATTTTGGCAGAGATAATCTATGCTGAAACACAAAACACACACGCACACAATTTCTTTCAATACAATTTTCTTGTCTTCCCACTGACTTCTATGATTACCACAGAAAGCAGGGTTCTAAACACATTTCTCAATTGAATCTTCAATCAATAACAGTAAAAATTTGAGAAGGGAGATATGGGAAAATGTATTATAGCATTAGTAACTGTTTGCAAAACAGACCTAACTTATCAATATGCATAAAAGTTGAAAGGGAATAAAATGGAAATAAAAACATCAGGAACAATAGATCTTATATATTTACTTTACAAAAATAAGTTAAAAATTCACTAGAACTCCAATATCCAATGAGTAAGAAAAATTATTCCAGGCCTAGTCCAAGTGATTAAATTATGTACTCATGTTTTCTTTGTAGTATTACAGTTGTAAAAATAAGGAATAATTCTGAATTACCAAATGGCCTTTGGGATACAGACACATTCAAAAGTACCTCACAAATAACGAAAAAAAAATTGTTAATTGAATTAACTTACTGGAAGCAACAAAACTAAGCTAAATGGAGTCTACCTACTAATATCAGTCTCACGTTATGAAAGAGAAATATTAGAAAAGAAAGAATTAGACATCTGCAAAAACCCCAAACAACAAAACTTCTGCGATCTCAGACCAAGGTCAACATGACCTAAACAAACTCAAATTGGTAGCAAGAATCCGGACTGACGTAGGCAAGAAGGCAAATAATTCATGTAAGAATTGAGAGTTCCTCTTGCTAGAAGAAGGAAAAGTTCAGGCTCTACTAAGCTAGCCAGGCTGCTTACCACCCAGGCTTTTTTGTTACGAGCCAAGAACTTCAACAGGGGAAACTATTTAGGTGATAGTTACACAGAAACCGGAGAAGTTATTACAAGGGTGGGAAACTGAGAGAATTAAAAAATGTAAGAGATGAATTAAAAGTTATAAAAGAAAATAAATATAAAAACCAGCAAGGATAACATTGGCCATATCAGGGAGGGAGAGAGAGAGGGAGGGAGGAGAGATGCGGGAATGATAAATGCTAGCTCACAGTGAGAGACTGAAGCTGAAAGGCAAAAATTATGCTAAAATAATACACTAATCAAAAGGAAAAGTGAATGAGAAGAAAGAAGCAGGAAAAAATTGAAAAAGTAATCATTTCCCTGTACAAAGCCCGCACAGAGAGGCCTCGCTTGAAATGCTGTCTACAATCCTGGGTACATCACTAAAAATGGATAAAAGAAACCAATGCAAAGAACAGCAACAAAAAAAAAAAAAAAGCTCTGCAGATAACAAAAAAGTATGATACAATAATTTTTCCAGTGGTTACAAACACACCAGATACAGTGATATAACATTACTGCATACTCCTCCATTCAAAGGGAGCAAAAGCATGTTGTAAAAAGCAGGTATGTGTATCAAAAAGGTAAGTTTTGACTAGCTGAAAACAAGGTTATATTAAATACGCTTAGGCTTAGTAGAATTTGACATATTTAATATAGTAGCAGTTTAATTACAATCATCCATAACATTAGGAACAGTCCTAGTTCTTTTAAGGAACTAGGAAATAAATGCTACTATTGAATATGGAGAAAGCTAAAGAGATGAAAAGGATTTTGATAAATAGCTGTAGCCTTTGTGCATCCATAAAAAGCACAGTCTGCATCAATTTCAGTGCCCACTGTTTAGTTTTGCCACCATTATAATTGTAAAACAGAAAAAACAGGAGTGCAAAAGAGTCAGTGAAAACGGAAGTTGAAAAGAGAAAGCCTAGAAATGCAGACAATGAAGTATACAGATGGTAAACTTGTTGGTTTGTTTACCTTTCTTTGCAATTCAAAACAGAATTTCAGTGAAGCTGAAAAGATTACAAAAATGTGAGCAGTGAAGAACAGAAATATCTGAAACGGTATAGAATAGCCTTTGGATCTGCTTACCACTAAATGCCATTCAGAAGCTGTATCTAGAGAAGACCTGCCCATTTCACACAGCTGAAAATACTCCCTGTTTTAGCTGAAACAGTCAGGTACTATCTAGGAACTTGCATCTCCTGCAGAAAATTCTACTGAAAAAAAAAAAGCATTAAACAGAGTTCCTTGAATCACAAGCACCCAGATAATGTCAGACAGTATACTAGGCAAATCTTTTTCTTAAATCAAACTCATGGGTTAACACCAAGTCAATCTATATTTCTTGGCTGCAGTACTGTACCAAATAAGCATAGAAGATCAGTCTTTTTTTTTCCTTGGTATTTAAAGCAAACATGAGTATTTGTTTCCTCATGAGGCTTAAATCTGTTTCATTTTCATAATGTGTTCTTTTATTATTTGAGCTAGAGAAAACAAGTGGTACTGCCAAAGAGAATTAGAGTTTTCAATGCAAAAGCAAAAGTACTTGAAAACCAGAGAAAGTTTAGGCAAAACTTTGAAACATACTGCATTGCAGATTGGTTTTTCTACCTGCAATCTCCCTTACCATTCCTGTCCAAACTATCTGTTTGCTAATACAAATTCACAACCAAGTATAAGAAATACATACATACATACATACATATATATATATATAGCAAAGAAAGTCAATCTGTGTTTGCCAATTTTAATTTAATGGAATATGGAATCTAGTATTTCCCATTTCCAGCCTTGTTTCTCTCCCTGTAAATTCCTCTGTCGGACAACGACAACTCAGACATTTACAGCGGAACAAAAGAGACAAGAGAAGAGATGCAGGTAAGTTTAAAAGGTAAAGGAATAAGGAGGGAAGTAAGGGCAACAGAGTGAAGGTGCAAAATTGATCTATTTAAAAAAAATTAAGAAGTTTCAAAGGGTAACATTGAAATAGAAGAAATGACTTGATCATCACATAGGACAACAGACCATAGAGCTTGTATGCTTCTAGTATTACCTGAAGAGGAAAAATGTTATCAGTTAATAAATCTATCCATAACATTTTCACTGTAAACTTTAGAAGTATGTTCAACAGTTATGTATTATTTTTCAGAACAGTAGTGAGGATGCATGTTATCATTCCCACTACTCAAAAGTAATTAGTAAGCAGGTGAGGTAAGAGAAAAATGGAAGATGTCTTTTTTTTTTTCTAGTAGCTGATCAACTTGGTTCTTCCATAAAACTGAAAAGGCGTAAACATTAGGTGTTGAGTGTAGAAACGTGTTTTCTCAAAGGCATTATTAACAATTAATAATCATTACACAGTGGCTTGTTTACCTGACCTTGTGTAAATTTATCAGCCTTTTAATTAGACTCATATTTTGCACATTTGTGTATTTCCATGCATAGGATTTGACTCATTCATTCATCCATTAAAATTTGCTTGACAGACATAGATGGATAATCAGGGTACAATTTGTATTTACTGGATTACAGAAAATTGCCCGAACTGTTAAGTTCAAGGAAAGCATGTTCTTATCTTTCTCTTGTGAAAGACTTAAAAGTAATTAAATATCAGAGGATGGCCCCAAGGCTCTCTGAAGAAGTAGCAAAGTTTTTATACTCTGATAGCTTTAACACAGCCTTGCACTAAAGACTGGTAAAGGAAAGGAAAGAAAAGGAAAAAAAATAAGGACTGGTATCTACATTTTCCTTTAAGCAACACAACAAAATCCTCAGCAAGAAACACTTCCCATAAAAGCTAACACCCTAGTATTAATCACAACTTCACTGAAGAAGACGCATTTATATTTCCTATTTCGCCTCCTCGATGGGAAATGAAATCTGTAGAAATTAGGCAGTCTGTGGATTTTCTCCCACTTAACCACTTCCCAATAACTTCCTAATTTTCCAAGCAGGTGGAAAAATCATCCAACTACTTTCCTGATCAGAAAAAAAAGGCTTAAAATTCAAATATTCGTAAGCGTTATTCATAAGAATGAAATACTATTACTAGATTTCATTAAACATTTTAGAATAAAGTTGCCTTCTCCAACTAGACAAATGTTTTACAGGATTCTTCTGAAGAAACCAATGGACTTTTACCTCATAAGTCAAATAAGTCATCTCTGGACTCAATTTTCTGTGACCAAATAAATTGTAATGTAGTGAGCCACTCACATAATTTTAGACGATTTATATGTCTGCTGTTAAAAGCATTAAGAAGAAAAGAACACTAAAAGAACTTCTTTCCTAAACTAGGAGATCTTTATTTGAGTCTTAGTAATCTTAAGTCGTGTTTTAACTGCTGTCCTGACATATCTGAAGGTATTAGAAGTTCAAATTAAAGCAACAAGAGGAGACCAAAAAGTATCTTCCAGTGTTCTCATTCTTTCACTGTCCTGCCAAAGGAGTGAAAAATTCAATACTTCTCCTTGGTTCTCATCTCTTTACAGATGGTAAACAAATGAGTCAAAACCAACACAGTTATCTCTTCCAAAAAAGAAAAAAGTAAAAAGAAATCCCTGCTGTTGAAAAAATTCTGCCCCTCTTCAGGTTCTCTCATGCAGTACACCTGTGTTCAGCACTTTTTTCCACTAAGACAACTCCAAGAGAAGCTGAAACAACTTAGCACCAGGATAACACTTCTGCTGCACTGTAATTCCCACGCTTTCTCTGCTCACTCCAGAATGCTAACCTCTCTCCAGGCTGAATGAGGAAAACCACGGGCAGGGACAGTTTTGCTCTCATCTGAAAAACATGAGCAGAAAACAGTGACAAACATCCTCTCCATGGAGGATGAATGTTTTGTATTAGTCCAGGTGCAGCAGAAATAAGCTCATCCAAACTGAAGACACTAGTAAAGAAATTTCCATCAAATAGGGGAAAAGGAAGAATATTGCTATGCTGACCATATTTTCATTAGGAAACAAAAGCTAGTTATTACAAAATATTTCTCTTCAACTCATGCACGTCTATAATCTTCAAAGATAAGCAAGACAAGCGATGAAGGAAAAAAAGAACACAAGAAAAAACACTGATTAAATAAATCTCTGGGATGATGACATTGTTGAATGGGCAGGTTAATTAAAGAAAACCACTTGGAGTTCATCCTTCCTTGTTTTCCACATCTGACCTGTAGCCACCAGTACAGAAAGAAGAAAGACAAGACAAAGAAGTATTCCCTTCTGGACCAGCATTAAAAAAAAAAACCAACCCATCTTCAAACATCAACTTTTCGCTTATTCTGTTGTACTTGCCTAGTGCTCTGTCTTATTAGATACCTTCCAGACAGTTCAGTGGCTTGACCCCAAAGGATTAAAAATAATTTTAAAATTTTCTAACTGAAGAGTTGCCTGCAGTCCAGATGAGTGGAGGAAGGGAGTGGAAAAAATCTGCCTAGATGCCTTCTAGAAAAAGAACTCGCCTGTAATTACTACAAGATGGAGTCCGTGGTTATAACACTGGCATCTCCCTAGCCTTGGTTATGATACTAGTCTTGATTATGAAGCTGGATCTTCTAATGTGGAGATCTATGTCTAGAAAAAAAAAGGAACCAGTTTAATTTATATAGAAATTAAATATGCTTCTTTCTACAAAGAGCTTGTAATTGCTCATCAGTTTCCTTATTCTCACTACAGTCTCTGATGTTCCCCAAATAAGTATTTGTTACAGAGTTTTCCTGTAAGACACCTGATCACTGAGTGGCATCTTGCCACTAGCCTCATGAAGCCCTTCACAAATGGACTCACCATAAAATGTCAAAAGTAGAAGTTTGAAGTCGTTCTTGACCATTTCTTGGTAGGTAACGTAGTTGTGGAGGGGTTTTTTGTTGTTTTTTTCTTTTCTAATTAATTTTAAGTCTTTAAGATGCCTGGCTCACTAGATCATACAGAATTTTTAAGTTATGAATTATCTATAAGGCATTTAGTCTCTTCTACTTGATGGGTTGGGAAGGGAGCAGAGTGCCAGATATTAAAACTACTTTATGTTTAATCAGCCAGGAAACCCTCTCGAGAACCACATCACAATTTATTCTACTCCACTGTTATTGTTTCATTGATTGTGTTTAAAAAAAAAAAAAAGCTAGCAAGGTGGCCCCAAAAAAGATGCCCCATTAAAGGAACAAGAGAGTATAAATGCTGATCCCATGTCGCAAAAAGAAAGATAGAAAGCAGTAGGAGGGAGGGAGAATTTGCTTAATTGCTTCCTTTCAAAAAAGCATAAAAAACACATGCAAATAATAAAGAATGGTGTGAAAAAGCATCTCCAACACTGCATGAACCACTGGAAGACATTCTAGTATTTCTTAATAGCTGTACTAATTTTATTGACTTTATTCATATCTACAAACTTCTCTATAAAAAGGCACATATATAGAAAGAGAAATACTACCAAATTCTAATTCTAAATCCAACTTCTGTGCTTGATAGGGGTCATAAATACAAGTACCTTAGTAGCTGCTAGTTCTATTGCAAGACCTTCATCAAGAATTGGCTTCAATATGAGAAAAAAATATGCATTATCAAATAATTATTACATGAATTACCTAGTTTTCAGGAAAAAAAAAAAAAGTAGCATTCTGAAACAGAATTCCTCATTTTGTTTCTTTGTGTTTTGGGGGGCAAGGGGGCTCTCCATTTTGAAACAATTCTAGCTTCCCTGTAGTACAGTCAAATGTTGCTTTGGATATTAAATTGAGAATTTATCTTAAATGGAAACAAACAACTTCGCTAAAAATTAGACATTTATGACTTGCAAATTACAGATACTAATTATTTTCAGTATATACAATTATGATATTCTCAAGAGGTATTAATTTTGGGACAGATGTGCTTTCATCATGTAATTTGGAAATTAAGTTACACTCTCACGTATGGGAGCTCAGAAGTCTGAATTTGTGTAAGGGTAGGATTGATAGAGAGGAATTTTGTCTTGCTAATTTTCTCTCACTCTCTCTCTCTGATGAGAGTGTGGCCAGCAATCCTCACAGCTGGGTTGCCTTGCACTCAAAGGAATGGGGGCTGACTGCAGAGTTGATGAGGATATACTTCCACTTGACTCCACCTCCTATTTTGTCCTTTCAGATAATTCTTCCAAATCCAGTAAAAATTTAAACAATAATTAAGATATACCAACTGTAAGATATGCATAATGTTCAATCTTTCACATCCTTGGCAGAGAGCAGAAATAAGCTCATCCAAACTGAAGGCACTAGTAAAGAAATTTCCATCAAACAGGGGAAAAGGAAGAATACTGCTATGCTGACCATATTTTCATTAGGAAACAAAAGCTAGTTATTACAAAATATTTCTCTTCAATTCATGCACATCTATAATCTTTAAAGACAAGCAAGACAAGTGATGAAGGAAAAAAAGAACGCAAGAAAAAACACCAATTAAATAAATCTCTGGGATGATGACATTGTTGAATGGGCAGGTTAATTAAAGAAAACCACTTGGAGTTCATCCTTCCTTGTTTTCCACATCTGACCTGTAGCCACCAGTACAGAAAGAAGAAAGACAAGACAAAGAAGTATTCCTTTCTGGACCAGCATTAAAAAAAAAAACAACCAAAAAAACCCATCTTCAAACATCAGCTTTTCGCTTATTCCGTCGTATGGGTTAAAGATAAAGATCCAAGACATTCAGAGTATCTGCTACAACTCTGAAACTGAGGGCTTTTATTTTTGGATGGAATGAGCTCTGTTTCTGCAGAAACATTTATTTCTATCTTGAGATCTGTTAGCAATGTGAATTTTTGATGCCTCTCTTGTAAGGGCATCTGCAAAGATAATGATTTTGTTCAGGAGAAAAGGAAAACAGTTACTTGCTAACTTCTGCAGAGTCTTACTTTTTGTGGTCCAGTGGAAGATTTCCCTGCTCATGGTGGGGGTGGGGAGGTTGAATTAAACCATCTTCCAACCCAAACCATTCCGTGATTCTATGCAGAAATTTGGTATACCTTTGGAAAACCTCAGAAATGCTTCTTTCATACGTTTGAGGATTTAAAGCCTAACAATCAATAGGCTGAAGATACTTGGATAGCTGTAATTCTTCAAATGAAAGAAAATGAACAAGACAATAGCCTTTGTCTTCTAGCTGCTGTAACAGTTTTAGCAGGACTACAGAGCTTTTTTTTCCCCCACTATGGAATGCTGCAGCTGTGGACAGATGGAAGAGAAAATAATCTGCATGGCATGAAAATAGGGAAGGGATGTTCATCTTTAGCAATAAAAGGGTATTGAAACCAGTGTGCCATCACAGAACACAAGGCACTAAAGCACCGGCAAAGTTGACTATTGTTCAGGCTCAATTTACAAAAGGTGATATTACAAAAGCATGCTCCTATGAATAAAAATAGAGTAACTCGTGTTCATAACTCAGTAAGAAATTAGTGGTAAAGTCCATCAGCAGATGCCATTTAATGAAAATGATCGGATCATATATGTAGCCAACCTGACTGCTGAGCTTCAACGACACAAAGACCTATACAGAGGAAGCTACAAGTAGATCAAAGCCTGTTTTGTACCACAGCCTTTTTATCACGAGATTTCAAATATGGGAATCACTTCTGTTGAGGAACAGCTTGTTTAATTATTTAAAAAATATTTTACTAAGAAGTAGAGCAGTGACTAAAAGATAACAGAAATATTTTCTGACACTTTTAACTACTCTAAACCAAAAAATTGAAATAACTCTTTTAACAGCTAAGACTGGGGAAACAAGCATCTACAAGATCCATCCCCACAATGCCAAAGCAAAGAATGCTGAAGAAAACATAGTTGAAACTTTTGGTGTATGTGCTCTCTGCCACCTCCTGTCCTTGATGACATTGTTATTCAATAATTTTCAGGAATGTGGACGATGAAAGACAGCAACAAACAAAAACATTTACCAAAAGAATGTATACCCTGCACCAAATATAGTTTAGCTTCCCAAATAACAATTAAAAATATTAATAATTTAAGCTTTCTTTTAAAATTAAAGGTTGGTTCACAATAAAGACTAAGAAACTTTAGGACAGGTGACTTAGTTTTTCATACAATTATTATAAAACATTCCATATTTTTATGTGTCATTCAACTGAGTCACCACGGATGGATCCACTTGTAGTTTTTAAACAAAATGCTTAAAGCAAGATGTTTCATTTTCTAAAATTCTTGTTTGACTACAGATTTCTATTTAACTCCTAACTAACTCCTAAGCAACTCCTAAGAACACATTTCTGATTATCACAACATTTTTTGGTCAGAAATGTCAAATAAGCCTATTCTTGTGAAAAGAACTACATTCAGTGAAACTGTGGTCTATTTAACTTCTGATTTTAACTTTGGCTCTCTGGAAGTATGCAATGTGCTTGGACAGCGTAATCATTGGCTGATCTGATAGCAGAGGGTCAACAGAAATTATAACAGTTACTTAAACTAACATTTCTGTGGTTACTATTGTACATATACCAACCAGCATCAAGTATTCAATATCAAGAGACAATTCTGTGTCATATTCTAGCAAATTGGTTATAACACGTTCGCTTGTATTAAAATTTCATGTATAAAAATGCAGACTTAATTTATTAGTTGATATTTATTGCCCCAAGTTAGTATAATGCATGAACTGTATCAAAATCACTAAGAACTGATGTTTTTACCTATTACTTTAAGCCTTAGTTGAGATGAGCTTCCGCTTCCTCTAATGTCTCTAATTAGAAACAGTAAAAATGCTTCTCCATCCAAAATTGCATTTGGATTTAAATTAAAAGTAACAGCAATCTAAACAGATTGAAAACAGCCATCTCTGAAACTACCATAGAAAGGAGAAAGATTAACACTGATCTTTTCAAGACCAGTGATTTGTCATGAATCCTCTTGTGATTTATGATTTGTTATTAAAGTAGTCTCAGAATAAGCAAAACCTACAATGCCACGTAGCATTCTAACACTTCTGTCATTCCAAGGTGTTAAACGAAGGGCCTACTTGCTCACTCTCATTCTCAAAGTAGCTTGCTCAGGCCCTTAATGTAACGCAGTTGTGGCACATCTATCTATAGGCTGCAGAGATTCACCCAAACTTTTACATTCTGGACTACAGAATCTCATAACAAGTACTACATTTGGTACACCAGCGCTACTTTAGTTTGTGCTCAGTTTAAAGCTAGATAAGACAGAGTTGCAACCATAACTGTATCACAGCAAAACATGCTTTCCAAGTGCTACCAAAATTCATCATTGTTTCTACTGTGGCAACAGATCAGTTCCAACAGAGTACCTTCAAAGTGCTTTCCATAATCCTTTGAAGACAGCAACATCTTGTTATTAGAGAAGTTATTCAATCATCTAGGTAAACATTACACACTTGGTGGCAATCACAACCATGACCATATTTACCTGTGGGCACATTTCCTGCAACATGATCTTCACATTACCGCCATTCATAAGCCTAAGCAGATAAATTATTGTGATAATAAGCCCTTACATTCCTGTGTTCTACCTACAGAGGAAATTACAAAGTTGGTTTTATTCTATTGAGGCAATCTGCATTTCTTAGAACCTGTTCCATGCCGTGGCTAACCTGGGAAGCATTTTCTCCAGTTAGCAGAGAGATGTATCTACTGTCATTAAGAGTCTTCTCTGGCAAGGGACCTGAGCGTGGACTAAGCACTAGAAATAAGCACCAGCAAACAGACACTATTCCTTTGCAGATTTCACTCATTCTCAGTGGCTGAAATTCTGAGTTCAAAGAGTTGCACTCAATTTCACTCAACCATCGAGGAGATGGATGCATGTCCATCATGGCTAGTAAAATCCAATGAAGAGAGTTAAACCTTTTGTAAAGGCACATCGATCATTACTTTGAAACACTTCACTAAAAATCATATTGATGCTGCAAGTCTAAAACAAACAATTCCTTTACAGGGCAGAAGTTGCAGTAATAGCAAATCAATCTCGGTTAATAGATGCCATGAGTGCTATGACAAATAACTGCTTACTCATCCCCAAAATGCACTATACACAGTGACCAAAGGACTATCTTTCATTATTCAGTTAAGTATAAATTATGTCAGCAAAGACATATATAATGCTTTCACGTAGTAGAATACTGGCTCTGTTGTTCAATAATCAAGATGCTTCTAATTTCCTCTTGGTTAACCAAAACATCATTTTAAGTACAACCCATGTGTTGACCTCATTCAAGGAATGAATCAGAAAATATCACTGCGGAGGGGAGGGAAACATCTTGAGAATTCTTGGTGCCAGCTTCCCTTCCCTCTCTTGAGTTCCCTGTAAGTTGTGCATGGAATCACATTCATCTTTTATCGCTCACTCCAATTGCTTTCCATTTTGTCTTGACTTGGAAGCTTTCAATACTAAAAATAAATGTCTCAGTTTCTGTATATATAAACTAAAATGACAGTGATACAATTTCAAGCTTGGAAGAGACTCAGATATCCATTTATACACAAACAGGAAGAACTCCCAAAATAATCATTGGAGATAATTGGACAGCAGCTTTTAGCTATCTGATTGTGTCTGCCACATCAATTGGTGTAATGATTCCTTCTGTTTTCTGGCTCTACACACTCTTTATTACGTGTCCATATTCTCCTAGTATTATCAGCACAACAATATTTGAAATACTGTACTACTGCCGCTACTAAAGACCTTTCCTTCAATCCAAAGAAGCTTCTTACCCTGACCCACCCACCAAACAAAAAGGGCTTTCAATACATAACTGTTCCGAAAGCATGATTACAAAAGTCATCACCACCATCTACAATCATATTTTCACCTGTTCATGTGGTGTACACCTGTGGGTTGTTGGCAATACACATGATTGCAGTGTGGGAGACTCCAGGTTCACAATGAGCCCTGTCATTTCTGTTCTCTTAAGCGAATATGCCATGCTACCCCCAAACCCCGTATGAAGGCTACTGCCTCTTATAATATTATCTTGTTTATAAATCTTTTACTTTTTAAGTGCATAAAATACTAACGCAAAACCCAAGAACATATATATACAATAATCAAAGCAAGGAATACACATATACATAAAATAATAATTCAAAGACCTTGAACAAGTGTACTAACATGCTTTTATACTGCGACCTAATGTGCAAGCAGTAGACTACCCCACCACAGGTAAGAAATGAGAAATTTTGAGGGCTATTGAGCACTGCATTTTCGCAGCTGAACAGTACAAAGTTATTTAGCAGTGTTCAATAGCCTTCAAACTCACTTCTGTCTGTGGGTTACAGTGGTCCACTAGAAAGACTAAAATAAAGGCAGTGTAATAAAGGCAGGGCCAAGATTTTCTCAATATTAAAAAAAAACAAAAAAAAAAACCACCCAACAAACTAAACAAAACCATAACCCTTTTAAGTTTGCATTCTGAAAACATAAAAAGATCTAAAGATGCCATATGTTTTAACTAAACAATGTAAAAAAAAAATCTATTAAAAACAGGCTTTATCCTCTACTACTAATAACCATGCATGTCTACCTAGAAACGAGTTAAAAAAACCTTGTGATTCAAGGACTACAGCTTGAGAATCCATCCAGTTCAGCTGTGATTCTGATACCACTCCGATGCTATTTTTTTTATTCAGTTCCTTTCAGTCAGCAAAACTAACGGCTAAACAAGACATGGGTTTCATCTTTATGGATAGGAACACTGATTTTTACAGAAATTTTTAAAAGAGGATCTAAGAGTTAGTGTTTATTTACCAAATGCTCAAAATAAGTATTTCCAGTGGGAAACATTGAACATTTTGCATCATAATTAGATCCTCTTACTATAAATTATATGAAACTCTCCAATTGGTCACTCTTCCCATTTATGCTTGCATATTTCAGCCTACAGCCGTTCTCTAGCATGGATGTTTCATTGATGGCTGAGGGTAACACTTCAAAAATGAACTAGCTAAACAAACTTCCCAGCAGCACTTGACAGAGCTACACCTATTCTTCCCCATTTCCAAAGCAGTACAGAATTAATTACCAGTTCTATGGATCTATTGTAAGTATAATAGACTAAAGAGCTATCACAGACACATTTATTGTAAAAGCACAATCCCAAGAGTGTCTAGTAGAGGGCCAAAACGATTAACACAAATGCTTTGTCAGATCAAAGATAAAATCTGCACCGCCCAATTGAGGAATGAATTAGAACAGTGGGTTATCTTTCAAATTAACCAGGGCAGTTAGTGAGGAAAATTTCATGAAAGTGTAATTCTTAGCCTTTGTGAATCCACACAGCAGGCATTCTGCCAGCTGACAAGATGATGAAATTTTCATGCTTAAAAAAGCCCTCTTCATTTCCCAATTTAGATTAGCTAGCGTTTCTCTCTCTTTTCATCTATTTGCTCTTCTGAAGCAGGATAAAAAAAAATAAAGAAAAAAAAAATCACATACCATACAACAAAATCAATCTTTCAAAGAGTAATGCATTTCTGAAAAGAAATATTTGCATGTCATTTTTAGAGAGATTTACAATTAGCAGTAGGATTCTCAAAAATGATATTGTTAGTACTACTAAGAAAGCCAAAAATAATGGAGTAATGGAGTTTTAGAACACAAATAAAAGATTTAAATGTTTCATTGGGAAAAAGGACCGAAGAAAAGAAATTACATAAAGGTAAATAATTTACAAAAGCAATGGTATTGTAGCAAGCTTACAAAATTATATTTGTGTACTTACACTTGCATCGTTTTAAAGGAAGGAAGTACATCACCAGTACATTTACTTATTTATCGACTCCCCCCACCAAAAAGACCAAGTAGATTTTGCACTTTTACATATTATGGCATTCCCCTTCTAAGTTTATGTAGCTACATATGGAAGCACTTCAATAGACAGGGAAACAACATGCAATGATTCTAAACCCTGAAAAAACAATCTCATTCAAAGCCCACTGAAAAAAAGTAAGTTTACTCATTTCTGCAAGCTGCGGATAGGGCCAAAAGACTCCTGCCAGGAGTGACTTCATAAAAAGTAGCTCATTATTTTAAGGGTTAAAAAAATCTTATTTATGAAATTTGTGTTTTTGTATTGTGTGTCATCTGAGCAACATATAAAGAAAAGTATTACCTAAAAAAAATGTACTGAAATAAATGGAGTGACAAAGTTAATCAATATACTTGTCTATTTAAACTGTGACACTTCTGAGCCTCTTAGGTACAACAACTACAAGAGGAGACTTAACTGTCTCAAAGTTGCGTCAAATGTTTTGTTCGGATGGTACTTTGCCATACTACTTCTGAACGTGTCTTTATAGTTTATAGGATTATATGTATTAGTGCAAACATCCATTTGACAAATTTCAACTCCAGCTGTTACACAGTCACTACAAGTACTTGATGAAAGGAGTATACTAAAGCTCAGAGCACCTGCTTTTCTAAGAGCTAACAGGACAAAAAGTTTTCTTGCCCAGCTCAGTGGAAAGCCCTTCTTTTTAACGAAAATCATTGTGCAATTTCAAAACTACTTTTATCAATAAAATAAACTCACATTTCTGTAGTCTGAATGTGTCCCACAGTTAAAAAGTAATATTAAACATTATTACTAGAGCTAACTAATAATTATTAGGTTAAAAGTAAGTTCTCAGCACTGAAAATATAATCAAGTTTATAAAGCCTTCATTTACAAGCACAAATAAATTCCTCTTGGAGGACACTTTAGTATTATATATGCTAGGTAATAAGGTACATAACAGATTTTAATAGAATATAAATAAATCACAATGTTCAATATTGAAACATTTCAGAGTTTGTTTCACAGCTTGGCCTTAAAACCAAACCAAAACCAAAAGCTAGAGAGCAGAGTAAAATATTACAGCATTTTTCATTCTTTAGAATTCTTCAGAAACAACACTTCTTCCTGTCCTTAAATCTTCCCTTATACATCAAGTTTACTATTGCACATATCATGCATGTTTTCCAGTACTTTATATACCAAGAATTCCTCAGCATTTGGCTTGTGTGTTATCATAATGTTCATACATTACATCAAATGTACATATTCTAAAATCTAAAAAAATTAACCAGAAGCAGAATTTTATATAAAAGTAGTCTGTCTAAATATATTACCTTGACCTATTATATAAACGCACTTTATAATGCAGTATTTATAGTAATATCATGTGAATGAAAGTTTTGCAGCCAGATGGACTTGGCAATACAGTAATGCAAGATTCCACATTCGGATAACTTTACCCATCCAAATGATTTACCCTCAACTTCAGTGCAAAGGAACAATAAATCTACCTTAAGAAATACTGTCTGAATTAAAATAGTCTAAGAAAGCTCTTTTTGATGCAAAGATCTTCAAAAGACACACTCATACCTTCTGAATATTTCACACTTCCAGAAAACATATCAGAAAACATTCATTTACAATTGCAATAGGAACTAATATAGAAGGAAAAAAAAACACACAAGATGTAACGCTTAGTATTAAACCATAATTAAAACAAAACTACTACACTAATTCTCAGCATTTAAGCTGCCATCTGAAAAACTATTCCGTAATATCTAAAAAAACAAACCACAAATTAGGCTGGCCTTTCATTTACAGGTCAAAATTTCAAAAATAATTGTTAAGTATAACAAAGGTTATGAGCATCCAAGGGGTAGGAGTTCTTCCAAAAATGATGTCTGATCCGAGGGCTGTGAAAAAATGTTCTGTGTTAAGACAACTACATAATAAAAGAAATTATGAGGAATTCCATGAAAATTTCACCAAAATGGTAAGCTGATAATTCACAAAACACAACCCTTCCAGCATATTAGAGATGCCAAACATATTAATATAATTTAAAAATTAAGGTATATTTTTCCTAACCTGTTAGTTCTTTGGTCAGTGGAAAGATGGGAAATGCAAACATTACAGCACAATTTTTTCAGTAATGCCACACAATGCCAACCATTGAGAAAACAATGAGCAGTACTTCATCTGTAGTAATGCTGACAAACACTGTTATAGAATATTATATACATACATACACACACCTGACTATTTTGACTTGAGACAGAAATGAGAAAAATAACCTAAATTAATATTTTTAAAATCATTAATTGACAGTTTCCTTTTCATAAGGTTAGGTTTTGCAACTGCACTAATTTATACTTTACCAAAATAAAGTGAGACAGTCGCTAAATTCAGGACCACTTAGACAACTAATTTCTTATGGAAGAATATTTTCCAAGCACTTACATTGTAGTATTTTTTTAGGTGGCGTCTAATATCCAAGAGTAATTTGTTGTTCATTTGAACCACGTGACTGAAAGGAGGCTCTTCACATTCACTCTTACTGCACCTTTGCAAGCTGGGCTCAATAAATCGCCCCTGAAAAAAAGAAGTGTAAAAATATACATCACGACAGCAGATGATAGCAGCAAAAGCTATTGCAGGAGTTTAGACTCTTCATGTAAAAAAAAATCTTAAAAGGTCTTTATTTTTTCAATTAAATCTCTACTATCTAGGCTTTCTTTCTTCCCACCACAATCAGCCACATCCATATAAAGACTTGTCTGATAGGACAAACAGTTTTCCAAATCTCTTTTCAATGAAAGGTCTTCTGGAGATGATGCTTCTTCATCTGCTACAAAACTAATCATTCAATAAATTATGTTTCATCAGGGAGACTGAAGTTTTGCCTAAACCTACTGAACAGAACACTGAAATCCACCTTACAGATACCAATTATAGATTGCCAACGGGGCTGTAGAGACAAATCTTGTTGCAAAAGAACAAAGAGATCATCTTTTATCTTCTCCAAGTGCAAAGAACAGCTCCTAGAGTTCTACAGCATCTCATTTACTTTTGAAATCTTTGAATGGCAAATGTGAAGTACTGAAATTAAATTCAGTAAAATTCTCAGTGAAATAACAAAAACCTGTTAGGTTGGATATTTATAACACTTTGTAAAAAGTTTTCTTTCCATTTACAACTTAACACTTACGCTTTTCTGAACCATCTTGGCTGAACTCCCACCCACGACACAAAATAATTCCACTAAATAACTGCGTAGAACATTTATTACATGTTTATGTATATAATGTGTGTGTGTGTGTGTGTATTATATATATATAATATATATATATAATGTGTTTGACATCCACTTCTCTCCATCTCTCCAGTTAGCCCATCTGCAAGTTGTCAAGCCTACGTGCAATTAACTGTTTTATTTACAGCTGTAATGAACAAAAGTCAAGGATTTACATAGCATCACTCGATTTGTGTGCCTTTTCGTCTTACTTGCTTCCAAAGACTGCTTTATTTTGATTCAAAAAAATGCAAAACATCTGCTGTTTTTCCAAATTAACTTAAAATAATTACTTTTAATTTAGATAAAAGATTTATTTGCTTTCAGTTTCAAGGTTTTCACTACTCTGAAGCTCGCTAATTTGCCAATGACTAATACATGCATAACATTGCCGGAGAGTTAAATACTTGGCCCTATTTCAAGTTGTGATCCAAGGTCCCAGATACATTTTTTGGCAGAACTTCTCAACAAGAATGCACCCCCATGACTTTTTATGTTCCGTATACAAAGACAGAAGGAAAGATAATGTAGAAAAGCCTTACTGTGAAGAAAGGAAGTGGGATGTAAAAAGATAAACAGAAATTTCAAAACCACTTTGTTCCAATTAATATGATTTAGGATAAGAAACTGCCATAGCTACATGAAAGTTTCATTACATAGGGAACTGGAAGTTACTCAGGTGTTAAGATAAGGATGCCTTAAAAAGTCACAGTTAACAATCATTCATGAATGTGGGCACACAGATTAATGAAGCCAGCTTATCTCACACGTTCTCCTAGACTACACTGCTTCTAGCTGAAATGCAAAATTGGGAAAAATATTTCTACACTGTCCTATCAGCAGATTTCTGTTCCAAAGATATAAACAACAGTCCTTTAGCAATATGGTATCTTCTCCTACATCACACGAATGCTGTCTGAAAAGCCTTTTCCTCTACAACTATTTTCCCCCTCACCAATGAAGAGAAATAAAACACTGAAAACGAACCGAACAGTCAAAGACATTGTCATAAATATTCTCTGTTCCACATTTGAGGCAGCAAAACTTGAATCTTTCACAGTCTCTATATTTCTCCTCATCTGTGAGCTGAGCTGGGCCACCAACCAAGGCATCATTCTCCTCATCTTTATGGTAATGGTGATGGACTCTGAATTGGGAGGGATCCAGTCCTATTAATAAGAAACAAAAATTTCAAAAGACTAAGAGGTCAACCATGCAAGTAGGCTCATTTTTCATATGCTTGGTGAAGCAGAGTCAAAAGAAAGTTACAAAATGTAAATTCAAAAGCTGAAAATCTCTCTTTAGCAAACACTGCTCTATAAATACAAATACATTTTACAATTTTTAACCACAAATAAAGGTTCACAAAACATGAAGAAATCTTCTCACTTATCTTCTTATGCAAGATTGCTTTATAAATAAAGCAAGCACGTTGCATTATCATGGGAGTATGCAACAGAACATTCTGTTTCTGAGGAAACCACTCCTAACGGATGGCTTTATTGTTATTTTCTTCTTAAGTTACATTGAAAATATTTCAATAAAAATGTGCATCGTTATTAAGAAACAGTCTTTAAATCAAAACGGCACCATTAAAACTGAAAACAGAGAATAAAAACCCCATTAAAGAAACACGGGTGCACTGCTATTACCAACTCCTCCAAGTCCGTATACAACTGCCAACTCTGATTTCAATGCAGTGGTCGATTTCATTTTGGCTCAGTGGTTAACAGCATGTAGGTTTCAATCTAATGCAGTGGTTAAAATTCAGCAGCAGCATTTAAAACGACGGCACTGGAGAGAAAATGCTTTATTTCTGATTGCCAGAACTCAAGATTTTAAACAAATAAATACACAAAAGAGATCCTAAAAATACTGATTCAACCACAAATAAGTAAATAAGCAAGCAAGCACAAAGTTCACTACCCCGGGAATAAGACTGCCAAAGTACATTTAATAAAAATCCTCATTTTTTTTGTCATCCTTTGTCACGTTCAACCTTTCAAAAAGTCCATTTATTCCACCTATGGCTTTTTCTGTTATTCTTACTGCTGTTGTTTTGTGATTTTTTTTTTCTTTTTTTTAAACTCTAGTAAATAGCACATGATAGAAAAGAATCACCTAAAAAGCATGGGAAAAAAAGTGTAGAAAACTACAGCTTGCTTTAAAAAATAATAAGAAAGGATCAAAGAGAAACAATAAAAAAAAAAAATTAAGAAAGACTACTTTCCCAAAAGCAGTAGCAGATCAAAATAGTTCCCCAAGGAAAATATATAGCAAGAGAAATTTTGCTCAATAGTACTTTTCCAATATTCAATCAAAAATTGTGAGAGCCAGTAAGAAAGAAATATTTTTAAGAAAGACTAATTAAGCCAACTAAAAGCTTATTATGTATCATCCTCTATCACATGTGAATTTTAGTAAATGTAAGAATTGCCAGAGAAAAAGTATGAAAGATTACAAATAAAAAGTGAAGCTTGATTTTACAGTTCCTCTTAAGCTCCCTATACCATACTGGGAGACTTAAAGAAAATGTTTGGGAGCAATATTCAGTCACTCAGGACAAGTATTACTGCACGCATAAAACAGCTGTGCTATACAAGCAGATACAGACTGTCTCTACCTACAAGGTTTGATATCTGTAACTTTATTATCATGATTCTGAATTTCTACTTTACAGCTATATGACAAATTCTAGGAGAAGAAAAAATTATATTGACAAAAAAGATTAAACTGGTTCTTGAAAAAACAAGAGTTTTCACTACAGTTTAATAAATATTTCCAATTTTACTTTTATGAATAGAAACAAATGTTAGCGCATAAGGCTAATATTTAGTCTCAAAGTGGTTCTTAAACTTTTAATGCTACTCTCTACAATTCTTTGAAAGGAAGAGCAAATAAAGCAAAAAAAGAAAAAAATCCTACATTGCTAATAGCATATTTTACACTTCAATATGTATGGTA
>JACDJE010000337.1:486419-535068 GCA_016647715.1 Pavo muticus
AAAGACTACAAAACAACCCTGTAGGGATGTATTTTTTATTTTTTATTTTTTTTATTTGTTTTTGCCTATTAGTTTTGGGAAAAAATGGTGGTAATACACTTTCTGTTTTAAAAACCAAGGAAAACATTCTGCAACAAATGTGGTAGATAAATGTTTTAGAACGTGGAGTTCAGTTTCAGCATTAAGATCAAAACAGAAAAAAAAATCAAAAACCAAATAAAGTGTGCATCTAAGATAGTAATGGTGAATAAAAATAAAAATTCACAGATCACTTCGATTGGAACTGGAATGAGAAGTGATCATTGCAACTTTACAATACAGATGCCATTAACATTCAGCTAAAAATCTATTTTCGGTAGTTTCCCAAATGCAGCAGTAAAGCGAAATAGTTCCCTAAGGAAATACGGAGAGAAATTTTGCTCAACTGTACTTTTCCAATATTCACTCAAAATGGTGAGAGCCAATAAGCATACAGATACTTGGCAATAATTTAAAATGAAAAAAAAAAATTATCCATTCTAAGAAGCTGAAGTACACCCATATGTGAACTTTCTTGGCCGTTTTGGCTGGAAAAAAAAAATGAAAACATAACAGGAAAAAGTATTGCCATGACTCCTGTGCATATCTCACTTTCAGTGTGCAAACATCCCCAATGAAATCCGAGACTACAAATCAGGCTTTTAAAGAACATGCCTTCTGCAATTATCTTGTGGAATTGGGATCTATTTTTCTACTATATCCTTTCAGGAATAGTTAGTTCATTCAATTAATCCGTTTCTGCACTCCAACTTGTCTCCCCTTGGGGGGACGCACAGGTCATCCCGGCCATAATACAGCATTTGGAAAGCAAAATGGGGAATGTCTAATAAGTGGAAAAAAAAATGTTTTTTTGGTGTTGTTGTTTTGTTTTTAAAACATTTTTTTTTTATATTAATTTGATAGAATGAGACAAGTTAGTGAACTCCTTTGAACTCTTGCCTTCTCTGACATCAAAAGAAAGCCAAGGGGCTTTAGGGCTATCACAGAATTACCTTTGCCACAGGTAAGCATCCTGATCTGACCAGAATTGCATGGTTGCCTTCATGATGAAAGCAAAAATAAGTTCTAAAAGTTGTTCCTGAATTATTTCATAGCATTATTAAAACGTCTGCTATTATGTAAGCAAAACTACCACTCCGTACGCTGAAAGGCAGGCAGGTGTATTTCAGTAATCGCAATATTGAAAACATAAAATTTCTGAAGATGTGTTTTTTTCAGATTTTCCACACGCTACTACTCCCATCTCTGCACTCTCCCAAGAGAACAGAAGCGACAAACATAAAAAAGTGAAAGAATCGCCAAGTTCCAGCTCTGAAGGAAACACTCAGATAACAAAAGCGTTATCACGTTTTTCCACTGATTTTTTTTTTTTTTTTTTTTAAACAAAGCCTGAGGGTTGCTTGCTTGCTTGCTCGCGGATTTTGTGTTTTAAAGGCAGGTTTGTCGGAAAGCACCGAAGTTTCCCGGGCCGAGGCCCGGCTCCAGGCGCTCCGTGACACGGCGCAAAGAGTGTGCGGTGCTGCCACCCAGAGGCCCGGCCGCGCCTAACTTCCCTGCTAGGCTCCAAGCCGGGGAGGCGAAGACGTTCTGGCTTTGCTGCTACATTTTGTCAGCCTTACGTGAAAGGGATCCTCCCGCTGCTGGAAGGAAGCTCTCTCTCTCTCTTCACGAGAGTGCCTTCCCAGCTGTGGTACGGTACACTAAGCAAGCATACAGGCAGGCAGCTCCCTGCACCTGAACCAGGGCAGTTAGGCTCCAGCAATCCTCTAAGTGCTCAGTCTCCAACCCCATCGTTAAGGCAGCCCTGCTCTGCTCGCAATTCTGACTGCAAGTCCCACTCTAGGGGCTCCACTTCCCCCTGCTGTGAAGGGATCACTTCACTCCTGCAGACAGACCTGCAGGTGACAACCTCCCTTGAATCCCACCATTGCACTTAGGGCACCTCTTCTCCGCAAACTACACAAAAAACATAAACCTATGGATAGAGAGTCTGAGCATCCAAGTTCATCTACAGCATTGCAAAGAAGAAGACTACAAACAGCAAAATTCATACAGTTTAGAGTTGATTAGTTCATTGTCGTGAGCTTTAGCATTGCTTTAGTCTTCGTTTCCACCACTCTGCTCTTGCTTCACTGCCTCAGGTGAGAAAAGCAAGAAAGAATACAGAACTTTGCACAGATCCTACAAGCCACCAGGCAAGTGCTCTGGTTTTTGTCAGGAATGCCCATCTGGGCAGCTGCTAACCAGTAACGGAACCTACTAAATCACTCTAGGAAGAGGAAAAATAGATTCAGTACCACAAGTTAGAGGGAATCTCCTTACAAAAAGGAGTTAACATGCAGACCCTGGGAGTAGGGAGAAAGTGGCACTGGGAAGCACTCATAACACAACAAGCTTCAGAAAGACACTGGAATAACCACCAAAAATTAGATCATCTTCCTATGAAATACCCAAACATCAAACAACTTACAGAGCACCCACAGGCACATCTGCTTGTAAAGCAGTAGCATATGTCTCTTTCACAAGACCACGAAACAGGCTAGGACAAAATTCCTTTTCAGCAGCCAGTAGCTTCTGCATTTTACAGGAATGGATGTTATACAGAAACAGCTACAAAAATCCCATGGTTGACTGACTGCTTCCATGATGTTTAGGTATTTCTGACATCACAGAAACAACACAGGATTTCTCTTTGAGATCACAAGTAGTATCTACATAACAACAACAAAGCTTACTTTAAATATGTTAAGAGAAGCATTCTTCCAATAGTTATTTTTGTTTAAAACCTATGGATAGCTTCAAGATGACATAAGCGAGTTCTCCAAGCATTGAAAATTATCACATTTATTGACTGTTATTTTCATCAGATTTCACACTTTACTTATCCTCTGAAAACCCGAAAATCCTCATCTTGTCACTGCTTTTCCCTGAGAAATTCAAGAAAAAAAGAGAGAACGCAGGAGTATGCCCATGAGTTTCTCATTTTTAGAAACAATGAATTTCCAATCTCTCAAAGGCTAGGCAGACCTCCTACAATGTCCGAAAACAAAAGACAATTTTCAGCTTGATTCCATAGTGAATGAATGTGACATTTAAAGAGCTCTCTGCAATTTTTAGGTGTGGTTATTTGCTTTTGTTCTTCAGTGTCTAAAATAGCTTAGTTAAAATAACTTACTTGGAGAACAGACAGAGCTTTTCATCTTTCTGCTGTGAGGCAAGTCTCCCTAAGTTGAGCTCAATTTTATGTACTTAGACTAACACGATGACTTGTCAATTAAACTTACACCTTATAAAGAGATACTGTTAAATATGAAACCAAGAATGCTACAGTCATTCTCCCCATATGGACACATACGCTACACGACATGATAAATCGCATCAGGGTACACACAAATGAGAACACGACCACGTCTCAGCCCACAGATACAACACCTAGGTTGAACAGTAGCTTTCTTCTTCAAAACAGAAAAACATTCTGTTTCGCGAAAAAGGATAAGAAAAATAACAAGATGGCTGGTTAACAATAAAAATACTACCTAAAAAGCCTAACTTAACACAAAGCAACAATGCATTTGCTTGTTTTACTAAACTCAGCTCTAGTCTCCTACTCTTGAAACTATTTTCCATTTCTTTGAAACAAGCATACTGGACTATCCCTCCAATAACGTTAGAAAAAAAGCAGAAAAGTAACTTCAACTTGCAACAGTCATGTAGAACTCTGATTAAGTGCTGCATATAAACACCTAAGTAGAGCGACAGTTTTGAGAAAGACCTGACTTCACCTTCAAGCTCAATTTATGCATTCCCAAGAAAACAAAGCTGGAGATGGAGACAATGTTTTTAGCACGGTCAAACTGAATATATTTCACATCTAAGATTGTAATAAGATAAATACAGGTTTTCAGATAACAATTGCGGACTATTAATAAAGTCTCAGCTGCATTATGCTATTACAGACTATAAAAAACATTTTCGTCTTGAAAGTTCTATAGAACACAAAGCAGCATAGGCATCTGCAAACAGCACATGCTATCAAGTGGCATACAGGTCTTACGATCTGGGCACTTAATTTAGGTGCCTGAAAGGAGCTAGTCTTTCATGAAAATCTAACCTGTTGTGAATAAGGAACAACTCTAAATTTGAGCCTAACTCAACAGGACAAACAATCTTTGCAAAATAAAATAAATTACCTTCAGAAATCTTAGTCTCTCACCTAAACAATATGCAGGTTTACCTCATATTATAAAATTTTAACATATGTAATACTGTTTGACTTATTCCGTTTTGCATGGCACATAGCTGGCTCTTGTCATCAAGGGAAAGTTGCATACTGAGGCCCTGCCACATAAAGAGAATGATCTGTATGGCCAGCCTGCACTTGTGAAGTATAGCTGACACCTCTTCAAAGCATCAGAGATGCAACACCCAATGCCTACAAGACACAGCCTTGCAGCCACACAGCCACATTTGTGGTCGTTGTGCTCATGCTCCCCGAGTAAGAAAAACATCCACACCTTCCCTCCCCACCCCACCTTTTTTTTTTTTATTTTTTGAAACTGGGATGGAAAAAGCTGATTGCCTTGGGAGATGAGGACCTTCCATGGCAATCACTCTTCCTGAGAAGCTGCAAGACAGGAACTCACTTGCACACATTTTAAATGCAAACCACGGGCTCCACAATGAGGAGGACCATCTCTAAGTAAGGAAGCTACAGAAGTACCTTGCACCAGGTAAACAGTCCTGATGAGCTAGACACTGCCTGTTGGTTTTAAGTGACCAGTTCTTGGACCTTGGCCATCTCCAATACATAATGCTGAGGTCCAACTCTTCTTTTAAAGATTAACAAGATTAACAGCTTCTTCCATGTCCTTGAGTAACAGTTCTAAAACCTGACAGACTGGTGTGGGAGATCTCAACATTTCTGTTTATCAAAGTGATCGTGTCTGTTGGTGAGTCATTTTCAGGGACACAGAAAAAGGTTACAGGGAAAGAATTATATTTTCAGGGAAAGACGTCTGAATGAACGGTAAAACATTTTTCAACACCTGCACCTCTTTCTAGGTAAAAAGCTTAGGGGATACAGAAGACAATCAGAACTGGGTATGAAAATATCTTCACTTTAACATTCTCTTAAAAGCAAAAACAACTCTAACAAGGGCAATTCCTTGTTGCTCATTTTAATAAAAACTGCTGATTCCATGGCTCACTGGCATTGCTCACATTTTTTTATAGCACCTTTTTTTGGCTGTTTGCCTGAATAGTATGAATTAATGAAGACTGTTACTAACACGTTTCTATTACCTAGTAGGTCAGTTCTAGCAAAAGTCCTCAATTACACACTACTAAAAATTGTATCCTTTTGGTATAATTATGACTGGTTTCTCAAGAGAGTGCTACTAGAGAGTGCATACTCCAGAGAACTACTTCAGTAGCTTAAGAAAATCCTAGAAACGTGTAATAGTAATTGAACACCATCAGTACTGTCATATGAACATAAAATATTTGCAATTCTGAAAAAGGATTATAACATTCCGTTCATGTTAATAAGCACCTCCTGAAAAATGTTACTCTGACATAGTCACACAAAAACACAATCCAAACTGCTTTCTATAGACAGTATAACACATGCTATTGTTTACTGTAGAAACACTAATTTTCGGAAGCGTTTCTGTTATGAAATACACATTTAAACTCCTCACATTGTCTCTTAATTCCTTGAATAAACTTAAATTAGAATACTTACCTAACCACGTTGCAATAAGAACAGAATCAATTCCCTCTATAGGTTCACATATTCTAGCAACTACTGGATGTATTTGCTGTGACAAGTAGTATTGAGTATCAATAGTAAGATTGTCTTGCTTTTGCAACTGTTCTGGAGCATATGCTCGCTGGCTGGCACTGAGATTTGATCCATCCTAAGACAAGAGACACATATGAAAGAGTGTGAAAAGTAACATCGACATTCAGTCTATACAAAGGATTATGCTTCAAATATTATGTATTATTTTAATGAAAAATTGTTATACAATCTCTCTTTTGGTTGATCTATTATGCATCCAATACAAATCCAACAGTGGTTAAAAAAAAAACTGCGCTGCTGATGCTGGCATCAACTAGCAAGTTCAAGAATGTAAATCCAGCTTGTGTTATTGCAGCCTACACGTGCAAATCAGTAAGAGTAGACAGAGTAAACAGTTCCATCTGTCAATTCTGAAATGCACAATGAAAACACATTGTAACCATCAGCCCAGTTAAAAATATGCAGAGGGCATGCATTTTGGATTCACTCTGTACTAAACTGGCATTATCATTTTGCACAACAAGCAAATTCCAAGTCCTGGATATTAAAACTATATCTGTTTTGCTAGGAAATTTATACTCTTTGATTCTATAAATAAACAAATAAAATGAATAGCTAGAGAAGGACCACCGTACATTGTCATGTGAATTAACAGGCAGTGGAATAGTAACAATTTGAAAGAGTAAAAAATACTGAAAGAAACAAATGGTGACATCTCAAGCCAAAAGAGAAATACCTCTCAGAGGCTTGGAGTATATTCCATGCTTTAGTGGAATGCAACTTGTTTTGTCTGTAGAATCATATGACCAGTTCACAACTTCACTAGGAAATGTTCTTTTTCATGTGTGTTAAATTTCTACTCTAGAATTTAAAATAGTATTTTAACAAATATTCAGTAATACAAGCAAACCTTAACAAGGGAGTGGAGGGGGGCGGATGACTAAAGTTTATTTCTTGCTAAGTGCAATCCTTTTGTCTTTTTTTTTTTTTTTTAAAAAACTTACACATTGACACATTACATCTCAATTTTTCAGTTAAGACAAGATACAGGCTTCAATAGGGTCAGCAACCATGGACTGAAAACTCATCACTATTAAAGACAGACTGCAAGCCATTGGTCCCTCCTACTCCTTTCAGACAACTTAGTAATCAGAACAAAATTAATTTAGGACTATTCAGCTCATCCAGCTGCTTTGCAAAAATAATTGTAATGCAATTCCTTCAGCTCCTTCTTTCAACAAGTACATTCTTCTCTTGTATTGTGCCACTGCTCAGCCGTACCAATAGTCCAGCTCTCAGAAGTCTTGGCAGCTTCCTCATGCTGGGGTAAGAACTCTCAATTAAGTATAAATCAGTATCTTTCAGTTTTTAAAGATAAAGGAGCTGAAATGTTAGGCCAGTGTAGAAGTCACATTGCCAAGCCCATCCATTTTGCATAAGAGATCCTTCGGCCCATGCAATCCAACCTATATTTTTTTCTTTTTAAAGCAAATCTGAAGTAGAATATATATTTGTGAGATAATTATACACAAGTCACTCATGCCAGTACTTAGCAACTAAGAGGTGCATGCTTCCTAACACGTTTTAAACATTTAAAACATAGTCAGACCAAACATCCAAAAATTAAGCACAATCAACAACTGTGACTCCAGAACATCTCTCTGCTGTGAAACTGCAAATAATGCAGTGACATACATTCCACACGTCACCTACGTTCTTCTGCGTTCCCTTAGCACATGTTGTAGACAGTGCTGCCTAAGGAAGCACACTAACTGCTTCCAGTCTTCATCAGCAGAATTCAGCCTGCTGCTCTTTAAAGGGGCATGGACACAGCAAACTAGTTTCTGGCCATGTTGTTTCAGGACGAAGTAAATATTAACTAAATATTAAGCCACTGGTCTAACACATGGTATGATGACTAACACCATACTGATATTAAATGAAACTAAAAGAAGGCTTACTGAATTTTATTGTAACAACTGTATTTCCTAGGACAAGCAAAATTTACCAGCAGGCAGCGAAGATGACAAGGAAAGAAAGCTGACTCACTCAAGATTCATTTAGCAGAAAGCAGCCTCAGAGTAATTCCACAACAGTTCCCTACAGAACTTCATCAGGTGAACCAGCAGAGAGAAAGAAACTATGCCTGTTTTCTGAAGTGAAAACCACTGCTGACAATAAAGAACTTCAAATAAAAAGCAAATCCTAAGCATCCTTCAACTAGTTGTATAGGACTCCAAACAAGCTTTCATCAAGAAAGTCTCTTCCCTCTGTTATGTGTTTTATATCCCCCGGTGTTTTTATTTTTCTTGAGTTTATACCCAGGTTCAGAGTAACGAGAACACGGTAGAGAAAAGGCTGGAAAGGAACAGTCAATTTGATAATAATGAGAGGGGAATGGGTTAAAAGATAAATATGCATTCCACTGTGGTGTGAGTTATGCTTCACACAGAAGGGTGTTGTAATCCCTTCCCACTTGTGTGTAGAAAGGACCATGGCACGTTCCTCCCATTGAACCACACACCCAAACACACTCATGCCATGTTCACAATGGTATTTTTGAACATCTTCCAGCAAGCAGCTTAATTTCAGAGTAAAGGAACGTGACTAAATGTCAGACTAGACTCTTTGAAGAGTCACAGTATATGCAACGAAGTGTACGTATATATATTTACACACTCACACACACATTTCAGGAGTTTCTTGGTAGTATTTTGGGGTGGAAGGAGCTAGTGATTGAATTCTATTCTGTTCCAATTTACAACATCTTTGCAGAAGAAAAAAAAAAGAGTATAATGTTGTATCAACAAAACAAAACAGCAGTATGGAGTTGTAGAAGAAAATAATTCTCTAACCAATAGGAAAGCTGAATAAAATTTGTAAAGACGTATTAAACACATATTTGACACCATTACAGTGTCATATTTACATAGTGCACCCAAATTTTTTTGCAAAGAAAGCTCAAAAAAATACCATCACTGTAGAAAACTGGAAAATATGTCTTTGGTGCAAGATATACAAAGACAAGCAAACACTTCATTGTTCCAGCTGTCACTAAGATGATGTCATCTTCTGAAGTTTTAAAAGCATTTACAAGATAAATACCTGAAAACAGAAGGCTCTTCAAAGTCCCCAGCCTAACCAACGGTTATTGAATCTGGCACTACCTCTATGAATTGAAAAGATACAGGCTGAGACCAGAACGATGATTGTAATATTTAACCACCATCACCAAAGAACTTTCCAAGAAGGACAGGTTTTTCACCAGAAAAACCAGAACTTTTTTCTCCTTAGAATAAAAATATGATGTTTTCTTTAAAATTAATGTACTGACAGTAATTATTAACAGAAAGTAATCCGTGGAAATTTTATAAGCCACTATACGGAGATGGCCAGATGAACTGAATTGAACGTTAAGGTTTTTTTAAAAAAGCAAAACAAAAAACCAAACAAGCAAAAAAAAAAACCAACAAATTTAGTACAGAAAAATGGCTATTTTAATCTATAATGTAACCTCACTACAAAGAAACGTCAAAACATCTTTTTCCAGGAGTTGGTTTTCCTTGTTGTCTCTGAAAACAGTATGCAGTATTTAGCTATGAATAATGACATTTTTACCTGACAAATGATATATGACACTGTATCTCCTGCCTTCACCTTTCGGCCTCCTTGAGAGTTTATCCACATGGCAACATGCACATGTGGTAAGCTTTTTTTGTCAGGATAATCCTGTGGATCTTTTGTCAGTGCCTAAGAGATCAAAGAAGGAAACAAAAACATAACTATAAGAGAAGCATTTTACTTCAGTGACGGACAACTCAGAACTAAGAGTCAAGATTACGTAGCAGCTAGCTTCACCCATCTACTATTCACCAGGACATTTGCAACACACACGCACAAACACACAAAAAAGATGTGAAAGTTGTAATACAAGTGTTTTCCAGACACTAAGCTTTAGGTAACTAGTCTTCCATACTTTAAAAATGTTGTTATTAATAAAATGAGAGGATGCTTTTACAATTGCTGTCCAAAAAGGCATTGTAGTGAAAGTATCATAGTCCAAAACAGAGATATAATGGAATTGTGTTAAAAATAAAACTAGATGAAAGGTGAAAGCATTACGCAAAACAGAAAAATATCAGGTCTTGATCATGTTTTCAATCTACAGAGCTCAAATGGGCGAAAATGAAAAGATCCACCTCAGAATTCTTTGTGAGAGCTTCCTATCCACTCCTGTTATTTCATGGTATCATAAAGATCAGAAAGACTTTTATCAGGAGTCAGTATCAGGAACAGTAAAGCTTTGCTGAGACACAAAAGAGCTTCATTTACCTTATTTATGTCAAACTGATTTACTGGGATCTGGCCATTGATCACATTTTCTCCAATTTCTATAAGCCGCCTTTGAATATTTTCCACAATAACGTCTCGGGGCTGATCAGAAAGAATCTGACCAATTACATAGCTGCAAAAACAGTTCAGAAGAAAAGAAAAGCTTAAAATACACAAAACAAAGCCATTGCAATAAACAAATTCCTCCCTTCCCATGGGTTACCTCTACAAGTTAAAGAACCTGAGGAAGAAGTCTGATCCAAAATTCAGAGAAATTTGCCAGGATATTTCCTCTCTTGTTTTATTTTATTTATCCACTCATTTACTAATTGCAAATTATTGTAAATAATTCTAATGTTAAGCAGCAATTTGGAATTGTCAAGTCCAACTAGTTTCTGTTTTCTCTTTCGTTTTATTTTGGCATTTATTATTCTTTACCAGGTATCTACAATGGGCAAGGAGGGGGCTGGAGAGAACATACAAAGTTAAAGTAAGCAAAGTCTTGCCTATTTCTGTATGTGGTTGGAAGATCTGCCAGCTGCAGAAGAGTTAGTCACTAAAGAACACTCTCAAACATTTGTATAGCTTTAATTACTAATACATTCCTAACTTGGAAAAATTTGCTTCTATTATGATGCATCTTTTCTTAGAAAATGCAAGTCTTAAGAACAGTAAGCAAGTGTGTGGTGTATTTTTACAAATGTAAAAAAGTGTTCATTTTTGGATACATTTGGACCACAATTTAAGTTTTCAAGACACAGTATGCAATATAAGTTGAGTCAGTCCCCTGATCACCACCTCTTCATCCACTGCAGTTTTTTCTTAAAAACTTTTATTTCCACTGAAGTTAAGCACAAGAACGTTCCATGTAAAAATTCATAAATCATCAATCCATTATCCACCATAATGAAGTATCAGAAGAATCTCAATTGAAAAATGGAAGAGAATCAGTCCTTAGTGAAGAGATCTTCTCTCTTGCACTTTTCAGATTGCCCACAATACACTTTCAGCTTTAAAGGATGCTGAGAGAGCTGACCACCAGTATCCTTAACCATTCTTGAAAAAAATCTGAACCTGTGACTCCAAACGATGATAGCACCTACCATTTTCACAAGATTCCAGCTATGGTTATTAAACTACATACATAAAACTGCAGAAAATCAAATGCACAGTTTCCACAGAAGGTACAAAAGCAGGTAGTAGAACTAGGGACATTTGGACTTGCACAAGCATAATCTGTTACTGGTGCCAAAATGTGATGTTTACCATTTCCTACAAAAAACAGTGAAGATACCCTAACACTGATGTTAGCTACCAGTCTACAGGGTTCGGGAAATATCCTGACCCTACAGGGTCAAGATACCAAATATTTATGAAGCACGTACTGCTTAAAACAGCAAAAAGACAACATCGCAAAGAAACTCACTTTCCAGTTTCTTTTGCAAGATCACACCAGTCTCTTCGGACTATATCCAACCCTTTCAGTTCTTGTTTAGTTACATATTTCCCATCCCCTGTTGGTTCCACAGTAAGGGCAGCATATTTCTTCTTCTTTAACAGTAGCAAGGACTTGAAGACTCCATCAATATCAATCTCCAGCAATTTATACAACTTGTTCACTTCACTTTTGATCTGTGAATGTACCAACATTAAAACCAAATGCAACACCGTATTAACTGTGAACAAATTTACATTTCATGAAGACAAGTATCGTTTTTAAGTTAAAAACAAGCAACACTACACACTGCGTATTCACGTTTTAAAGACTCAGTAGAATCAGTTGTGAAATCAATGAAAATAGAATTAGTTGTAGAATTAATTGTGAAATTAAGTATACAGCAGTAACAACTATTAAAGTTAAGGTTCATCGGTTAGCTTCCCAAGGAATTACAGCCTGCCAGATCCACCTCCCTAACAAAACCAGACAGCGTAGGGAAGCACAGGACAGAACGTGACCTTGCAAGTACCAGACTCTGGCACCTTTTCTTAGGGCAGCTACTCCACCAGCCTCTCAAATAAATTACACAAGGGATTTCAGAGTAGGAACAGATAGAAGATGGTCACTTAGAATACAGGAACAGCTTTATTAAAAGAAATTTAAAAAGAAAAAAAATAGTCCTTACCTTGTTCCCTAGCTTGAAGACCTCATCCAAATTGGTGCTGTTAGTGTTTATCATAATGGAATCTGTATCTCCATAAATCACTTCAAGGTTCATCTAAATGAAACAAATTATTTTGAAAACTAAATCCACTCTACTTCAAGTCTCCTCATTTCCAAGACTCAAAGAGATCACTGTCCATGTATTATTTCTTAAATACTAAAAAGTAGAAAAATGTAAATTCTTACTGCAAAGTCTGTACATTTCATTATGACACATTTGAATTCAAAGAGAAAAATGAAACTTAAACCACTGTTATGCTTACAACAAATCACCATTCAGTTGCATACATAATATTATAAGTAGTTAAAATTTTACCATATGAATATTAGAAAAATAAGCAATCGAACAGTTCTACTCTTGAGAAACAAGAGGAACTCTAATCACCAATAAGTTTGGACAGCCAGGACACAAGAAGTTCATTTAGATTCAAAAAGACTGCAGGACATGTTCATACTATTCAGATAAGACGTTTAGCCTATGGGCTTTAAGTATAATACTACAGTTAGGTATCCAACTTCATCTGTGGTCATCAAAATACTATTGCAAAAAAGCCACTCTGGAGTACAAACAAACCCCAAAAAAACAAAAAAGCTTCAGCAGTTTGGAGGTACTCTACTCCAACAGAAGCATTGATTAATAGATACAGGAATTAACAATACCACGGTACTGTCCAGATTAGGCTGTTGTTCTTTCATATTTTTCAAAACATGCATGTATTTTAACATTCCTGTCTTCACACTCCCATCTTTTTACTTCTGCTCTGATTCAGTCATTGGTGTTGGTCCTCCCCTGGCCAGCAGATCTTCCAGAGAGCCAAGATTTCCCTCTGGATAATGATCTAGCCACTATGTTCCAAAATTTTTTTAACCCTCATGTTCAACAACTGAACAATTGCAGCTGGAGATGAATACAAACACCTACTTGATTTCTTCTCTTTGACTGACCTTCTGCCCTTCCTATTACCTCTCACTCTGATCCATGTAGCAAATGCCCCACTCACAGAAGACTGTACAACCAGACTTTTCATAATCAAGAGTGACTGTGGGATAATGGAGCAAATTCTGGACAAAATGAATCACATGAAATGCACCTGAGGTGCACATGAAAGACACAGCAAGGAAAGTGAAAAAGAAAAACTGTCACTACCAGTAAATGTCACCAAAATATGGTCAGATGCATTC
Organism: Pavo muticus; assembly: GCA_016647715.1. Lineage (NCBI taxonomy): Eukaryota > Metazoa > Chordata > Aves > Galliformes > Phasianidae > Pavo > Pavo muticus. Next base: position 499,937 of record JACDJE010000337.1, read on the forward strand.
AATGACATAGCATTAGCATGAAAAGTGAGAACCTGATGTCTTCATTGGTGAAGAATCAATGCAGCTGTAAAAAACACAGCATGGCTATGTCCATGTTAAGCCCCATAGTCAGAAAAACACCCTGTGACAGAGTTTAAAGGATGCCAAAAAATAAACCATAATAAAACACTAGAACACATAATGTAACAGGTCTATGAGTAAACTCTAATTAGCACTGTTGCTAATTTGCTTGAAACAGTTGCACGCAGGCTTCAAGCAGGGACTAGATCATATCTGTGATAGGAAAAGAAAAAAGCTATAATCCATTAGGAAGGATTACATTTGTAAACTAGGCATCCTAAGATGTGATTTCAGGTCTATTTGGGTTACAGTTCTCTTAGAATAAAAAAATTCACCAGGTGTGCTCTTTAAGGGCTGTTGTTTAATGAAAATGCTCAGCATTACCTTTTGCACCATCTCCTTGGTATGCATCAAAATCTGAAATGAAAAAAATAATCAAAGATTAGCGTATGATATAATTACAAGCTAACGTGTGCAAACATATCCATTAGGTTGCTAATTCCAAATGCTCTCACCTTTCAAAACAAAGCAAACCACCTCTCTCCTGGCAACACACAGTCACCTCGATACTCCTATTACATGACTAAATTCTCATCTGACCTTGTATTAATGCTATTATTAACTCCCCTAAAACAAGATTAAAACAAATCTCAAAATTGCATGTGCGTACACATTCTATAATACAAAAACAAAAAAAACCAAAAAAAAACAAAAAAAACATGATTGAATCAAATGCTCAAGTAAAATCTCATCAGGAGGAGCCAAAATTAACGTTCTTTCAATAATTTAGGTCAGTCATGTTCTGCATATGTTTCATCTCATCTCTTGATATCGTTGAGGTTTTTCTCCAAAAAAATGTTCTAACTTACTCAGTACTGCCTGGATGGTGTCTGCTTTCCAAGAATGTACTCTAAAGGTAAATTTCCTTCCAGCGATCTCAAAATAGATCATCAAAAAGCAAACTCCTTGGGGAAACCAGAACTGGGACAAGAAGCTGGGATGCAGATGGTAAATCAATGGGTAAACCTGTGTGTTAACCAGAGTTGGCTTCTTGGCCAAGAGTACATTCCATGTTCCCCAAATCCTCTGAATTTAAAAACAGCTACAGAGACCTCATACAAGTAGGCTGCTGACTCAATATCCAATACTCATCAGAATAGTGAAGAGAGGTAGAAGAGTTTATCATCAGAAGCAAAAGACATTGCTGTGGAGCAGAAATAACTAAGTAAATCAGCATCATGAAGAGAAAAGTGTAGCTGCAGCAGCATGGGCTTGGTTTGCATAGCTACATGAGAGGCTTGGCAAGTGTTTAAGTGCCTAGCGTATTCTGTGCTTTGCTCTCTTGCAGGTGAACTTTTACATGTATCCAGGTTGGCTTGTTTAAACATGGTCCAGGTTTGTTTACTCTGTACCCTAGTTGCATTAGTGTAGTTAAACCATTCTGGTTAACCAATTACAGCAAAATCAGCTTCATGAACTGGATGCAAAAGTTGCACTTTCACTACATTCTTCAACTACATTACCTTCAACTGCACTCTTTTTCACTTCCAAACTTCATCTCCTTGCCTGATATACTGTAGGCTCTGCTTTAAAAAATCCCAGTGCCAGTCCCTCATTATCTTAATTCCCATGCTTCCTTTCTTCACCTTTCCACCCTTTCCCAGCTTCCGGTACTTAGTTCACCCATCTCACTCTATGTCCATTCTCTTTCTTCCTTTTCATGAAATCCTGATCTCCTCCTCCAACATATGGCCAGGTGACTGAAGGAATGGACCAGATTTCCACCGTATTCCCAACTTCCTATCTCACCAGGCTGCAGGTGCTCTGGCACATGGTTCCAGGTTGTGCATGGTTCCTTGGCTCCCATCCTTACCTTCCTCACTCAGTATAATCATCAGAAGTTTTTCAATTATTCCTGTTAATAGTCCTGTTTACAGATCCTGTTTAAGTAAATTAATTTCTTTTTACGACAAGGTCATTAGTCTAGATGACAAAGGAAAGCCATTTCATGTTATCTTTTAGGAAACCTTTCAGTGCTGTTCCTCACAGTAACCTTGTGGGCAAAATGTCCAGCATACAGCCAGATAAAAACATAATTGCAACATGTCAGTAACTGACTCAGGCCTAAAGAATTACAGTAAATGGGGTTACATCAGGCTGGTGGCTGGTCACTAGCAGGATACCCCAGGGCTCCATTTTAGGGCCACTTCTTTTTAATGTTTTCATAAATGACTAGGATGTATGACTAGAAGGTGTTCTGAGCAAGCTTGCTTATGATACGAAATTGGGAGGAGCTGTTGACTCTGTTAAGGGTGGCGGGGCCTTTAAGAGAGATCTAGACAAGTTAAGAGTGTTGGGCAACCATCAACTGCATGAAGCTGGTGAAGTTTATAAGGGCAGGTAAGCGACAGGACAAGGGGAAATGGCTTTAAACTGGAAGAGGGTAGATTCAGACTAGATATTAGCAAGAAATTCTTTACTGTGAGGGTGGTGAGGCACTGGAACAGATTGCCCAGTGATGTTGCAGATGTGTCCTCCCTGAAGGCATTCAAGGCCTGGCTGGTTAGGACTGCAATCTGGTCTAGAGGGAGATGTCTCTGCCTATAGTTGGAACTAAATGATCTTAAAGGTCCCTTCCAAATCAAAGCATTCTATTATATGATTCTGTAAGTTTAACAAGAGTAAGTGCTAGATTCTGCACCAGGGAAGGGGCAACTCTGGCTATGCATGCCAACAAGGGGTGGAAAGCATCACGGCTGAAAAAGATTTTGAGATCTTGGTCAACAGCAAGTAGAGAGCAGCCCTGCGGAGAAGGACGGGGGTCCTGGTGGACGAGAAGCTGGACATGAGCCAGCAGTGTGCGCTTGCAGTCCAGAAGGCCAACTGTGTTCTGGGCTGCATTAAGAGAGGAGTGGCCAGCAGGGAGAGGGAGGTGACTGTCACCCTCTACTCAGCTCTTGTGAGGCCCCATCTGGAGCACTGCGTCCAGGCCTGGCGTCCCCAGTACAGGAAGGACATGGAGCTCTTAGAGTGGATCCAGAGGAGGGCCACTAAGGTGATCAGAGGGCTGGAGCACCTCTCCTATGAGAAAAGGTTGAGGGAACTGGGATTGTTTAGCTTAGAGAAGAGAAGGCTCCAGGGAGACCTCACTGTGACCTTCCAATACTTGAAGGGAGCATATAAACAGGAGGGGGAACGGCTGTTTACAAGGGTGGACAGTGATAAGACGAGGGGGAATGGTTTTAAACTGAGACAGGGGAGGTTTAGGTCAGATATTAGGAGGACGTTTTTCACCCAGAGGGTGGTGACACGCTGGAACAGGTTGCCCAAGGAGGTTGTGGATGCCCCATCCCTGGAGGCATTCAAAGCCAGGCTGGATGTGGCTCTGGGCAGCTTGGTCTAGTGGTTGGTGACCCTGCACATAGCAGGGGGGTTGAAACTAGATGATCACTGTGGTCCTTTCCAACCCAGGACATTCTATGATTCTATGATCTAAGCACATATGCCATACTCTTCAAGGAACCTAAGGAAAGGTTAGGCTCCAAACCACAATATAACCGGACAACTGCCGTGCAATGAATGCCATTAAAAGAGTTACCTCCCAAGCACATATGGTTACCTATGAATTTATACTCTCTAAGTCAAGTTCAAAACATCCAGTTGGTTCAAAGACCATCCACTGATGCTGCAAACTTGGTACTCAGATAACATGATGCTTGAACTCTGCTGATGTCTCAGACTGCAAAAAGCTGAGCTGGCCTCAATCTTCTACATAGACAAAGAAGAACAGAGAAATGAAGAACAGCAGAATGAGGAGTCTTAATGGCAGATCCTCTCTGTGCTGTATGTACTCAGGTGTGTACGATTCCATTTTAATTAAAACTATTAAAAAAGTATTCCACTCATTCCTTTCCTAAAAAAGTGATTCAGATGGCACTGTCCCACTACCTTTACATGAAATTTCAATATTTTTTTTCTAAAGCCATGGCATCAACAGTCATTAACACTCTAGCTTATTCAAATTTCCCCCTTCTCTAACTTAACAGGTAACTCCTACAGAAAAAGACTCTATCTTTCCCTGAGTACTCCAAAGGGGAAACAGGAGTCCCTGAAGCAGAATTAAATATGTTGGACAGAGATGTGAAGAGATTACATGTAAAAAGAAAGGCCTACCATTTTTTGCCCTCAATAATTTCTGGCAATTTCTATTTCATTCTCTGAAATAATGCTATCTATAAAAACAGAAAGATAATATTTTTTAAAATAGAATTATCTTCAACTAAAAAAAAGCTTTGGCTGTGCAAAGACCATTTCTGAATTGTCTCCGAGAACAGAAGAGGATGTAGGGTCACAGACAAGTTAGCTTCATCAAGTGACTGGCAAATGTTAGTGCTACCCATTCTGACAGAAGATCACTTCTAAGTGCCAACAGCTACAAAACAGAAGGTTATAAAGACTTGTTAAAATTCATTAATAAGGCAGTCAGTAGTTATCTGATTTCACAGCAACACCTGCATATTTATCTTCTCATTACCAATTGGATGATGGAATTTTTTTCAAGCACATTTCAAAAATCTGCCAACTTCAAGTATAAAAAAAATAAACTTTGTGGTTAATTTTTCCCTTAACAAAGTACAGCTGTTGAGAATAATTGTTCAAGATCTTACCCTGTAATGTCAACTGCAGCAGAACAAAGAGTATTTAATTAGCAAATCTATCCAGTAATTCAACACCTATTATATAAAATGCCTTCGTGATTTTATTCAGGATAATTTGCTAAGAGGGTTATTACTGACATTCAGATGAAATTTAAAATTCCTACGCAAGTCGAGTCATAATAGCAGTAATGATCCCCCCAATCAGGAGATACTGTGTCACACAAGGTTCTTTTGCAATGCAGCAGCCGATTTCCTGACTTCTTAATTCCTGGGCTCGGCTCAGTGAGAGCCCTTCACACCAATATTTCAGTCAGCAATACATCCTTAATGGGACTCTATTAAAATACCTAGAATAAAAATGACTTCTTTTTTTTTTTGTTAAGAATGACAGCACTGCTATCATATCAATCATTAGCAGTTTCTCAGAAATGCGCAGCGAAGGAAGGGAGGCTTACAGTGAGGCTGGGAAGACAGAAGAAAGGAGGAAGAAAATAGGAAAATTGTAACTCATTAGTTTCCTTTTGCAAATAATATTGCGCCGCTCATGAGAGGTGGATTGTCTCCTATTGCAGGCAATCCAAGTAGGAAGAATTAATTGCCTGGCAACCCATCTGTACAGCCATGCCCCCTCCCCCCCAACAAACATATACTTCTAAAAACCTGTGAACTCCTGCGCACAGTGAACAGCTGTGAGATTCTAGTTTAACTTTTTACTTGCAAAAGCGAGACTAGCAACACACGCACGCTCTCGCCCATGAAATGTGAGTCGACAAACTGAAGCATTATAATTGCAGACCATAAATCAAAGTGCAAAATTCTGTCCTAATTTGACTCTAACTCACTAATTACTTAATTAAATGGGAACGTGATTTAAGAAAGGGAATGATTAAGAAAAATACAAATATACAAAGAAGTTTTTTCCATTACATCAAGTATCTTTCGACATATGTATTTCAAAGCCACTAAAGAGCATCTTCCGGCAAGAGGATTCCGGTGTGAAAACAAGCTAAGATTTCTAGCTGAGTTAAAACACAATGGGACAGGGCACAAAGCTAGCATGCAAAGCAAAGACCTCTGTCAAAGACATACGAATTCTCTGTAGACTCCTGGGACCACTGACGTGAAGGAACAGAAAGGGAGACTTGTGTCAGGTTGAAGAGACTTAGCAGAGTGATTTCAAAAATACTGCATCAAAGGTGCGTATCAAGAAAAAGAAAAATCACTTATGCCTTTGAAAAACTCTAATGGCCTTGACAAAAACTGCATTTTTGAAGACTATCCTGTAGATATCTACTGTATGCCTGAGATTTTTTGCAAGCTTGGGTGTTTACTTGTCTAACTGAACAGTAACACTTCTGTTACGAGCTTTAACAATTCCTCTCAGCTAGTCCTTCCCATGATGAAGAGGAACAGGCAGAAAGAACTGTGGTCAGTACATATCACCACTAATTAATCCACATAAGCACTTAAAACCTATTCACTAGCTTTGCTACTATTTTGTGCTAAGTAACCTTTAAACCCTGGCTGTAGAATACTGCAAAATGGCTTCTTTAAGGAGGATCTTAAAAAAAAAAATTTCTATCCCTCAACAAAAAGGCAGACATATCGTGAAACAACATGGAAACCTTGTTTGCTACAAATAATGAAGCAGCTCAATATAGTGTTTTCATCAAACAGTGGACTTGATTTAGAAAAGTTCGAGTGACTCAATCCAAAGAGTTAATCAACATGTTTGCTTCAAAGAACTCGTATTAAATATTTGCTTTACTCAGACAAAGCATTCAAAGTTTTATTTCCAAAAAAATTAAGTTCTCAGGGAATGCCAAAAGTATCAGAAATATACCACACCACGCAGCCAAACTTTCCCTCCTGGGTATCATCCCTGGAGGCATTCAAGGCCAGGCTGGATGTGGCTCTGGGCAGCCTGGTCTAGTGGCTGGCGACCTTGCACATAGCAGGGGGGTTGAAACTAGATGATCATTGTGGTCCTTTTCAACCCAGGCCATTCTATGACTTTTTCAGCGACACTGAAATTACCTGCCCATACTCTATTCAACAAAGCTGACAGACAGACATCACTACAACCTTGCTAGATGCTGTGTGTAACATCAAAATTGGGTAGTACATCAAAACCAAAGGGAGACTGGTTCCAAGACACAAAGCAACGCACACAAAGATCCAGCAACACGTTTACATGACAACAAAAGTTAGGATCTTCTGCCTCACAAACAACAGAAAATGCACAAAGAGGCAGCATTAGAAATGTTCTGAACACAACAAAAATCATGCGTATGTTTGTCACATTTTGACAAGGAAAGCAAAGATGACAGTAAAACACTGAAGAGGATGATGTGAATCAATTACAACTTGAAGACAATGATCCCTTAGTACCAGAAACAATTATATCTTTAAAATTCTACAATACCTCCGCTTCGAGTACTTGTGATGAGCTTTGATAAGAAAACAGGAAAAAAAGAATTAATTCTTTATTAAGTTGTACCATTATTAGTCATTCTGCACAATATATAACAAATTATGCTACACTAAAGCAAATTTTGGCTATTTTGGAAATAACTGCTTTGATACTAGGATGGAAGATAAACATAGAAACGTACTCCTACAGCTTTGGACCAAAGTTTCAAAAACCCTACACATCACTTCCCTCAGTAATTTCCCGTGTAGGAAATTCATTTAAAACCCTGCAAAAGAAGAAATGGAATGCTTAATAACAAAGTTGAACACATGACTGAAAAGAAGCTAACTGATTCAGTTCTTACCCCACCTTTGTGTTCTCAGAAGTATTAAGAACACAAAATCAGAATGGATGACAAGCTCTTAAAAGCATCTGTATGGCACAAGCATTTCTTAACTCTGAGATCTGGTAATGCTTGTTCCAGAGAAACCACATCACAGAACCAGCAGCAGTTCCTAGAAAAGCACCAGGGCTCACAGTCCACCCCCTGAATGATTTTCTTCCTGAGCTACTCATTCAAAACAGAAAATCTAAAATGAATGAGAAAGCAAGGAAGGTTTTTTTCCCCCGACTATTTTAGTCTATGAAAAAAACAAGATCTGTAATACGTAAAGCCCCTTGAAGAACACGGTACTTAAACCAATTTTAGTTCATTAACTCTCCTGAATAATTTTTTATTTAAATCTATTAAATACATCTATGCTTGATGAACACTTTGTACTTAACTGTAAGATGTAAGAAAACCTTTTGTGCATTTCAAGTACATTGCACTTACATCAAAAGCTAGGTTTATCATAAACTAGAAGTAAAATCGTGTCTAATAAACAGAAATATATCAAGCATCAGTTATTATTTCCTAATAAAATCAAAATGTGTGTTAAGGTATTCGATATTTAAATGAATACAGACAAACATATTCTCCCTAGAAGAAAAATGCAGCATTTATTTTAGTGAAATGAGCATTTAGACAGGAAGGCTTTATTTTGGATTGTTTCCCACAATGAGCATTATTAAAATAAAAAAGGCTTCTACTGAAAAATATGGCCTTTTCCTTAAAGAACTGTAGGCACTTCTGCAGTAAGTATACAGAACTGAGCAACCTCTACACAGACACAGGTATATTCACTGAAAACAATCTTGAAATTTCATCAAAATTGAGAGGACATGCTAGCCTTGGTAACAAATACTACGTTTGAATGTTGTGTCCATCAAAAAATCGTTGTAAGTCATTTGAAGTGCTTTAAAACCAAAATGTTCTTACATCATGACTAAGTGGTCTTCTATCAAAACAAGATCTATTTAAATTCAGAGATGTATTTTAGCCTCTAATTACCCACCAAAAAAAGTTCTTATACCTAATTTCTTAAATGTCATGCAATATTTTCAAACAGCATGTAATTTTGTTTCATTAAACTAGATGTATTTAGACAACATGACAGTTGTTTATATAAAGTTAAACAATACTAATTCATCCTTCGTGGTTGTACAGCTAATGCTGGCAGCAAGGCTTTGGTTTTTGTGATCACAGAATCCTCTCTGAGGGATCAAGAATCAGTTGGGCAACGCAGGATCCATCCAACTAGACAGGGCAAAACAATCTTTGTCAACTGGCTACCCAAGCTGATAAGAAAGGCATTAGTTTGGATTGATGGAGGTTGAAGCACATGATCAACTACTAAGGAAGTGGCAGACTAAGATGGGAAGGGTGGGAGTAGCGCAGGGATAGGTACCTGGTCCTATATTGTGCAGTAGCCGTGTTAGTGATATAGATGATGGTGCAGAGCATACCCTCAGCAGGTCTGCCGGCAGTGCAAAACAAGGAGAAGTGTCAGAGGCACCAGACGGTTGTGCTGCTGTGCACAGGGACCCCAACAGGCTGGAGATACCTCATGGCCTACAGGAACCTCACGAAGATCAGCAAAGGGAAATGTCAAGTCCCTCTCCAGGGGAGGAAGAACCCCACGGACTCTGAGACTGACCAGCAGGGAAGCAGCTTTGTAGAGAAAGACCTGGTCATCCTGGCAAATGCTGCACTGTCCCAGTCCAGCAATGTGTCCTAGTGGCAAAAAAGGCCTAGGGAACTCTGGGCTGCATGAGGCAGTGTTGGCAGCAGGTTGTGGGAGGTGATTCTCTCCCTTCACTTGGTGCTGGTGAGACATGTGAGGAGTGCTGTGTTCTGCTGAGCTCCCTGATACAGTAAAGATGCACACATACCGGATCAAGTCCAGCACAGGGGCACAAAGATAATTATGGAAACAAGAACATTCTGAAAGCCTCCAAAACAATCCACTCCAGATCTAAGACTCTCTGATTAAGGAAGCAGAAGTTCCTGCACACTCAGCTTCCTAACTCTACTGGGATGTTTAGTTATCTACTGAGCTACTCAAAGCTAAAAGACAAGAGAACAATCAGGTATATACAAATTGCTACAGTGATCAAAATTGCTCCTAAAACACAAAGTATGTGCTAAAAGCAAGTTCTTTTAGGATTGCTCAATCAGGCAAAAAAAGAGAGAGAATCTACTATAAGATGAATCTTGTTGCATCAATGAAGTAACTGAACAAGACTTTTGTCGTGCAGAAGCATATACACAAAGCAGTGGAAAAACTGTTATTTGAAGAAGGGAAACCTCAGTCTTTTGAAAGAGCCATCTTTCCTTGTTAAGAAAGATAACTGAAAGAAATACAATAAGGCTTATTGCAATTCCAAAGAACAATGAAGCCTGCATGAATTCAGCACTTGTAACAACAAATGGAGATTTTACCAAGGTACCTATGCAGGACTCATTAATTATCACAGCTTAAGTCTCAGAAACTCACAATCGCGTTAGGTACTGATCAAAGTAATGAAAAGATAGGAGTAGGGCAGGTACCACCTCCAGTACCTTTGCCTTTGGCAGCTCTTAAATGTCTTCTTCGATGATATCAAGAAATGAAATTAGTTTTCATCTCTGCGTGGGACACTTAACCTCTTCTGCTTCAGGCAGGACCTAGTGATTGTTCCAAGGATGTGAAAAGACAGCAAGGAGCATGCATGGTTAATAGCATGAAGTCTCAATCAGATTTCCTATTTGTTCAGTGCGACCTCTGCACAGTACTTGATGAAGCTGACCTGGATACAGACAGAAAGAGTTTCTAAGAGTGCCCACCAGAGTCAGCCATAGTCTTTTCAGATCATCTCCTCAAAATGAGCTTCCTGAATTCTCTACGCATGTCTGACCTAAAGAAATGAAGATGAAGCTCCTGAGGACATAAAAGACCCCAAAAAAACAAGTAAGTATATACAAACCAGGTCAGAAATAAGATCTGCAGGGCTGACAGATAGTTCTAAGATGTTCAGCTAATTTCTGTCAAACACTGACAACTCCATGCAGATGAAAAAGTAACAAAATAATAACTATAAAAGTTTAAGGCTTTTATATATTTTTTTGAACTTACTACAAAAGGAAATTACCAGTTAACAATCCTAAATAGCCTGTTAAAAAAAAAACAAGGCTTGCTACTGTAAGTCAGCAAGAGGAGCTATAGACTGTATTGGGGCAACTTAATCTTGCAGGCTTTTCCTATGAGGAGGTGCAGGAAATTAAAAAATAAAGTACTCGATTCCAATGGAAAGTACTCCTCATCCACACATCCACAATAGCATACAAGTTATAATAAACACTTAAAGGAGTTACATGTAGATCAGTGTCCAACGTCATGGGGGCTTCCACAGAAACACGATCACAATTTCATGAACGTACTACACATACACTAAGAAAAGTTCAGCCTTATGCAAAAACAGATTCCTGAAAGGGATCACCTTCTTTTCAGTCTTCAATCTTTTAGCAGTTAATGATCAATTGGTTAAATATCCGAAACAGCAATCTAAAGCATTTTTAAATACCATTTCTCTGCTCAATATCCTGTCACACAGAGGACACCCGCACTGTTTTTAAAACCAGAAAAAAGTTAGAGGCATATCAAAGCATTCTATTTAATTTTTCAAGTATTTCAACTCATGATGACAGTTTCAGAAGTTACTTTTATGTATTGGCCTGTCATTAAGCACTCCACGTACAGTCCATTTCAGTATTTAGAGATTCCATATTAGTAACAGTATGGTTTTGTTACTAATGGAACCAAGTTGTTAAAGTATCGTTATACTATACCACAGGATACGGATTTGTTTGTTAGTAGTAAAGAGAATGAAAATATTAAGACTAGAAAAACAAACAAATGTATTTAACCTTTCAACGTGACCCTCTTGGAACTCAAGCCAAAAACTAACTTCCAGCCACATATCAGATTAAAGTAGTAGAGTTTTACCACTCACTCAATCCACATAATTCACCTAAAATGGTATTACTCAACAGGAATACATTTCTATTCAAGGGATGGAAAAACCTTAATTATAAATGCAACTAAAGCATACTACCCTCCATAAATCCATTACTGCAAGAGAGGCATGCTGATTATTTTTAAATCCTTAATTTGTCATTTAGACCTACTGTTATCTCATTTGTAAAGAATTCAAAACACATTTGCACAAAACTAGCTTTCTAAAACATTAACTGTGTTTATAAATCTCTCACTTATTTCCCTACAGTTTGACAGGATTGATTTTGTGCTACATACTTTAACTCAATCAATCTTTGACTTTGGAAATTTTCATTTAAATTCTTCATCCCACAAATTCAGTTAAAGAAAGAACATCACAACCTAAAGGTTTTGTTTAATCTAAAAACATACGTAACAAGCCTTCCTATTTCTTATTACTTTGAATCATTAATAAAAATCTTAGCTTTCACTCATATGCCAACGAAGCCTTCTTTCAAAGCTCTCTCTTGCTTTTACTCTTCAGTTTAAACAGAAGGCACCAGTACTAATTTACATTATTGTCACACCAGTCATTCAATATCTTCATTAGAATTATATCTGAAATAAGACCTGCAGGGCCTTGAGGAAAGTTTCAGTGCCAACATCATAATCCAAACACAAGGCCTGGTCAACACCAGCTTAATTTTATTGACTGCTATTACAGACACAAGCATTGCTAAGCTGTTTTTTAATGCCTTTAGATTATTGCAGGTGGCTAAAAACCAAAAACAACATCAATAAAAAAAAAAAAGAAAGAAAGCATAAGGAATCACAGAATCATAGGGTTCCCTTCCAACTCAAACAATTCTATATTTCACCTAGTCCAACTCCCCTGCTGTAAACAGGGATCTACAGATAGATAAGGATGCAATATCAGAACAGAAATCCACACATGAATTTTCAAGCATTCCAAGACCTGGTCTGAACTAAAACAAGAACAAACAATTGTCTGACCACCAAAACAAATAACCACTCAAAAAAGCCCCCACATATTTCCTGTAGAGAGCAGAGGAATATCAAATTCTCATAAAAAAAAACATTCAAGAGCACTAGATTTTTTACTAATTCAAAAATACATCATATCTGCTGTCTAGAAAAAAAAACCTGCTGACCAGCCTCCGTGACACAGAAGAGATACTGCTGCTTTCTGACATAGGTAACGTTAATTTTGGTATGATCCAATAAGCCGCAAAACAAGAGATTTGAAAGGGTTTTCCCAGGAAATACACACTCAATATGGCTGATAGGAGACCTTCTCCTTCATAAGTCATGCTCTTTATTTATTTTAAACACTTCATATTTATTAACTTAGATATTTAGTATCATAGAATGGCATGGGTTGGAAGGGTCCTCAAAGTTCAACTAGTTCCAACCCCCTGCCATAGGCAGGGTTGCCAACTGCTAGATCAAGCACACCAGATCAGGCTACCCTGGACCCCATCCAACCTAGCCTTTAAAACCTCCAGGGATGAGTCATCCACAACCTCTCTGGGCAGCCTGTGCCAGTGCCTCACTGCCTTCTCCGTGAAAAACTCCCCTGACATCTAATCTAAATCTTCCCTCCATTATTTTAAAACCATTCCCCCTTGTCCTGTCACTATCTACCCGTGTAAAAATTTGATTTCCCTCGTGTTTATAATCTCCCTTTAAATATTGGAAGGCTGTAATGAGGTGTCCCCAGAACCTTCTCAACCATATTTCTCAGCTATTTATTTCAACACATACATATCAAACTGTTTAAAGGAAGATAATACTTTTGCATTCAAAGTCGTGAACCAACCTCAATACGACGGAGTTCAATAAAAGTTATCCTAAAATATTATATAGAATACTGAATTTATTTATTCTTTCTCAAGCTTATGACCTTATGATACTGACAGCTACAATCTTAAGGGGGAAAAAAAAAAAGGCTGAAGTGAATCTTGACAGTTCATCAGTTCATCTACTAGCCCATTACCATTCAGTTATTCATATCAAGTACATATAACAGTATGTCTATAATGGATCAGATGTGCCATCCACGTGAACTACTGCAGTTTTTCTATTTCAGTTTTCCCTTTTCATGAACAGTTGCTCTGCTACAATCCATCACGTAAGAAAACTGTCACAAAGCTGAAATATGGCAAATTCAAAGTATTTGAATATTTATTTGATTAAAGTATAGAAGATTATCCTTATTCGGTTAAAGTATAGAAGACTATCCAGTAGATGAGAAAGGTAATTAACATCTAATTTCAAGCTTTTCAAATGAGCCTCCCCGACAACACTGGAAGAGTTCTACACTAAATAAGTTTCTCATTTTCATTCAAAAAGGCACACCTGGCAGACCAACAGTAATGGTATGAAAGAGAAAACAGAAGACAAAGAAGTATTCAAATCAAGCAAAAAACATTTTCCACACTCTCTTCCACGTGTCTTTGCAGTCATATCATCAACCAAGTACCATCTGAATAAACGAGGTATGCACATCCTGTGAGAGGTAATTTAACAGGTTAGATAGAAAAGATATTTAAATTTCTCAGAAGTCAAGCAATAAAAACAACCTACAAAGCCCAGAAGCACACAGACTTCTAGACTGACTTTCAAGATGGATTTGCTGACACCACAGGTGGTTGAATTTCCAAGCTTAAAACATCAGGTATACAGCTTTGTGCAGCAGCAGAACAAAATCCCCAGTACAAGCTGGCCACTTACAATGGGCCCATCTTCAACCAGTTTATCTGCTTACAAGCGTCAATTCCGCAGCACTGCCATAACATGTATGCTGCTGGGACTGTCACAAATTATTTTGCATGTTTTGAGCATACAACTGCTATTTTTGGTACTAAACGTTATTATTTCCCATATAATCTATGCATCATTTTTTCCTCAAGGCTTTTCACTGTGCTGTGGAGGACACCTTAAGCAAAAAAGGAAAACATAATGACCAAAACAGAGCTCAAGAGAATTCAAGGACATAAGCTCTCCAAACATCTTGGTAATAGAAGAAAATATCCAAATGCTGCTACCAAAAAAAAAAAATATATATATATATACGATAAGAATAGTAAAGGTATTGGCTAGAAAGAAATCTTCATAACTTGGTAAACTAACATAGAATAAAAGTCAAGTTTGATGCTCATATCAGAGCCAAGCCTGTTTAAAAGGCAACGACGTAGGAGTAACATTAAAAACAAAGTGGTTTTTTGTCCGTCAAAGCCTGACATTTCACAAAAAAATGCTTCTGATCTTAATAGCAAGCTATAGATGAGGGACTTTCAAGGCAGACACCTTCCATACTAATGTCTCCCTATAGAAAAACTGGGGGTAGCTATATCCAAAAGCATAGCTGTTCCAGGAATCCAAATCAGTAGTACCCACTAAAAGCTTGGGAGGAGGAGGTCACAACGTTTTAAGATAAGCTGTCCCCCACCTCCCTCTGCCAAAATAACAGATCTCTCTTGGATCAGAAGCAGCTTCAGAAAAATACTCCAATTGCTGCTCCTGCTGCGGAGACGGGAATTTATGATGGGCTATGGGAAGCACCCCACTGGCCTCAACTCTGAAACACCGATGAGGACTGCATCATAAAGGCCTTACACACTGTGAGGGACTGCCAAGTATACCATAAAACAAGAACGCCAAATTACAATCCTAATCTTGCTTCTGAGCCCTGTATTTTCAGCCCTTAGCATAGATTTGCCCCCCACAAAAAGTACTAAGTGTTAGAAGAGGTCCACTGATTGATTCCTAATCTAACTGATTTGTAAGGCTAGTTAAGACATGGCCAAACTGTGTCCATGTCTTACTTAACATCAGTGTTCAAGCAAGTTTCACACAATCTGATTACAATTGACTAAAAGTGTCTTCCTTCAGTAATCACTTAGAATGAATTTTACATTAGCAGGATCAAGCACACGTCAGGCCTCAGTGGAAATGAAAAGGGCTTACAGTAATAGGATTTATAAATCCACCACATTAGATTAATGGCTAAATGATTTACATGTAACTTTTCCCCCTCCTCCTCACCCTTTAATGAAAAAAAAGTAAAAAAATCCTATATTTGGCACTTTTAACTGTGACTATCAAGGCAAAAACAGACATTCATGTACTTCTTTTTAATTAGCTGAAAATTAAAAGCTATGAGTGACTCTTCATTAACTCTTTCAGAGCAAGAATAATCAATTCAATTTTTATAAAGCCAGAACGCTTGAAGACCCTTATGACCTATTTCAAACAAACACAATGAGCCATCTACGCACGCATAATGAAGCTCAAATGGTTTGAACCAATAAATATGCAACTGATAAAAATGAGATCCTTATTCTTCATAAATTGGCAGTAATGGAGTTCTTCATATGAATATTTTCAATTGCAGAGACGACTCTAAAAGCCCTTGCTCCTTCTCAGCCAGCAATTCAATCCAACCGTTAGTAGCAGTTACTAATGACACGGGAATACAGATGGCTTAGAGCCAGCACTCCCTCTCTGCAAGCACTGGAATGTCCTACACCATGTGGTAAACCAGGTGCTTTGTTTTGTTCGTTTGGCAGCCGAGGCTCTCATTTTCTGGAAATTTGAAAGGAAAGTCATTCAGCTGAGCCCCTGCAGCAGCAGTCACTTTCATCTGCTGCCTTCCCTGGGTACAGGCAGGGAAGAGGCTCATCAGCAGGTCCTACCTGGCTCCCACCCCTTCCCAGAGTGGGTGCCAGGTCAGGAAGGAAGGGTGAAAGCTCAAGCTACACGCACACCACCCTTATATTCACCAAAATTAATTAAAAATTGTCAGATAACAAGGTCAGCACTTCTCAATTATACGCTGCTTTACATTTTCAGGTCACTGTACAGACGTTAATAAATGAATCCAACACCATATGCTTAAAAATAGCTCATCAAGCATCCACCCGTTGTCACAGGCATAGCTACATTAGCACCACCTCACTTTCTTTCCATGGCAGCAGCAGGCCAGCCCTCTGCTGGAGCAGACCGCCAGCCCTGCCCTCCCCTCTCAGCAGCCCTGGCTAGGGACACTGTGCCCCTCAGCCCGGCTCACCACAAAGACTGGGCTTATATACACCTGCCCGCTCCTCTTGAGAAATGCATTATCTGCGGCCAGCTCAGGCCCAGCAGCCTGACAATAGCCAGGAGGAGCCAGTCACTCCCCAGTCCAG
This sequence comes from Pavo muticus, assembly GCA_016647715.1. Classification (NCBI taxonomy): domain Eukaryota; kingdom Metazoa; phylum Chordata; class Aves; order Galliformes; family Phasianidae; genus Pavo; species Pavo muticus. Next base: position 516,636 of record JACDJE010000337.1, read on the forward strand.
CCGGGTATCAGGTTCACATTCCTTCCCCACAAACACTTGTCCCGTGTCACACAAAAGAGTGACCAACAAACCTGATACAGGGTCGTTAAATTCAGACAGTGAGGCACCACACAATGACCTTTAGAAGAACGATATTAACAGGTGGTTGGTGTCTAAAACAAATCATTATATTACACTTTAGCAGCATGGACCGAAGTGGAAACACATTGTCTTGTCATCAGCAATTGAATAAGCCCCAAGTAATGCTACTAAAATACAATTTTCACACTTGGGAGCTACTTTTCTTCTCCAGAAAACACCTTTCTTTGTGGAGCACAGATGAGGAGCAGCAATGTTCCAACACAAGGCAGCTCATCTGAAAATTTCCTGAGGGAATCTGATGTTTCCATCTCTGAGCTCAAAGAATCCTGCTATCACTCAGAGATCACATAGGAATTCTTCAAGATTGAATTCAAGTGTTGCCTATTAATTTACCTCTCTTGAAAGCAGTCCACTGAAAACACATCCCTACTTCAATTATAAACAAAGAAATGGGTAATATAGCAGGTCCTAAGCAAAGTTCTTCAAAACCTGGATGAGAAACAAAGCTACAAGTGATTAAATTAATTGCCCTTACTCGCTAATTAGTTTTCCCAACATCAATCATCTCAAGTTAGCAAGTTTTCATCAACTTTTAACCCCGAGACAAGTCACTGCTTTGACAGGAAGGACAGCTGTGGCAAAAGGCTGCAACATTTTGGGAAAGGCGGCCATTTCCAACCACGTCCAGAGCTGAACTCTGCCTGGTGGGGGCAAAGAGGGGAGGGGAGCCCATGTTCCTCACCCTGACAGCCCTGCCAGGCCTCCATGGCAGGGAGTGGGGTGGAGGGCCCTGTTTTCCACCCCGCACTGCAGCCTGGGCCACGTGTCGCAGCAAGGCAGCGAGAGGGGCCAGGCGGCAGATCGGTTTCCTGTCAGCTGCAGAACGGCAGACACTTAAGCTGCTCAAAGGCTTCTCATTCTTTGCTTTGGAAAGGAGAGGGTAGGTTCAAGGACACTACCAGCCTAATTTATGTTTTACACACACAGGCAAAGCTATGATATCATACTTTAAAGCAAGAGGCTAACTGGTAATGTATGGCTTTGGTACCAACACACGGATGGATGGCGGAAGGAGTTACAAAAATGCTCACAGTAAAATGCATCAGAGAGATGCATCTGCTAATTGCAGATGCATTGCTTAAAGTTTCATATGGTGGTGCAAGCGTTCTCAGCTGCCTGCTCCTACAGCCATAAGCCAAAAGCGATATACCTGTCAGTTTGCTAGGGAACAGCCCACAAGCACCTCAGTCGCAAGTGCATTGCACAGTGCATCGTACAGCCAGCTCCATTTCCAAAACCATCAGCACCCAAAAAGCTACAATGAACTCCTACAGCTACAACAGACCAGAATCTGCTTTGCATTCCCTTTTGCCTTCAGTAAGCAAATCAGAAACTGGACAGCAGTTCCCATTTTGATCAAGAATGAGAAGCCAGTTTGGAGCAGTCAGGTCAGCCCCGGCAGCTGCTCCGCCCCTCTCAACCTCCTGCACCCTGCTCCTCACTTAAGTCCATCATTTTAATTCAGGCAAGGGTAAGCGCTGAATTATACACATCTTTGGGAACACAAAGGCTCCCACCATGATTTATAAGCAACAACATATTGGTTTTCGGTCTATCTAGTTGAAAAGTAATACAGATGACCAACTTGGAAAGTGACTAGAAACAAAAAGCAGATGCTTTGGCAGTAAAGACATCTAACGCTTCAGGAAGAATAAAAACAGGAGAGAAAAAGAGCTGTAAGACAAACAAAAATTTGTAAGGAAGGTATATCAACAAAAAGCAAAAGCCAGCTGTACAACAGATCTCCAGTCTCCTTATATATGTAAAAGTACCTAAAATTTTTTCCTAAAGTTTTCCTTCCACAACAGAAAGAAAACAAATAAGCAACAAAAACAACAACAAAACACTCATTCCTATACAGTCAGTGTCATCATCTTTTTTTCTTCCCATTAAATAAACATTTATTATATATGCTTTTTATATTTTCTGTATTTATGATATATATTCTTTTTAGGCAAGTCACAAGCTCTTTATTTCCTTTCTTAGTAGTCTGAACACTGAAAACAAAAGCAAAATCACACAAGATCTACATAAAACAAAACAGAAGTGTCATAATTACAATCTGGAACATCATATACTAACTTCAGTGACATGGTTAAATTACCCTATAACAATATGCTAATTCATACAAGTCAAAGCATTTCTTCAAGAGTTAAATGTCTGACAACGGTAACTTAAGGTAAAGGAAAAGGAAGGATGCGGAAGGAAAAAAAAACAAAACAAAACAACTTTATTCTAGATTTTGACCATAGCTGGAGTAAGAGAAACCTTGGTTTTCTTTTTTCTGGATTGAGCTCAGGCCCTCAAGCCTCTCTGAGGACTGAATAAAGATGTCCTTCCAGTCCACTGTGAATTGTTAGTAGTCTAACAAAAGTACACTGAAGCTTTAAGTAAAGCACGTCTGCTGAGCATCTGAAAGACTACAGTTACTAGGATTATAACTGGATCACCTGTGGACTCCATGAGGCCCACCTCTCCATGCCTGTGTGATTGGATCCACTATGGAGAAGACAGTGTAGTCTGAGTGTGCAGAGGAGAGATGGAGTCTCCTGGGCAGGACAGAGCTACTCCACAATCTTTTTTCAAGAGACCTCTTGCACAAGTTGCTAGAAGTGCAAGAAAATCATAAAAAATTGAAAATCACATAATCAAACATTTGTTCTCAGCCACATCTGTCATACAGCCTTGATACAAGTGGGGATTATTCTTACTTTATAAAAGAATTAAGTCAGTTTATACATGAAGCCAGTTTTAAAAAGAAATGAGTTGTTCACGGTAGCATGTTGTTTTATCTAGCAAATATTGCTGTATACCATTTCACTTTAAGTAAAACGGCAACGCAGTCCAAACGAAGAGTATTGTCAGGTCATAAGTTCATTGGTACTCCTAGGATCTTATCTTTTGCAGGGAGGTTTCCTACTACCTACCATGCTATAAGTTTTTGATAGGCACATACAACGTCCACAAAAGACAATAAAGCATGCAAAGATAAATTTAAAGCACATTCTGCTCCACAACTCTTCGAATTAAAGTTGCATGATTCCAATAGTTATAAAAGCTATTTTACATCAAGAAACATATAATCATACCTTGATCTGTACCAAAACCTATGCAAATCACAAATTAAAGTCTAACGCCTGCCTATCATTTCAGGAGCACATGCTGGAAGGGTATCAAAACCTCAACATCCTTCTATGGAAGGAATATAATGAGCAGACGCTGATAAGAAGCATTTTTTAAACCGTCACTCAGAATGATGATACTAAATAATACTGAATAAAAATATACTTGATTTATTATTAGACTTAGCAAAAGGGATTTTTATCACATCCCTAAAACACTTTGAGCTTCAAAGGGATATGAACATTACACTGAAATGCAGAGGTAAATGAAGACCTGAAGAACACACCTTCTTCAATTCATTCACTTTCTTAGTGGGACAGTGCAGCCCTCAGTCACAGCAATGCTGTCAGCCACCAGTCTCACAGGGCCCCTCCTTGCAATTCACCCTTCTACACAAAGATACATCTGCCTAAGCCCGGTTTTCCACACCTCCCTGCTGTCACTGTGCATGACATCTGAATCAAAGAGAAACCATTTCTTCCATAGAAAAAAGTGCAGTTGCCCCACTTAGTATAGCCGACATTTACCTCCCTTTCTCCCCAGCATTGCCTCAGCAAAGAACACTGGCTTCTCAACTTCCTCTCCATAATCAGCTTTCATCATCCAGGTTCTGTTATCCAGAGATTCTTCTCCTTTAATTCCTCTATTAGCACTTTTAGGATTTTCTTCTTTTTCTGTTACAGCTAAGTTTGCTCAAGCAGTTAATACTGTTACAAAAAGCACTGCTTCTGACAACTATTTTGGCTAACATAGCCTGCTGGAAACCCTCACCAGTTTTTATTTTTGTTTATTTTTGGTTTTTTTTTTTACATTGAAGACTTATCATGATTACACATGTTAAGGCTTCCACCTAATTCCAGATAGAATTATACCGTGTCTTCTCTCATCAGAAAAGACATAATCCATCAAGATTAGGGCACTATCTCTTCAGAGACCCACTAGCTCAAGATCACCAAACTAGAACATACTTGGCCACTGACATGACTGTGAATTATTGTCATTTTGCAAGCAGGAGTCAAACGTTCTTATGTTCATATACACATCCAGTCCCACCTGTAATTTCCCAAGTTGTGTGTCTCTCACAGGAAAGGGGCACCAATTCTTTCATTACTTTTGTGGCCCCCTTTTTACTAAATAGGCTCTACTTCAAGCCTGTAACTTCAGGCTGAGTAAAAACAAAAATTTTAAAAGCAAGACACACGATAATGATTTAACATATATGATGGGAAAACTCACCATCTCCATGCAACTTCTTTCTCATGAAGTTAACTAAGAAATGAAATATGGCTCATCTATGCTGCCAACTGCAGTGACCATGAATTTTGACCAACAAACACAAGACACTAATCATGTAAGAGGACTTGTAAGACAGAGATAAGAGGAAAGAGATGAATTATAAATGTCAATTGAACCACACATTTGGGGCATCAGACATGCAAAGAATTTTGAACCTTGGCTTTTCTTACTGCCTGCTGTTCTCTGCCACAGCAGGAAATCCATACAATTGCTTCAAAACTTAGTGGAACAAAAATGAAGTGTCATACAGTCCACTGCATGGCAAAAAGATTTAAGAAATCCATGACTGGCATTAAACTCAGCCCTCAAAAATCACACATCATATAATCTTATGTGGCTCTGTTTTAAATATGGTGACAGCAGGACAGGACAGAGTGGGACATGACAGGGTTTTTTTTGTTTGTTTTATTTGTTGTTGTTTTACTTTCAGTAATCCCAACAGCCAATCTGAGATAGGTATTTGTTCTTCATCATGTCCATAAATTATATATGGTCAGGCATTCTAAAGGTATGTCCCCTAAAGGTTTCAGGTCCCTACCTTTGCTGTCTTAATTTATGTTTCAAAGGGAACTCCTGTGGAAGGAAAAAAAAAAAAAAGTATTTTGTTGGCTCGGAGCAGTACTGCCATGATGGCTCCTAGATTATTCCCTCGAGGCAGACAGACTAAGTAGGAGGCTTTATCATCATCATTCAGGCAGATGGGTTATTAGACACATGACACCAACAATTTTAGTAGACTTGAACACAAGCGTGGTTTCAAGGCTGAAATACCAAAAAGAATCTACTCTTGAGGAATCCTCTGTTATCAAATAGATACATTTGATAGATACCATTAGAAGTATCACATCTACAGTGTAATGATTTAACAAAATATTCTTATTTTTTATTCCTTACTGAAAAGTAAGTGTAAAAGAACTGAAACCAGCACTTAAGTCCCTCTCTCTCTCTCTCTCTCTCTCTCTCTCTCTCTTCACAGGCTGCATCTGAATGAGGCTCCAGTGTTCTGTAGTTTCACATCTAACTCCTCACCTTAAGAGTAACAGTTATGAAAAAGTTGTGAGAGTATTTTTTCTGCCCTCTTCATCTTTTTGATTCTGGGTAACAAGACTCTTACAGAAGAGAATTAAGTATCATAACTGCAAATACTAAAGCATAAAAAAGTCCCCAGCCAATAGGCTTCACAGCTAAAAATACTCAACATGAAATCCTTCCTTCATAACCATTCCATTACATTGACCCACTGTATGTACATCAGTGTTTAACATTTTTACAATGTATGTACATATACAAGATTCCAATTTGTAAGATGATACTACTTAAAAAGTGCAAAATTGCTATAATTACAAAGAACTACCCACTATAAAATTCCACAGATGCCTTTAATAGAACGTACTAAGCAGCCTACCACGAATCCATCCTTTTCACCTCAAAGTGAGCTACATCTTCAAAATTCACACACGAAACAGGTCCATCCACAACATAAGCTCCTGAATCTGTTAAACTTATAGGCTTAAAGTAGAGACTAAGAATATGGGACAGAGAGAGAAAATTAAAGAGCTCTAGTGACTCCGAATCTAGAGACTCAGCACCTGAATCTTCTCCTGGTGGCATTTTGGAGAGTGATCAGCAAGGAGCAGACTTTGGTACTTTCCAGTTACACTGCTAATCCACAGTTTTTGCCACTGTAACTTTCTCTTTTTCCACTCTTAAAAAAAAAAAGTCATCTTCACTCGTAACTGATTTCTGATATGAGCCCTACAATACCTAATCTCATATTTAAATTAAGTATACGTTGCTTAATAGTACTTTTTATTTAATAGGTAGTAATAATCCAGTAAACTTATTATTTCTTCTATCAGACACTTGTAGTCTGATATAAGCTACACTACAGTATGCCAATAACATACAACAGCACAATTATTTAGGGGTTAAATTCCCATGGAGTCCATACATTCCAAGACGGAAAAATTCACATTATAACCATATCATAATTTCTGCTCAAGAAGAGCTTAATGAATGTGTACTCGAGATATTTAGTCTGTTCTTGGAAAATGAGAGATGAACTTCACTCTTCACTCCAGTAGCAACTGGTTTATACCGTCCAGCTATGCACACAAAGGCATTCCGTGTTTGCTTTGATTGCCTGTACATGCCAGAAGTTGATGTCATTGATAGATTAGGGCTATTGACATCGTTATCATTCTCACACAAAAACTTTATTAGCATTATAGAAGGACTGAAAGTGTGCTACCCCATTTTCTAAAAATCTTTCCCATCTGCTGCTGGATGACACACACAGATCACCTTCCCTTGCCTATTAGCTAGAGAGTACAGCAGGCAGCTGAACTCCACGGGAAGATTCTGGATGCACGTGTCTTGTGAGCAACTCCAGTGTTTGTAAGATAATTACTCTGGCATTGTTAACTTGCAGCAATAATCGGGAATGAAATCACCTAATAAGCCAAGTTACCTAGTAATCTTAACACATTATAACAGCAACGATTGCATATAAACTTTGAACCCCTGTTAATGCCAATTAATTTCAAGAGCATTAGCACCAACGGTAAACAAGTATGAAACAGTTTAACTAATTAAAGCTTACTACGTAATAGTCTTTTAGCTTCAATTACCATTTTTCATATTAGTCATCTGAAACAGTAATGATATCCGCCAGCTGGAAAAGTTAAGCACTTAGAACAGGGCCATCTATTCCCACAGCAACAGGTAATCGTAACAGCTTTTGAAACTATGTCATGCACTTTCCTAGGGAAACTGCTAACTAAGCCTTATCAACAGAGACAAACAGCAGATGGCAACAAATGTGCCAAGACACATTTCATCCTCCAGGAAGAGTTCAACACAAGGCATCAGCAAAAAAGAAGCAGAGCTGGAAACATGACTTCCACAGATCTTAGCCAGCTGCTCTCTTCTGCAGCAAAAAAAATGAATAAAAATCAAACCTAGTCAAGCAGTGATTCTCACCCTACAGTACAGGTCTCAGATGTAGCCCATCTTTCACAGAAAATCTAGTACCAAGTGTATCACAAGAAGGCAGCAGAAATCATTTTCCTTGTGAGAAGCTTCCTTCTCAGCCCCCATTAAAAAGGAATTTGTCCAAATACAGACATCGACTCTCAAGGCTGAGAACGATCCCAATGAAGTTAGAACCTTGTAACTGCATGCAGACTTCTAATTCTGACAGTTGATCTCGTCTGGAAATACCCTTCGACAACTCCACTGCTCACACATAGAAGTACTCAACTGGGAAGAAATACAGAAGCCAGGAAGTAGAACTAAAATAACAAAAGGAAATCAGTTACTCTATTTGCAAGTTATGTTACTATTTACAAAACACTTTACGGTACAGCTGAATTAACATGTGATGGGGGCATACATTTAAAAGGCAGTTAAAAATCAAAACATGTAAAGGAGTTTTCTTCCTCTAGGAGTATACACAGTTTCAGGTTTTCCCAAACTCTATCTCCCCAAACTCTATCTCCCCCATTATTCACTGCAAGAGCTCAAAAACGCAGAGGGCAACAAGCGTTCTTTCTGTAGGACAAGTGCCAGTTTGGTGTGTTAACTCAAGTCTTACACAGCTGTTGGCCAAGACACAAATACTCATAATTAAAGACAAAAAAATACCTCCACGCTTTGTAAAGGCTGATTAATGAGTTAAGCATGCAAAAAGCTTCTTTTCTTTTCCAAACACCACGAAAGGTGTCTACTTCAAACACTACCTGGCAAAGCTGAGTAGTAAAAGTAGTATCATGTCACATAAAACTGAAAAAACAAAAACTTCTGATCAAGAACACAGAGCAAATCTGTGATGATCTATGTGCAACACAAACTATTAATAAACTATTAACTCCAAAATTCTTCACAGGGAGAAGAGCAGGCACAAAACAGGCTTTCCTTACGTTACGCTAGAAAAGGCCAGGGACAAATACTAAGTCAGTACTGATACTTGATAATTGTGATAATCTACTGCCATGCATACCTTACATGCTCTTCACTGCAAAAGAAGTTGCTTGGCTTAGCAGAGAGACTCTCCCTTATTATGCAGTCCAGCTGAGCCAAAAACTATGCAGTAGTGTATGGAATAACAGAAGGATCATTTCTGGAATAGTCAGATAAATAACACTTCATACTGCTACTATATCCAGATCTCTTCTGATAGATATATTCCTTTTTTTTTTAATAGAAAAAAAAAAAAGAAAGAAAGAAGAAAAAAGCAACCAAGATCCCTTAGAAAAGGAAATAACTGACATTTAATAACCTAATATAATAAACATCAGATAACAAATACTTATTCCTACAGTAAAAATTAATGAAAAGGAAACTGGGACAGCTGCACAGTCCAAAATTGGCACTGATTTTCAGAGAAGGAATAGGATCCCTGAAACTATTACTAGATGGCTCAGGAATCCCTGGCAAAAAATCAAACAGTTTCTTAAAAAAAAAATTGCTGTAATTTAACACAGTATTTATGACAGAGCAAAGTCACACAAGCTCACACTCCAGGCTGAAAACTAAGAGACACAAATAAAAGCCACAATTTATTAATCTTCCCTCAATCAGCATGTCAGAAGCCTATCTTACTGGGAAAGAAAAACACACCAAACAGCGCAAACTAGATGGCTTATTATATACGAACAATGAAATAATTATTTACTTCTAATGTTTTAAAAAAATCAAATAAAAGTTCAAGAACTCCCACCAAAGCAGCAGATAGCAAAAGGCCTGTACTAGAGAAAGGTAAGGGATGTGTTTAGCTGAATAAAAGAAAAAAGGTTGTATTTGCTATACACTTGTTAAATAAGCCAAGATTAGGACAGAATCTTCCACAGAAACCTAAAAGCAACCAAAATCATTATGAAAGCCATTAGATCACAGTGAAGTGCAAGTATCCCCCTAGCCATAGAAGAAAACACATTCATTAAGAAATGACATAGTAGGAAGTAAAAGGAAGCAACCTGACTCTTCCCTATCACGTGCTCAATTCCAAATACTCCAAGTACAGCTGAAAGTCTTAGAAACCTGTATAAAACTGTAGCCTAGTCCAAAAACTTAAGGAATATTGGTCCAATTTAACAAACAGAATGCAAGTTGAGAGGAAATTTCTCGGGTGACAGCTTTCCCCTGNATATACACATATATAATTGTCCATCATAAAGGCCATTAAAGTTTGGAACAATAATATCTTTCCTGTAGTAGTTATTTTTCAATTTACCTTTCCATACAGAAGAGCCAAATCTCCCAATACTTAACATTTACCAGTTTTATATTAGCATTTAGTGTTAAGAGGAAATTTTAATCTAAAGTTATAGAGTAACATTTTTCTAGATTAAATGTTCCAACTCATAAAAACAAGTTGGAAAACTAAGGTGACATCTGGTGATATCTTTTACAGCACGAACGACTACTTGCGGAATAAGGAACTAACAAAGCTGTATCTGTTTATTAATTACCTACTTATAAAAGCAAGTTTTCGTAACAGAATGTATACAACGTGTTTCATCAGAAACTATTACACTTCCACAGAAGCACAAAACTACTCAAGTTTTCAGAAGTTTGTTATCTCCACAGGATCCAGACTGCTAGGAAAAAAAGATAACTTCAGCTCTACAGGAGGTGCTCGACTAGACAGAAGAGACCTACGAAGACAGTAATGTCCCGCTGATTTCAGCATTAGTGCTGTCAGATGTAGTCTGGCTCCTGCTTACCTTTGTAGGAACCTCTGTGCTGTGATCCCAGCAGCCCCATCTCACAAAGCTACTTTTAGAACTCACCAGGGACGGAACACTTTCAGCCAATGCTGTGCCAATACATTAAGTTCTTTCTCAAACTCAGCCCAACTACAAAACTGTAGATGCGAATGTGTGGTAAAGCCTTGCAGAATGCAAGCTCTGATCTAGCACCACCAAAATTTAAGAGGTATGAAATCCCTCTGAACCAAAAAATCAATTAAGTAAAATAAAGCACCTCAAATGTTCCCTAGTGCATATTCTATCATCTATTTCTGATTTTCCTCACCACACAGTAACCCATTTCACCATTACTTTGGAACATCTAGATTGGATGGGACCTTGAGCATCCTATCTACTGGAAGGCATCCCTGCCCATGGCAAGCTGTTAAAACTAGATGACCATTAATGTCTCTTCCAACCCAAACCATTCTGTGATTCTATAACTCTGTGATGCAGGAACACCAGAATTGGATGCACTACTATCCCATAACTGGTAAGTCACAGACAACTGAGAATAAACAGTATGTGCTACTAAGAAGTAATTTTCCATCTTAACAGAGAAGCAAAAGGCTCCAGTATCTATACAACACCTTGTTTGTGACAGCTACTCANTTAGGATTGTTGGGAAGTTTCCCACTTGGAGTACCACAACTAATTCAATTTGTACGTGTGCATATGCCAGCATAATGCACTTCTGGCAAGAGGCAGCTTTTATAATCTTCCATTCTCAGTTCAGCAAGACATTTTTTATTCCTGGATGAAGAGTTTCAGTCTCCTAAATTCAGCCCCATTTTGTTACAAGTCAGAAGCATTTTTCCATGATTTACATAAAAGCATTTCCACTGAACTAAACAGCAAATGACAGATATAGTAAATGGGTTCCAGATAGCATTGAAATAGCTGTACTAATTACAACACACAGATAGGAACACGATCCCTTATTCAAGTCCTCAGAATAACCATCTAGAACATTAAAGGGAAAGGAGAAGAAAAGACAGCAAGTAAAGGAATTTACAAACAAAACAGAAAGAAAAGAAAAAAACCACCAACAGCAAAACATTCAGTGTAAAGAAGGTAATCTCAACTAATTAGACACCGTAATGATCTTTTCACAATCTGTTAGAGGTGAGTAGTAGTTAATAACTTCACAGATTTCCTCCAATCCTTTAACAAGGAAGGAATGGCAGTTTCTAAATCATTATTGCTCTGTCATCCTGGACCACTGCCAAGAACGTGGAACTTCGGGACACCTGTCAATTAACACATTCCTACTGAAGGCAGGCTCATCTTTGGGCTTTAAATCTACTAAGAATTAGTGATTACAAGCAAGCAGATCAAAAAACATAATAAAATTAGAATTAGCCTCTTGAAGAACAGTCTTTGACAAAGGAACATGAAGAGTTGTCTCTGCTTTAGTAGATATATACATATTTTGGAAGACGAGCTACGTGATGTAATAGACCTTTTTCCATCTCTAGCATCTGTGGTATATAGTAGCGCATGCCAAAATGACCGGCCACCTGATGGACAATTGTGTATAAGAGTCAGATCTAAAGCTTTTCTCTAATCAAAGCTTTCTGCAGGGGTTCTCAGTCTAAGTACAGGCTTCTCATTGATTTTCCTTTTCCTCCAGGATGACTACTTTTAACTCTAAGTTGAAAAATATAAAGTTATGCATTGAAGCAAAAAAACCAAAACAGTACGATATGTATTAAAACAACAAGACAAATGAGCTACTGTGATCTAAAGAAACTGACAGATTTCTGGGCAAATGCAGAAATTATATTTGTCTAAGTTAAAAGATGCTGATTATGTCGAGTTCTGAGGGAGACAGGCAGAGTGAGGAGGACAAATTAAAGTTGCTGCATAAAAAAAACAAAACATCAGCTGCCATTGACTCATAGCTCGGGAGTTCAAAAATTAAAATGAAGAAAGTTCTAGGTTCAACAATTATAATCCCAATCAGAGCAAAACCAATGGAGAATCTACAACCCACTGGAAAACTAACCTAAGATTTCCTTGTAGTTTTCTGTCAGTCTTTCCAGTGTTAATTCCAAATTAAAATACAACAAAGCCTTTAACACAGTTTGATATCCCAGTAACATTAGAAGTACCAGGAAGAAGAATGAAGTAACAACGAAAATATTCTTCAAACTAAAGTCAACCAGAGAGAAAAGGAAATAAAATCTTAGTATGTCAGTTGTGGTAGTGTCTAATAGAATGAAGATGCAGAGAACAGTTCAAAACACCACACTGAAGGGGAAAACTATCTATGGAAGCGACCATTACCACAGTTATTCCTTTCCTGGACAACTGTTCTGCAGATTCAACTTCCTTGGATAAAAACCTGTTTGTATTTGGAGGTCTTCTGTACCACTATCACAGAAACCCTTTTTATGCAGGTATTTCAGGAAGTATGACCTTCAGCTTCAGCAAAGCAGTTTAGCACACAATTCTGCTTTTCTGATAACTTCCAATAGTTTAAACTCCACAATTTCTGGTCTGTTTAATTAACAAGAAATTAGACAGAATTAACAAGGCATGATCAATGTGAGATCAATCAACCAAGCAATTGTTTGGCTATGACTGCCTACTCCCATCTCAGTAGCAAGCATCACCTTTGGTGGGGTTTTTTTGTTCGTTTTTAAAACAGTGCTCCCTAACCACTGCTACCCAAGTTTTAAGCATTTAGACAGTCTCGTGTAATCACTAAAACCAGTACAAGCTCGGCTAGATACGTCTGCCAGGAAATAATCCCTTCAGTAAAGTCCAAATGACATTCCGACATTCCCCATTTTTGATGAACACCGCCATTCGGTCACACAAATGGGAAACGCTTTGCCCACCAACATCACCAACCTAAAAAACCATTTTTATTTTTTATCTCGAAGACTGTCACCAGAAATAAAAGTCTAGACACAGGAAAGGTAAAGGGAATTGGATTTTTATTTCTTTTTTTATTATTATTATTATTTAACTTCTGCTAAGTTATTGAGTGTTGAAAAAGGATTTTATGGAGGAACTGTTTCTAGCATCTCAAATCAGCAAATGCACACAGTATCAAATTGTAGACCAGAAATCAACATATATAAAACTAATTCCCCAAAACCTAACCCAGTAAGTTTGACAAAGGGCATAGCCTGAAGTCAAAGATAACACTGCCACCAGCAACATCTCCTGTCTTATATAAAGTATAACTGGAGTGAAAGTATTTCAACCATTTATCACACTTTAGAATTTGAGGGGATTTATTTCATGCACTCTGACACTGCCCTCTACTACGGAGGAAGACTCAAAAAATTAGCTTAGACTATATGCCTGACTTAGAGGTTTCCTTGACTCAAAGCTTGCCTGTTTACATTAGATAATCCACACAAGGTACATCTCACCTTGTTAAATTACAACTACTTTCCAATAATTCTTTGAACAAAGCAGAATTCTTGATATTTGCCAGAGCCTCCTGCACTCTTGCAAGAACTGTACTGTACCTACAGCAGTAGAGATAGTTCAAGACAATAGTTCACCTTCCCCTGATAAAAAAAAGGTCTTAAACTGTCTTATCTGTCCTGTATTTCAATGCTGAAAACATTATAAGCTGTTCATATGCACATCTTCTAAATTAAGCCAATGAATCTTGGCATAGGCCCAATGAAAGGACATACATAGAAGAGCCCACATGACATAATCTATGCAGCAAAATTGGCATTCAAAATACGCAGCTCTTTAGCTCTTGAACCAAAACAGCCTTCTAGGACAAATACCACTGCATTTATGTCTTACTCCTAGCTTCTTCACTTGAAATGAAAAGCTGCCACTCTTGCATCTGCTGGATCTAGCTGACCTTGGCACTAAATCTCATTATAAATTAAAGCAACACCTAAACTAAAGGTGATAAAACAATGCCAGTTGAAACGAATCCCTGGGCATCATCTAATCCAGCCTTCTTCCCAAGAGATGGCTACAACTGTGTGGTACAAGGCACCACTGGAAGAGTCTGGCTTCTTCTTGATAGTCCCTTTTAAGCTTTTGGTCACCACAATTTGTTCTTTTCTTACGTTTTTTCCCTGCAGACTGAAAAACCCCAGCTCTAAGCCTCTCCCCTCATATGTCACAGTAGGATCATCACTACGACCCTTAAACCATTAGCAGAAAACAGCAGATCTCCTAGGCTCAAAGGAATATTCATTCATGAGGATAAATAATAAATCATGTAGTTGTACATGGAGCAAGACGCTTCCAGTAAAGTCTGTGTTGCAACAGTGAGCTTCTGCATAGAGAGCAAAGTTCCCAGGAAATATGTGAGAATTTTAATTACAAGACCAAAGTGCTGTATTTTTGACGGACAGTATGAATACTTCAGTCTTGTGGGAAATAGTCACTTTTTCTATACTCTTAGGAATATAGGAGTACTTGAAAAGGAAAATTATCTTCTCTTCTAATTGGCAGTCTCTTACATTTTGAAAATTTGATTAGCATCTAGGTACTCTAAAACATGGTTCCTACAAAAGGCCAATGTCCAATTTAAGAGAAATGAGGCAATATTATCCTGAAGAACAACCAGTTTACAAGTGGCAATGTGATGTTGCTAAAGCTCTCATCCTCTTTGTAAAGCTCCTGTATCCTTCTTTAATGAGGTATCTCTATGGCAATACCTGAAGAGAACCATCTCTTTTGAATCTCATAATTCCTATCAAATTCTAGGTAGGATTAAACAATTTCTTCAACTAAAGCCTAAGTATGGCAAACTCTTTGGAGACTTTAGGATTCAAATACACTCACCAACATTTTACTGCATACTGGAGAGTCTTTCCAGCTAGTACCAGATGTGGAAAGACATTTCTACCTCTCCTGATAACAAGCTACCAGCTCTTACCCAACACATGGCTTCTACAAGGGCACACAGTGTTACATTTCAGATCTCTGAATAATCTGCCAGACGCTTTGCACTTCAGCATCTCCTTGTACCCTGGCTTTCAGTTTTACCACAATTTTGAGTGAGGCATATCTTCTTGCTATCTAGGCAGCCAGGTTAAGATAAGATTCAAATAAAAGCAGTATCTTTTGGCAACAAAAGAACAAAATAGAAGACAGAAAACCACAGGAGAAAACAAAAGTACGGAAGGAAAAACTCAAATAAAAACCTTGCATGTTCATCCTATTAACACTAACCCAACAGTTTCACAGTCAGCTGTTAGCTGGAAAAAGGGTGGTGATGCTTGACCCCTTGTAACTCATGCTGAGTCTGCCACCAATTTCTGACCTTCTCCTTTCTACCACTCCTAAGAGCACGCAGTGAGTCACTGAGTCATTGATCCAAGAAAAATCAATTTGGTAGAGTTAGTTTTGAAGTCAGATCACCAGGCTGAGCCAACTCATCATGTGGCTGTGCAATTGCTAGAACCCATCCACAGAAATAAGCAGTCAGGAAGTGAGAGGCACCACACCTTTGGTGACAGCACAATCTTAAAATAAGCAGTCATGAAAAAGAAAGTCTCTCTATTCATCTGACTTGCTGTACATCTCACATCTGATCAATCTTCCTAAACATTACTCAGTGAACATCCATAATATAAAACCTTTCTGTTCATTAAAGAAAAACAAAACCCAAAATAAAATAAAATTTCTCCTCCAGACTAATTTCCTTTTCACAGAGGGTATTCTGATCATTCTTTTTAACTGAAACATTTCATTTCCTCTCTTTGGAGATACAGAAGTCTTTATCAGACCAGATGTCATCTCATGTACTTGACTTAGAATAATAATATTCAATTTCAACAAACGTTAAGATGTTCCATAATTTTTCTACTACTTAGCACTCAGTTTGCATTTTCAGATTCTAAGCAGCATCTCCACTGAAATGTCTGTTGTAACTTGTTTTGGATATTAGAATGCAGAATAATATGCACAGCTTTACTGCTGGATCACAGTTGCATCTATAATGATAAATTTAACAGTGACCACTGAATTTACCCCAAAAGCTTCCATTTAGAGATACGGCAACAATTTAGCACTGCTTCTCATAAGATTTCAGCTTGCTATTTTTACACTTAAAAGCAAGCGATAAAGTCTTTACCCAGACTTTTGTTATCAGGTTCCAAGTCTTCCAAAAATGTTATGTTGATAATATATTCCTTGTCTAAATATAGAAGGCACACTTAGATGAAAATTTAGGAGGATCCTTTCCTTCATTTAACATTCTGCTTTCTCCCATACTACAACATGGAAGAAACCAGGTATTTGGCAGTTGCCCCACTCAAATGACAGCTCATGCAGACTGCATAACCAAGGCCTTAGAAGTAATTATGAAAAAGTATCTGATGATCATTTTCCTCATTTGAACAAGACTTTGTAAAAAAAAAAATTGCAAAGAAAGAGATGCCTGGATTTCTTCACAGAAGCCAATTACAAAAGACAGTGATTAACCTGCTTACCTACCCTTGCTTAATTTTTTTTTTTTTTTAATGAGCTCATCTTTCTCCACTTCATCTTTCTCCTCCCTCATCCATTCTTTCCCCAGACTGCTGCAATAACATGCTTTTATTCATTCCTTTTGACTGCCAGGGCCTTAAACTAATTATTAACTGAGAATGTATCTAAGGATCTGAATGAGAAAGTTGGAATTAACCCAACTGCCTTTCTCACCTTTTTATTTTACATAATGTAGCAGCTGATCTACCTGTTAACACTGCTGAAAAAAGTCAGTGTGTGATTTTCCTTTCAAAAGCAAGTTTGGTGGCCACTTGAGCAAAAACGTGTAATGGTGAAAAGTAACAGAGAAAAAAGAAAGTAACTGAAAAAAGCCACAATTTTGAGTGATAGCCATTAGCAGCAACGCTGACTACATATAACATTGTCTCAACAACTCTGCTGTAAGAAAATCCTGCAGCGGAGGGCCTCCTGAGTTTGGGAAATGGGACAACTGACACTCCATCAAAAGACTTGTCCTTTAAAGAGGCTAAAAAGGCATGACCTTACACTGCCTGCAAGTGCAGAGCTGGCTGGTTGTACAACACCGACTCATCTTGTTTCCAGTTGTTAAATTACATTAAAGGACAGCTAAAAATACATTAAATATTTTCCTATTACTTTTCCATGCAAGCAACTGCTGTAGTTACAGCAAGAGCAATGTCCGGGCAAACGCTTAGTAATAGGGAGGGGGGAAAGTCCAGAACCCTTCCGATGCATTCTAGATCAATAATGTAACATTTGGATTGCAAATGCAGATTTTTTTTTCTACTTTTATCTTTAAATTTGCTCTACAAACAAGAACTGGAGCATTTCTAATAATCAAAATAGGAAAACTTTTTTTTTCCTAAAACATTCATTTCTTTTCCTAAAACATTCAGCAGGTCTGAACTATGGTTTTCACTCCCTCCCACTCCAAATTTTTGCTTTTTTTTTCTTTCAAAATATACTGAAATTTGACCAGTCTGCCTGTACTATATAACGTATTAAATTCAAGGAAATTTCATATTGATATGTTCCATCCTCCTGGCAGGAGACTACCCACAATTGAAAAAAATAAACAAGGAAGATGCATCTGAAAAAAAACTGTACAGTCAATGTTTAAAGCACTTTGCGACAAAAGAGAAGATCTTAATTGATTAATGATCTCAAGGCCTCTATCGCCATCTAGTGAAAAATTACTACCACTACTACGCTATCCAGATAAATTAAATCTCCCTCAATGGAATCAAACGCACTAACTTATCCCCTAGATCCAGCCTACATACGACCCCAGATGTAAGACTTCCCTACATTTCTCCTGCATGTAGTAAGGTATGCAAGGGTCAAGCACCAAGACTGACTGATGAGTACTGAGCTCTTATGGGAAATTGTTTCACAGATTACACTGTCCTAGCATGATAATCTGTTTTTACAAATTACATTCTTTCTACATTGTATATAACAATTCTGCCATTAAACTGAAAAGATCATGTCTTACACTATCATAGATTAAAACTTCTTAAAACAGCAATGAGTAATCACAACAGTCTGTAGCCAAAATAAGGAACTCTGTGGTAGTTTCACGATCCTTTGTGCATTGGCATAGCCAAATACAGTCCACGAGGAGCAATATAAAGCACTCAATATTATGCATTGGCAGTACTCAGTTCTCCTAT
>JACDJE010000337.1:543256-556550 GCA_016647715.1 Pavo muticus
AAAAAAAAGGAAAAAAAAACATCTCAAGCTAGAGTTCCAACTTGTCTTAATTTGAGACATTTATCTCACTCTTTTCCAGACACCAAATTTCTTTTTTCTTCTCAAATGCAGCACAGGAAAAATTAAAACAACAGTTCTAAAACTAAAATCAGGCTGGAAAACAAGTGAAGACCACTATCCTGCTCAATGAAAAGTAGGTAGCTTAAATTAACTTTCAGGTACACGTGTTCACAATGTGTTTAATGACTTACCTCTCTCCCTTTATGCGTCACCAAAGCAGCCAAAGGCTTGGCATAGAATCTGCTGTAGGAAAATCCTAGGCAGCCATACATACTGTTAGCGGTGAGTTTCAAAGCTTTCTGTCTGATATCGTACTGAAAAGAAACATAACCAGCAAAAATGATACAACCAGAGCCAACAGAGAGCAGAACTTAATCTTCAAAATTACATTCACAGCTTTTTATATAGTCTGCAGCAATGATGGGCTCCAAGAAAAGCACATTACAATCACTGCTCACTACTAATCATCCCTATTCTGCAAGGCTGATCAGTGCACTTAAGGGGAGTGGAAGGAAAAATCAAAGGAGTTCCATAAAACACACCTGTAAATAAAGGTCAGGATTTAAGTCTGGCTGTTTCATTAACTGCTTAACTTGGCGCCTTCTCTCCACAAGTTTCCTGATTTCTTTAGGCAAAATTCCCATTTCCAGAGAAGGGTCTGGAAGCTCTGGAATTTCTTCCTCTTCTTCCACCTGTCAAATGATCATCAATGCTTATCATTTTGTGCTTGAGAGTTAGGTTTTAACAAGCTAAGCAAACAGCTTTGCCAGAGGGGGACAATAAAAACAACATAGCTCGTATCTGCTCATATCCCCTAGTGTGCAAGAGCATCCAAGTCCATACCTGTTTGCAACAACAGGCAAGAAAGGGCTTTTTTCTGTAGTATTTGTCTACATCACCTGGTCCCTGCTGGGGCCAGAGACTAAGCCTGTCTCTGTCCAGAGGGAATCCAACAGAAACATGGACCGGTAGCAGCGAGATTTTTTACTTCTATATACATATGAGTGTGTGAAAGAGATACAGTTGGTATGAGTAAAAGTATACACGCAAGCAATCCTTTCCTTGCTGAACCAATACAATTTTTTTTTTTTATTCTCTCCTAAGTATTTTTGGTCTTCTGAGATGTAAAATGGAGCGCATGATCTGAGGAACTGATAATCTGAATACAGTAATTGACAAAACGGAAATCAACAGTAGTAACAGAATGAAAACCCCACCCCAAGCAACTCTAACACAGCAAAAGAACAACCCGACAGAAAGCACACATTCTTCCTATTAGCATATGTGAAGAAATGATTGCTCAGCAAAAGTGCAAAGATATTTCAAGCGTAATGGAAGAGAGAGAAACACACAAAGAGTAACAGAGACACTATAGGCCTGGCACTCTAGTGAAGCAGATTAAAAAGAAACTTAACAAGAAATGACATTAAAGCTTGATTCAATATCATGCCATGAGAGAAATCAAAATAAGCTGTTTCAATTTGAAGCACAATTAAGAAAGAGGAATAAATTCACAGCAAGTTTGGAGAAATACAATGAAAGAACTCCACACACTTTTCTCCTCATTTCTGCTGTGGTACTGGCACTTATTCCAGCCAGTGAGCCAATCTCGGTTAAAAATAAAAGCCTCAGGTTTAACCTTTAGACCTGACAAGCTCACTGCCTCAGCTTACAGCACAGCTCCACCAACAACTGTGCCAGCACAGCTGAGGAAAGGAGTATAAGCAGCCATGGACAGGCCATGGCCAACACAGCTGCTGAGAAAACAGTACATAGAAGGACGTCTTCAGGAGGTTCTTCAGTTGCATTTAATATGGTTTAACACTTTCTTAAATAGTGTGAATTTCAGCAAAGCTGGTCTTGCAGTTGACACACTCACAGCAGTGCTCCCTAACACACACCCAAGACATACTGCCCTGGAGCCTAACAGAAGGTTGTTCTATTAGGCATTCCTTCCTCAAGCGTGAGACTAGTATCTCCTTCACTAAGGTACATTTTATGAATTCTACGGCAACATAACTTTAAGGAGCTTCTACCAAGGTATGAAGAAATGTGCCAGTGCGCTTAGAAACTGCTAGGAGGACACGGGTCTGAAAAGGCCCAATGGTGCCTGTATGGGAACTGTTGAGTCACTGTCTGAACCACTGATCAATCGCCAGAGGCAGGCAATGAGTCAGCCATGGGAGCACAGGTGAAAGCAATTCACCTGTGTGACCAGAAAGGGTGGAGCCTGGCTGCACCTCTCCTAGACCCCATCTAAGGGCTGACTGCCACTGGGGAAGGGTCTCTTTCTGGAGATCTCTCCCTTTGGAGTTTTCTACTGCAAGCCTAGGACACAGGCGAGCATTTCACCTATTTTTGATTGTCTCTTTCCACCACAATAATCTTTCTAACTATAAACCTGTAAAATACCATCCTAACCACGCCACTCTGCTAACTGTACATCTGTTAATTGTACAGTGCCCAACTAAAAATCTTGTTTCATGAGGATTAGAAAATGATAGATTTTATTTAGACAGGAGATAACTTACCAAAACACTAAAGAAGTATTACTGAAATGAAGATGAAGATGGCATATATACTATACCCCAAACCGAAACTTACTATGATGCATCTCTAAACAAGGCTCATTTTTTGTAAGTGTGAAAGGAAAATAATGAAGGAGCCAAACAATGAATAAAAACAATTTCTTAAAAAGCTAACTCACAAAAAAACATGCTGAAATTAAGGCAGTCACGAGTTAAAGCACACAAACCTCTGCCCTTTTCTGTGCTTCTGATGACAGTCGCTGCACTGTGGTAAAGCAGATGTTAAACTCCTGGATAATTGATGGGTACAAGCTGTTGAAGTCGAGAAGCAAAATAAATTTGTCATAAAAACCTAAAACAGAGTTTAAAACAAAAGGTATGATTATTCAGTCTCACTGAGGACTTCATCCAGCTCCAAAATTTTATGTAAGTGACAGTAATACATCGTATCTCATTTCTGCAGTACATTTCCATACCACAAATCCCTTGCAATAGCTGTTGAGAAGTACCACTACCCATTGCAGACAGCTGTCAGAAGTGGAACGATCCAACTCCATTAACTCATCAGAGTTGAACAGATAGCTTCTGTGTTACTATAGGACACTAGTACAGTTTTCCCCACATAGAGGAGAAACTGGAAGAAAACTTACGTGTCCATTAGAAATGTATATACAGATGTATGTCTGAATTCCTCTCAAGAGCTTAATCTTCTTACAAAAAGCTAAGAAAAAAAGCTTCCCAAGAGTTAGTAATTCCAAAATTTATTCTGAGAATTGTATTATATTCAAAAAGAAACAAAAAATCTACACCAAACTCCTGCAAGATACAGACATTGTCCATTGCAGTCTCTCTACATTAATATATTCTACCTGTCTCTAACTTCATAGAAAAAATGGCAACATCTTACCGACTTTGGGATCCAAGACTAAGCCCCCAGCATATGCTGCTTTCTTTTTCCCTATCTTTGATTTATTCTGATCTTCAAAATCTTCATCTTCATCCACCTATATTTGACATTTTAAAGTCATTATCTAGTCTCCAAGATTTCTATACTGTTAGAGGAGTTATTTTGCCAAATCAAATACGAAATTGAGTGCCACTGCATACAGTTCCCTTTAAAATACACTCAAAACGCGGTGTTTCCATCACGACCTTTATTAAAGCTCTCAACATCTCAGAACAAAATTCAAGCCAACTTACATGGGAACAAATTAATCACAAGAGATTACCAAGACTTAAAGAATTGTCATCATTCGCTATAGTGCTACCCTGTATTTTCTTGCTGTTTGTAAACATAGACAGCAGGAAAAAAAAAAATAAAAAATCAACTCATGACCCACAAGAAGTATCTTTGCCAATTAAAATCAAAATACATTTTTTGGAAGTAACAAGGATGGGCTTTAATTAAGCAAATAAAAACAGTATTAATGACTTAAAGAGTATTTTGCTATTTGTTTCACTGTGGTAAGAACTTTTCTTCGAGGGGTTCAAAGCTCTTATGAACCAATTAAAATTCAAGCACTGCTTTGATGCAATAATACAAACCAAAGTACTTATTATTCTGAAATATTCTATTGAATTTACTTAAAAGTAAAAAGCTAAAAATAATGAAAGAAATGCATTCTGAAATTCTAACGTACTTGCTAATAAATATACAGATGTTTCTGTAAATATATTACAATGGCATTATTCAGATAATTTTTTTCTTACACATCTTTGGATCTTTCACCCACGTTCTCAAACCATACACCTTATAAATCATACTCAAAGAACTGTTTATCAATAGAAGTTTTCCTTAACCATAGAGCAAGAATACATCCATTAATCAACATAGTCTGTCTTGTGTAATATTCTCCTGCGGGCATCTGGCTCATTTCAAACTGAAAGATGAACTGAGTTTCTATAGATTTGTGATACGCTGAGAAAGGTGATACAACATGCCTTTAAAACAAACATTTCTCCACTGTCAACTCAGCAAAAACCTTTTTTGAATTAATCATAAGTTGTAAAGTAAAGTTATATCTAAAACGGGCTATGTTTGTGCTATGTTCTCAGTGAACAATAGTCAAAAGAATGCTACTTTTTTTTTTTTTTAATAAGAATTCTCAAAGAAAAAAACTCAACTCACCAGCTTCTGTAGAGGCTTTTTAAAAACTTGTTTGTCTGGGACTATGTAGTCCTTTTCATAAAATGCATGAAGCAGCAAGAACTCATTACGTTCAGAACGTCCACCCATCATTGTCCTTGACTACAGAGAGGGGAAAAAAAATCATAGCAAAGCACAGAAAACAAACATTGATGTGCAAATATAAACTAAGACATTTCTTGCAACTATTTTAAGTTCACCCAGCATTACTATTATGCTGCATCATTAGCATAGACAAAGCTCAAATGCAATCTTGTTATGGAAGTTTTAGTACTTGATTAGATTATCAAACTCTCACTCACTACAACAACAAACAGTACTGTATATCCTGAGTTGGTGTTTATAACTGAAAATTAGCAATAGAACACAGAAAAAAAAACGGCACTAAATTTGTGGAAGAAAAGAGAGGGGGAAAAAGTCATAAAAGTGTACCATAACATTTCCAGAGATGTTTGTAATCTGAAGGGCTAGTGGCAGAACATTCAGCTCACACATGATCTGGAGAATGAACCTGGCATCTGTCCACGTGTTTTCCAGCATGAACAGTAAGTGAGGAGAATCACTGGAAAAAGAAGTGGAATGTCCCGTTAAAGTAAAATCAGGCTTGTATACTACATGAAACACACCTGGTACTTTTAGGACACCAGCACTGAATTAAATAATAATTTAACTTTTAATGACAAGAAAATAATTAAATATATAGTTTGCATATCCTATTAGGTATCTAAAATCAAGTCTCACAAATCAATTTGCACTGCACATAGAATCATAGAATTAAAGAATCACAAAGGTTAGAAAAGACCTCCAAAATGAACTAGTCCAACTATCCACCTATCACCAATATTTCCCCACTAACCACATCCCTTTGTACCACACCTACACAGTTCTTGAACATCTCCAGGGACAGTGACACCTTCACCTCCCTGGGCAGCCTGTGCCAGCATCTCACCACTCTCAGAGAATAAATTTCTCCTAGTATCCAACTTGAATCTCTCCAGTGCAACCTGAGGCCATTCCCTCTAATCCTATCATGGTCATGTAGGAGAAAAGGCGGACCCCAACCACAACCTTGCCACAACCTCTTTTCAGGTAGTTGTAGGGAGCGATACGGTCTCCTCCCCAAAGCCTCATCCAAACTGAACAATCACAGTTCCTTCAGCCACACCCCATAAGAAATGTGCTCCAGACCCCTCGCAGCTTCACTGCCCTTCTCTGGACATGCTCCAGGGCCTCAACATCCTTCTTGTAGTAAGGGGCCCAAAACTGAACACAGCACTCAACATGAGGCCCCACCAGAGCTGAATACAGAGAGATGATCACTTCCCTGCTCCTGCTGGCATTAGTATTTCTGATACAATCCAGGATGCCATTGGCCTTCTTTGCCACCTGCTCACACTGCTGGCTCATGTTCAGCCAAGCATCAACCAACACTCCCAGGTCCATTTCCTCCACAGTCTTCCAACCACTCTGCCCCAAGCCTGTAACGTTGCCTGGGGTTGTTGTGACTGAAGTGCAGGACCCGGCACTTGGCCTTGTTGAACTTCATCCCATTGGCCTCAGCCCAGCAATGCAGCCTGTCCAGATCCCTCTGTAGGGCCACCTTACCCCCAGGCAGATCAACAGTCCTGCCAGCTTGGTATCATCTGCAAACTCACTGAGGGATCATTCAATCCCCTTGTCCAGGTCATCAATAAAGATACTGAACAGGACAGACTCCAATATCAACTCCTGGGGAACACCACTCATTACTGGTCACCAGCTGGATTCAACTCCATTCACCATAATTCTCTGGGCTCAGAGAACTGCCCTCCAGCCAGTTCTTTACCCAGCAAAGAGTGTACCTGTCCAAGCCATTGGCTGCCAGTTTCTCCAGGAGAATGTGCTGAGAGACTTTGTTGAAATCTAGGCAGACTACACTGACAGCCTTTCCCTCATCTGCCAGGTGACTCATCCAATCATATAAAGAGATCAGGTTGGTCAAGCAGGACCTGCCTTTCACAGACCCATGATGGCCTGATCTCCCAGTTGTCCCGCACATGCTGTGTGATCTTACTCAAGATGAACAGTTCTATAACCTTCCCTGGCACCAAGGTCATGTAATAAGCCACCACCCACCAGCAGTTTGTCGTTATGAATAATTAAAATTATTTTATTCTACAAACTCCAATATGTTAAGTCAGTGTTTTCTAAATAGCACCTACACTTTCCATTGAAGGATTAAAAACAGAAGTCAGCAACATACCTGTACATATTTCGAATTTCCTCTGGTAGAATTGTTACCCTCTCTGTTTTCAAAATCTGATGGACCAGTTCAGACAAATGGTAACTCTTGCAGCGAATTAACTCTTTAGCTGAAATTTCTACATCACAGATCATCCGACCACATGCAGCATTCCTTTCACCAAATCCTCCTCGACCCTTCACCAAGTAGGGAGGAAAAAAAAAACCAACACCAAAACAACACACAAAACAACACACAAAATGAAGCAATCACATTTCAACGAAGAACATATACCTAAAATATATGCTTACAGAACTCAGTCAAGACATCTACCAATCTACCACTGGACATGCTCACACCCTACGTGAATTCACTACCAGTTAAATCTTAAACCACTGTGAAAGTGGTATTGATTTTTTTTTCTTAAATAATTTGAACAGTCCCAATGAGAATGTGGGTATGGATTTTTTTTTTTTTGTCCAAGGACATTTTTTTGTAGCAGCAGCAGGACCAAAAGTCAAATAACAAGCTACACAAAAATGCTCAGCTCAACCTCTAGGAAGGACAGGAACAAACTGGAAAATAGTCAGGCTCTGTGCTTTAATATTCTGAGCCTCATACATTGTCCTCTGAACAAATACATGCTAAGAATTACACAATTATTATCCTAGTAGTTCTCTGTGGGATGATTCACCAATCAATCCAAATTACATTTTCTCATTTCACAGTTACAGCAGACAAAGACAGTTACAGTAAAGACTATTGCAATTAATCTGTCATTACCATCATCGACTTGAAATCTGTAAACTAAATTAGCCTAACTTGAAAATTAGTTTAGCTTATTACTGTAATAAAAAGTCATATAAACACTCATCACTTCTGATCTGGGACACGTGAAATCTAGCATGACCAACAGTCAAAATACATCAGTGTCACATTTACAATTCCTCGTCAAAATTAATTCATTTTTAATCATATGCAACGTAAAGGGTCTTAAAAGACATGAGCAATCTTCCTACCCCAAGCTTTGGCATATTGGACCTCCTCAGTCGACCTATCTTGGACCAGTGAGGGACTTTGCACACATTAATTCTTTGAAGCAGCACTTCCAGATCAAATCCATAAATATTATGACCCTTGCAGCAGAAAAAAATAACAAAAAAAGGTTACCACAAATGCAAATTGAAAGACTTACTTTCACACAGTTGGTATTCCTTTGCCCTTTGTGATTTTTTCATCTAATTGATGGCATTATCTCCCTCATGGAAAGCACTTTCTAAGAGAATGTTCATCAACAGTACTCATTAGTCTTAACACTAACAATGCTGTTCAGGAGAATACCAAAAACAGCTCTACAACTCGCTTATAACACACAATTCAGCTTCGTGCTTTGATAACAAAGATGAAGATTTAAAACATTCTAGAAAAAAAAATATATTCTTTATACAGCATATAAAGTTAGCTATGAGCAATTCCTTTTCTCTCTATTCTTATTATTCTTATTATATTCTTATTCTTATTACTCTTATTATCATTATTATAATGTTATTTTATTTCCTTTGATACTGCAGTTAAGCGCAGTTAAACCCAGACAGGAAGACCTGTCATCCAATGTTTTCGTATGAGACTACTCCTGCAATATTTTTAATGTTTAAGCAGTGCTAAGGATATCTATAGCACTGGCCTGTAACCGTTGCTGTAGGCAAAATGCTACCCTGCCGAACAAGAGTCTATGTGGAGTGGACCAGTCAATCACCAGAAAGTGCAGGTTCACCATTTCAGACACATCTGCATAGTACGATACATGCAATATGAGAACCTCCTTAAAATCAATAGACGCTCTACAGCTGTAGTTGAGTGGCCCTCTACCTATGCTGCCATACCTTGTTTTTCAACAGCACTAATTAAACCAGATGCAAATCAAACTACACTAACACTGTTCTGCTATTCTTAGGCTTAGAGCTCTCACATCTCTACAACTGGCAAACCAAACCTAAAAACATCGGCTGCCGGTATTTCCACTAATTCCTACCACTACCATCTAGAAGCTAGGCTTGTAGAGGGAACACAGGATACAAGCCGCAGTGAGGTGATCCCATCAGGAAACTGACTGCTCACTTCTTCCTATGCTCAACACTTGTTCTAATTATTTGTACACACTTACGGAAGAGTATGAAATCTCATATAACCAGCCTCAGATTACTTCAAACTGTCTTTAAAATTCCATCAAAAACGTATGCTATTTAAACTTCACAAAAATAGAGAATGAGCAATTATAATAAAACCTCAGTTGCTAATATAGTAGAAAACAAATCAATGCACATTACGAAGTTTTGCTTAGATCCCAAGGATTTGTATAGGTCATCATTTTGATTTACAGGATAACACAATTTAAATGGTGATACAAATTATAAGAGCATCTAAACTAAAACAGACTCAGTATACAAAGTGCTCCCATTTTTCTAGAAAATCATGAGGGTTTTGTTTTGTATGGTCTTTCTGAGTTAAGAAAAAAATACTTATTTCAAATACTACTGAAATACTACCTAATTCAGATATTATGGAAAATAATAGGATGTATAAAATGCTTTCAGGGTAAAATTCTGTGTTATCTTTGTACCAAAGTATATTTGCTGTCTTATAAGCAAATTCAATTCATAAGGCATTCTAAGATAAACATAAAAGGAAACTAAAAGGGGATAAAGCAGAAGAAAAAAAAAACTGACCAACTGACAATAGACTTTAACTCTCGAAGTCTCAGAACTACTCACCACAACAACATCTGGGTCAATTTTGTGAAACTTCGCGAGGAAAAATCCTAGCAGTGTTCTCTCTGTTGCAGCAATTTCTATTTTAGCATTCTAAAAGGAGCAAGAGAGCACCTGATTTCAATGACCCAATAAGTTTAAAATGGAAACATCTCCTTTCCCCTACTCGTTACGAGACAATAATAAAGCACCACAGAGCTCTCCCTTTCCTTCTGTAATTCAAGGCTTTTTGTTCTCACTCATGTAGACATAGAAAGCCTGTCTCAGAGGCTTTTTTTCCATTTTGCTTTTGTATGCAGGTGTCTACTGATATTTTAAGAGCCTCCTAAGAATCAGGCACACCAGGAAAATGCTCCATGTACATCCCTCATTCACAGGCTTAAGATCACACAAAAAGAGAGGAAAAACAAAAATAGGTTACTTCATTATTCTGCCAACCCTCCCAATGCCCTTTAGAAAAGGTAAATTTTGACAGACTTTACTATCTAAGGAAAGAAGAAAAAATTTCCCAGTTTATTATGAGTACGTACTTATGTATAATGAAAATTAATCACAATTTTAAGCCTCTCTGCAAAACATTTTGAACTCTCTTGTCTAAACAGCCCATCTACTTTATAAGCACTGCTAACAGTAGTACTGAACCACATAAAGCATGAATCTCTATTTACAGCAACACAAAATAAATACCAATGATTTGATATTTACGTTTGTGGAGTGGAAATCTAATGAAATAATCACGCCATTCCTTTGCACATTTCTCTTACACGACTCATCCAAATCAACACGACGTTCATATTTTAAGAGGCACTACCAACCAAATGAAATTACCTTCTTTTTAATCTCTTCTTTGAAGTCATAAGGAAAAATGCAATCATTTGGTTTGGAAACAGCTGCAAAATAAATTATATTTGCTCTTATGTACACGTTCTTAACTGTACCCTCCATAAGCATCCATCCACAACAAAAGGAGCTGAGGCAAACTAACTCATAATTCCAGAAAGCTAGCCTTACGTGAATACTTGTCTCTAATGCCAAATGTTTAAAAACACAACATTATTTTACTAAAAGCCACTTCTACCAGATGACAACTGCTACCTTTTACAAAGATCCTACACAAAATGTCTTATTTAACTCCTCATCTGCCACTGATCTTGCTAGTATGATGAACATGAACCCAGAATCATCTAATCTAGATTTTCTTTGCAAGAATTAACCAAACGTTCCAGTTTTTTCTATAGACAATTTAATCACTTCTGAATTTGGAGTAGACCTTACATGTACGTCTATCTTTAAGGTAACTGAACAAGGACAAAAGTATTAAATAATTCTAGTCAGTTAGTTGTATATTAGGTTATCAATGGAGAATATAGTTATGGTTCACAACTTCCTAAGACATTTCTCTCACCCAGGGTCCAAGTCTCAAAATTTAGCTGATCCCACTGCAGGAGATTTTCAATAACGTTTTTTTAATTTTTATTTTTCAAGTTCTATTGAGAAGAACCAAACTGAAAAATAACTAAGTGATAGTAAAATGGTCTAAACTCACAGGTGAAAAACATAATGTGAGAAAACAGAAGAATTAAAACTAACAACAAATACAGAAAACAACATAGAGCAAGGTTGCATCACATAACTTCGAGCTTCAATAATTTCAATAAAGTTTTCAATAAAATAGCAGTATCCAGTAAATAAGGAGAAGAGCCTGCCTGACAGTCAAGTTAGTCATTTGACAGAATGAAGTTTAAAGAAGCAACAGCAGGAAAAAAAAGACACCTTCATGACCTGTTCCAAGTACATACCACAGAAGTGCGTCTGAAAAGGAGGTTGAGGTGGAGCTTTATCCAAAGGAAATTTCTGATGAATCAGAGCTGCCATAGCCACAATCTAGACCAAGGATGTACAAAATACACATAAATATAAAAACAATTACTATCAATATCCATACCTTCCAACCCCCACCAAATGTGTTTTTTTTGTTTAATTACCTATTTTCTCTCACTTCAATAAACAAGAAAAATATATTTTTTAAGATGAACTTCAAATACAAGAAGTTAAAAAAGGAGTTAAGAACTGAACTTAAGTAAAATAAAAATGTAATTTACTCGTAAACAATCATCTTAGAATTTTGAGATGTGAAAACTCTGTTGTTTTTTTTCAAGTTTTGTCTGAACAGGCCTGATCATTTAAGGGATAACCTATGAAGCGCATAAGGGATGTGAGCACAGCAAGACATGCAGAAGCCTTCCTCCAGTAAGAGCTTCCCCTCTTCCAGCCAAGTGGTTTTAGTGTTTAGAAGTTATTGCTCTGCTGATTCTTCTTGCTTGTTTTGCTGACAGAAGTCCTCGCTCCCCACATTGGTCAAGAAAACCCAATAGAAGACAAATCAGACAGGCTTCAGAGACATTTTGGCAGAGTCTTGCTAGTACCTGGCTTATGTCTCATTAGGTTGGCTTTAGTTTGATCAAGAGGACTAATTCTTTAAAAATTTGTCAGTCTTGTTTTTTCTTCCACTCTATAAGCCAGAGTCAACTATCCTACAAAGTGAATACTGAAATCTCCTCCTAAGTTAAGGAGACTTCTGTTAAAACACAGATAAGTGTGTCTAATTGCACTTTGTGGTGTGCAGTCCACAACTGCAGACGGCCGCCCATACCTCTCTGACTTTTCAAGTAAAAGAAGTCTCACAACAGAATCATAGAATCACTAAGGTTGGAAAAGACCTCTAAGATCATCTAGTACAACCATTAACCCATCGCCACTATGACCACTAACCATGTCCCTCAGTGCTACAGCTACACATTTCTTGAATGCCTTCAGAAACAGTCACTACACCACCTCCTTGGGCAGCTTGCTCCAATGCCTCACCACTCTGTCTGAGAAGAAATTTTTCCTAATATCCAACTTGAACCCCCAGGCCATTCCCTCTCATCATATCGCTGTGACCTGGGAGAAGAGACTGACCCCTACCTCACTACAACGCTCCTTCATGCAGTTGTAGAGAGTAATAAGGTCTCTCTTGAGCCTCCAGACTGAACACTCCCAGTTCCCTCAGCTAATTCCCATCAGACTTGTGCTCCAGACCCTTCACCAGCTTCATTGCCCTTCTCTGGACACACTCCAAGGCCACAACCTCTTGTACTGAGGAGCCCAAAACTGAACACAGTACTTGAGGTGTGGCCTCACCAGAGCTGAGTACAGAGAAACAATCACCTCCCTGCTCCTGCTTGCCGCACTGTTTCTTATACAAGGCAGGATATCATCGGCCTTCTTGGCCACCTAGGCACAGTGCTGGCTCATGTTCAACTAGTACCCCCAAATCCTTTTCCACCACTCAGCTTTCCAGCCACTATGCCCCAAATCTGTAATGCTGTGTCGCATTTGTGGTCGAAGTGCACAACCCAGCACTTGGTCTTGCGGAAGCTCATACAACTGGCCTCACCCCATTGATGCAGCCTACAGTAGAAGCTGTAAGACCTCATAGATCAGATCAGATCTCATTCCTCTTTGGAAAAAAAAAACAAAAAAACAAGCCATTTTACCTAGGACATGTAACACTGACATCCAAAATAAA
>JACDJE010000337.1:557251-765375 GCA_016647715.1 Pavo muticus
AAAAAAAAAAAAAGAGAGAAAGAAAAAAGAGAGGAGGATTCTAGGCCAGGAAGATTTCTTGTGTCTCCTGTTAACAGCCTAGAAGTCCCAGCTCTACTAGATTCCCAATTCACACATCACAGTTACATGTCTGAAATTGAGGCAGACGAAATAAGATGTGGATTAGTTTCCCCAGCAGACAGAGAACATGAAAAAAAAAAAAAAAGTAAACCACCCATTATCATTTGAATACTTCTGAAGTACAATTCTTCATTTGCTCAAAAAAAAGGGCTCATTCCCAAAAGATGCTGATATGCTGATAACTCACCACAGGCAGTTACAATGAAGCTGAGGCTGCATTTTTAAGGGATTAACATTTTGAGGATAGGTTTTGGTAGACTTGGCTATCTTACTCCCCACAAAAGATCTGACACCTCTTTGTAAACCAACACATTACCTTCTCTTATCATTCCTGCTCTAAATGCAAATAGGTAACTGACCAAAACATCTTCAGTTGTAAAAAACACCTGATCATCTCCCAAAAGGAGACAGGCAATCAGCTACTTAACAACTTCTTAATTTAATTTCCAACTTCTTACACCTAGAGCTTCAACTAGCATGCTACAGAACAGTGGTTTCCAAGGTGGGACGCATGCACCCCAAGGGGCACATAAGACAATCAGCTGGGGGTTCAGGAAGAAAATATTTTTTTAACATGAATAAAATATTTTTTAGAAATTGCTTATTTAACACTCTCCATCATTTTTTAATTTTTATTTTGGTGTATATTTCATAGTTAATCAAGTGTACTTCCTATCCTGAGACTTTCCATAGGAAGTATGGAAGGGAAGGTACAAGTAAGGAAGAACTGTCTGATAAACTAGATTAAAAAAAAATACTTGGCTTTGGAACTGAAAATCCTGTGCAATAACTACTAAAATTTACATAAACACAACTAACTAAAGACTGAATTTTCAATAGAGTAGGCATGTCACCATTTTGAAATGAACAATTCTGATACAGTGAAATGGACTCTCTCTGGAACCTGAAGGCTGTAATAAAGATACAGGAATGGATAAAGAATTTCCAAACTTCCTTAATATACCATTTAACTCTGGAGTGAGATCAGTATCTGATTCCACCAGGGTAGTCTAAGGAGAGATAATGCTCATCAAGATTAGGTAAAAAGGAACAGTTATTGTCTGAACTGTTAGTCATCATTACCATGACGTTTGCTACGTGGAACAACTTCGGCCTCTTTTCAGATGAAGAAAGAAAACACCAAAGGAATATGAAGTCAATTCTTGAGCAAAGAACACAACTGAAAAGCTATTCTTAGGCCTTTAAGTTCAGTGCCAGGAAGTATACTGACGCTTGCCAAGGCCTGGTGGAAAACTCATCAGAGCTAATTTGTCTTTTGGTAGTCAAGAATTTGTTGCGTCCATTCCAGCTGAAAATCCTTACCGGTATCAGCTTCATCAGTTTCTGAGCCAGGTGCTAAAGAAAACTGTTCTATCAGAATTCAAAACTGTCAATACTATATTTGAAATGCCTCAAAAAGATTCCAAGAAAACCTACAGATTTTGTCAAGTATGATTAGCACCCCTATGTTTTTGGGAATACACAGCACACATCGAATGAAGAGCTCTAACCCAAGGCAAAGATAGGCTCCACATCACAAATTACCAAGTTCCACACCAGAAATTTTCAAGTGCAAGAGAAAAAAAATAAAACATTATTTTTTTAAGCACAAACTACTGATTATATGTCTTTTATGTGTATATATTTCTTCCCTGGAAATGTAAGTAATTTTAACTAGCTCAGTATACACTGCTTTAAGGTATGTATCAAAGTTCTGGGAACTGCACCACTCCCTCTCACCGCCATTCAAGTTACAATCTGATCTGCCATGCGCAACCTTACACAGACAGAGCTTTCAAACAAAGTTACTATTTGTACTAGATAATGAAAACTGCACAGATAAATTACAAAATTAATTGGTAAAATGAGAATTTATCAGTAGAAATTAAATTTTTCCTCCTCCCTAGAATCCCCAATTAAGCAAGTTTTTCAACAAACAAGCATTCCACACGCAAAGCACCATACGTGGATTTTTGATTTCCAGCCAGCACGGTCCTTTGATCTTTCTACTCATCAAGAGAAGTTCCAGGCTAGAAGTGTTAGTTCCAAACGAATGTGAAAACGTTTCTCCTTTCAGGTCTTGAGGAAGCCGAGGGTATTCAGCCTAACAAGTAGCAAAAAGCAGCGAGTCATTTCACACCGGTTTTCATGTTGACACACTATATTCAGAGAGAACCTTAACAGAACTGCGGAGTACCTGAAATCACTGTAATTTCCCCTCATGCACAGCCTTTGCTTGTAATACCTTACAGTAATTCAAGAAATTGCACTATCAACTGTACTTAAATAGCTGCATAACTACTTAGAATCAGGACACTAATATAATACATTGAAGCAAAAGTTCCTCATCCTCACTGGATGCAAGAGAAATATTATCATCCGCAAAGACTGTAGCAAAGCTCCAAGTCTGTATAAAAACTGCTGTATACTTAAATAGTTGTATGCTTAAATAGATAGTTCCAGTCTTTATATGATAGACAAGATTAAAGCTGGGTATTTTTGCACAGCTAAAGAAAGATTTGCGATAGCTTGCAAACCTCCATGGGATGCTGCTTTAGCAACTAAAACCTGTATTCTGGGCTTGGATTTAAAGAAAAGCATTTAAAGTTATTGAGTAATTTAAACCGTCTTTCAGCACTTTTGGCCATGACCCAGCACAGCTAAAGGGCTGTTTGGCTGATTAGTAGATTTGGTGGCAAAACAACGCAATATAAAAATAATTTGGAATATACACACACAATAGACAAACTATAACTGGGGGGGAGGTGGGAAGAATGTAGCGGTTGCAAGAAATACTCCTCCTCTTTGTGATTTCTTTACATAGATATAGCTAACTCTAACAAATAATCATGTTATAATTTTCCTAGTAAATAACTGTTTTGGTAGGGACTAACAAGCATACAAATGGTAACAAAAAGAACAAACAAACAAACAAAAACAGCTGCAAGCTTAGGTATTTATTAATTAATCTCTGCATATGGAAAATAGCGAGTTAACTCCTATACCCTTGAACAACAAACAAAGCTAACAAGAAGATAACGAGCATCTATCTACACAATGCAATAAAGGTACAGACACTAGATACAAAAGGTTCAAATGCTATGATTTTTATTCTTATAAAAACATAAACATTCCCAAGTAGGTACAAAAGCAAGTTATGGTCTTTCATCAGATTAATTATACTTACCGAATATTTAACTTCTAAGTATTCAGACTTGGCTGGAACATCCGGGATCTCAAAGGCATAGTATTTTTCCACTTTCTGAATAAAACAAACATATTACTGTTTCTTCAGTATCTTCAAATTGAAAATGAATTCTGTTTCAAAAGGTAATGAAATAAAGGCCAACCAAAGCATAAAATCAAAAATACCATGGGCTTGATCACATATTACCACTATTGTAACTCACTAAAAACACCTACATATAGTAATATAGTAAATGTAGTATAAATAAATAAATATAGTATAGTAATATAGTAATATAGTAAATATAGTGTTTTAATTTCTGTATTTAATCTTTCCAGGTTTTCATACCATGAACAGTTTTGTTTGAATGAATTTACAAGTATACTGACCATTACAAACAAAAGCCATACAACATAACAGCTAAGGAAACTTGGAAATATTTTGTACATTCACAGACTGCAAAAACATTCTTGACAATTGGTGGTTGCAGACAATCACAAAAATCCCGAAATGGCTGAGATGGAATAGCATCTCAAAAGGTAGCCCAGCCCAATTCCCTGCCCAGAGACGGGTCAGCTAGCGCTGACTGCACAGGGTTGTGTTCAGTTGGGTTTAGATTGTCTCCACGGATGGAGACTTGTACAGCCTCTCGGAGCAATGTGTGCCATTTCTTGACCTCCATTACAGTAAGAAAAAGTGTCTTCTTATGCTCTGAAGAAATTTCAAGTGTCTCACATTATACCTGCTGCTCTCGTCCTCTCAATGGGCGCCAATATCACTATCTACTTCCACGCCTTCCCTAGATATTTATACATAGTGCCCCCTCCCCCCCTTCCCCAAGCCACCTCTTGTCCAGGCTGAGTAGCGCCAGCTCTCAGCCTCTCATAACAAATGTCCCTGCCCTCATGATTATCCCTCTGGTCCTGTGCTAGGCTTGCTCCAATATCTGCACGTTTCTCTTGTATCAGGGAGCTCA
The DNA here is from genome assembly GCA_016647715.1 of Pavo muticus. Classification (NCBI taxonomy): domain Eukaryota; kingdom Metazoa; phylum Chordata; class Aves; order Galliformes; family Phasianidae; genus Pavo; species Pavo muticus. Next base: position 561,535 of record JACDJE010000337.1, read on the forward strand.
GCAGAACACAGCACTCCTCACATGTCTCACCAGCACCAAGTGAAGGGAGAGGATCACTTCCCACAACCTGCTGCCAACACTGCTTCATGCAGCCCAGGGTTCCCTAGGCCTTTTTTACCACTAGGACACATTGCTGGGCTGGAGACAGCACAGTGTCTGCCAGGATGACCAAGTCTTTCTCTACAAAGCTGCTTCCCTGCTGGTCAGTCCCAGAGTCCGTGGGGTTCTTCCTCCCCTGGGGAAGGACTTGCCATTTCCCTTTGCTGAACTTCATGAGCTTCCTGTAGGCCATGAGGTATCTCCAGCCCGTTGGCGTCCCTGTGCACAGGAGCACAACCATTCGGTGCCTCTGACACTCCTCCTTGTTTTGCATTGCCTGCAGACCTGCTGAGGGTATGTTCTGCACCATCATCTATATCACTAATACAGCTACTGCACAGTATGGTACCTATCCCTACACTACACCACCAGTGACCGGCCTCCAGATGCACTATGTGCTGTGGATCACAACCTTTTCAGCACAGCATTTCAGCCACTGTTCTCTACTTGACCACCAAGCCAGTCTCATGTCCTTACGCAAGGCTATCAGCATGGTTAACTTCCCCTTTGTAAACCCACACTGAGTGCTCCCAAGCACCTTATTGTGCGTTCTGTGTGTCTGGCAACAGCTCTCACAGTTAGTTCCTTCACCACCTTCTCCCAGGGATTGAGGTGAGACTGACCATTCCCCAGAATGTCCTTCACAGAATGGCTGAGGCCGGAGGGGACCTCTGAGGCCATCTTCTTGCTCATCTTGAGTACATCGATAACATTTCTGTTCTTCCAGTCCTCAGGAGCCTCCCCTGATCATCACGATCTTCCACAGATAATCAAGAGTTGCCTCACAATGGAACACGCCAGCTCTCTCCTCATTCATGGGTGCCACCAATCATGTGCCATGGACTTCTATCTGTGCAGTTTAACATTCCCTAACCTGATCCTCCCCCGCTGCAGAGGAGTCTTCCTTTCTCCAACTCTCCTTCTGGCTTCTTGGTACCAGGGACTGCTGAAGGCTGCACTTATAAACAAAGACCAACGTGAAAAAGCGATTGAGTATCCTGACCCCCTTCATCAGCAGGCCCACATTTTCCATAGTTCTCCAATACCTTTAGAAGTCTTTCTTGCTGCCCTTTGCATCTCTTGCCAGTTTCATCTTCAGATGGGCTTTGGCCTTCCTACTTCTGTCTGCATGCTTCGATGGTCACCTAGACCTGGGTCACCTGACCCATGCTTTCTTTTTCTGTTTGAATCTATCCAGAAGTTCATCCATGCAGGGCTCCTACCACCCTTGCTTGATTTTCTGATGGTCAGGATTAATCCTTCTTGAGCACAGAGAGGGTGATCCTCAAAAAATAAATAAACTCTCCTGAAACCTTACTCCCTCCAGGGACATCATCCACAGGATTTGTCCCAGCAGATCCCCAAGTAGGCCAAAGTCTGATCTCCAGAAGACCATGGTTGTAATTCTGATTTCTGCTTCCCTCCCTCCTCTCATATTACTGAACTCCAACGTATTGTCTTCACTGCAGTCAAAGCTGTCCCCAAACATCATATTCCTAACCAGTTCGTCCTTGTTTATAGGAACCATGTCCAGCACAGTTTCTCCCCTCATCACATTTCCAATCTGTTGTGCCCAAAAGTTCTCATCACTGCATTCCAGAAACCTCCTGTGTTGCTTGTGCCCTGGTGCACTATTCTCCCAGAAGATATTGGGATTGTTAAAGCTCTCCATAAGCAAACAGGGCTGGCAGAAGTGAGGTTTCTTCCAGTCATTCATAGGAGGCCTCACCAGGCAGTCTGTAGCAGACACCTGCCATGATTTTACCCTACGAGTCTGCCCCTTAATGTTGACCCAGAAGCTCTCGAGCTGCTCTTTGTCCACCCTCAGGCAAAGCTCCATGCATACCCACTGCTCTCTCATAAAAGGAACTCCCTCTCTTTGACATCCCTGCTCAACCACACCCTTCCCACCACATACCCATGATCACAATGAATACCCCTGTACCTGCAACACAGTTCCTCCTTCCATACCTCATGCTTTAGCACACAGGCTCTCTTTCAGAGAGGAACCCAAGAGAGCTGATTTCCCAACTGCCTGCCAGCTGTTTACTTTATTACATGCTTTCTATTGTATTTTATTTTTCCATTTGAACGACTTGGGTTTTACTAGAAAGTAGTCAAGTTTGTTTATATGTAACACAGAGATGGTTAAAGCAGTCTCAAGACCAGTACAACTTTACTGAAAGTATCGGTTCTGCTTTCTGCAAGAACAATAATGATTTTTTGTTTTTCAAGAACAATTACCTCCACTTTCCAAATAATTACAATATCTTGTTCAGCAGTGCTATTGGACCTGCTGATATGTTATGCTCTACTACGCTGCGCTTTGCAGTACTTCACAAACCATCTGCACCAGTTACACATCCACACTACAGAACTACATTATGCCATAACTATGCTGGGATGCTTTTACTCATACAACAAGAATTCCTAGAGCCCCTTTTAATTAAAGGTCATATTTTCACTGGAGAGAGTCAGCATAATATAGCACTTCAGTAAGCATAACAGGAAAAAAAATAGGCTACCATAAATTGGAATAAAACTTAACTGAACAATTAAACGCGTGCACAGGTAAGTGCATTAAGTTATTTGCTTTTGTGTTGTGTTTTTGTTCTTCTTTTATTCCTTAAAATCAGCAATAGCTCCCTCAGAGCACTACAGTTAGCTGTTAAGTCTGCTACTTCTCACATCACTGCAAAACCACTGGGATTTAAGGTCACAAAACCTGGGTAGAGAGGAGCGGTCCCTCTATTAAACAGGAAGAAGGCAAATCCAGAAGCAACCACGGCATCAACTGCTACTCAGAAGCAGAAAGAAGCAATGTGACTCGGTATACGAGCATCACTATGAGGTCAGAACAGTGTAAGAAATCAGCCTTCAAACATAGATTTGAATTGTTTAGCCAAAGCAGCACCTCACATGAGCAGCACATTACAGTCATAAAGTAACAGATGGCCACACATTGCTTTTAGCGCTTACCTTTCTTTTTTTTTTTTAAACTCTCAGGCTTCAAACAAGTTCTTGTTACAAATGCAAGCTGAACACAGTGTAAAAATAGTATGCGGCAGTGATTCATCTGCGTTATTCCACAGAGCTCAGCTCAATTACACAAGCCCCTGGTCATAACTGCAGTGAATGAATGCTTCGCTGCAGAGTAATCTGCCCTTGAAGTGGCCCTTCAGAGAGCAGAAATGAGCAGCAGTGATTAGCTGCTAAGTTTCTAAGTGGAGTATAAGGCTGCTTTCAAATTGATTTGTGAAGACTTGCTAACTTGGCAGCAGTGCAACCCACTGAAGCTGCAATTAGCAGCAGGTGCAGGAGGAAGTGATACGGCTTAAGTGTATCTGTTCAGAGGGACAAAGTTTAGGGCTGGCAAGGCCAAGACAGGCACACACGTGCACGCAGAGAACAACTTGTTTCAGTGTATAAATACTAGCTCTCTCTGTATCATCAGAAAACGGGATACTGTGAATAAAACAACCTTGGGTGCATCATAGGTATGCCAACAACTTTTCTAATTCCCAGCTAAAGGCGGAAGAATAAGAGTTTCTCCAAGTTTCACACTGCTGCGCAAGAAGTCACACAGTACCCCAGTAGTTCCACCATTACCTTACAGGCAGCAACAGCACCCCCTGCTGCAGACATGCAGTCTGTCCTGGAGCAGAGTTTACCGTATTTTCCCTCCAAAAGCCTCACCAGCAGCAGTCCTTCCCTCACCATCCTTTTCTCATACCTCCCCCCACACTACCACCCGTACCACCCTGCCTGCTCTGGCCCTCACTTCCTCCTGGAAGGATTTAATAACTATCAAACTCAGAAAAAAATAAGCCGACAAAATAAAGCTAGAGAGCATTCTACCATATTAAGTTAGTTAAAATAGTTATCTGGAGAGCTTGACAGTTTCTAACAGTAGAAACACTGCTGTCAGGTTATTTCAGAGCTTCTGTGAACCCTCAACTCAATCCAGTCTAATTTATTCACAAATTACATTTTATAAGTATATTCTTTTGCTAAAACTGTCCTTTTAAGTGGCTCTCTTAACTGCTTATCTCCTAATGTTTTTAGAGAGCAAGTAGGTCTTACTTCTTCACTTTACTGGGCTGAAAATAAAAATAAAGCCCTTTCATAATGACCTCTGGTATAACTGACTTTCCTTTTGTCTCAATCCTCCTAATTGCCATCTTCTATATCTACTGTCACTTAAGTTCATTGTTCCCCATCAGGATGATCAAGTGTTGTAATATTCTAGACAAGATCTTATGTCACAGTGCTGCTACTTCCCTGTTCCTGCTAAGGAACACCAAGGACCCCAGATGCACTGCAGTCACGTGTCCTGAAAATACAGTTCAGTCGTTCCCCCAAGCTCTATATAAAAATAAGTAAAAAACTGACAAGCTTTGAACAAATATCAGAAAGAGCAGCTTACAAACTTTCTGCAATGGCTTACTTAATTTTTAAAACCCATCTCTGAAAGTTAACCTGTCTTACTCTGGTTACCTTATCCATACTATCCATTATAATGGAATGGATGTTTTTTACCAAGATTCTTTTAGCAGATCTGCATCTGCTTACAAAGGTCTTTTCTCCTCTTTCCCTTCCTGGAATACAAGTATTTGCAACTTCTATTTTAATTAAGAACCGATTAGCCCTGAATTTCCTTTTTCATTCCTGGAAGGGTCTTTGAACAATGAGCTATTACAAACTTGAAGCATTGCTGATGTTTGCATTACATCAACCTATATTTCCCGAGTACTCAACTCCTAAAGCTTCTCCCGACATGAATTACCCAATGAACCTGCTTTTATTTTCCCTCATTTATTTATTGTTAAAATTCCATTCTTCCTGTATTTTTACTGACCATCCCAATTACTGATCACCCATTCCAGAATGAATTTTATCAAGTCACAAGGCCTCCTAGCCTCAAAAAAGTTACAACTAATTCCATGCCACCAGTAATAACAAGGAAAGCCAGCTTTACCTCACTAATGTTACTTCAAGAAACAGAAAAGTTTCTGAGCACCACATTTTGAACACACCTTTTCCTCCAACTAGCACGTTAGCCACCTTTCCTCCACACAAACTCCCTACCTCCACCCTCTCCCCCTGCCATCATCAAAAGATGGATGCTCTGTGTAGTTAAATGAGAAAGCTTCCTCATACTAATTTCGTCCAAGTCTGCAACACTTAACAGCATTATCTGCTCTTTCCCTGCAGCTATGATAAATATCATATTACTGTATGTGCACGCTTCCTAAAACAGCAACAATGTATTTTTCAATGCTCATTTAAGAATTTGTTGAGTAAACAGCACAGCAACAATAAAACTGCAGTTGTTGCATGTAACTGTAAAGCTGTAACAGCTGAAATTTCAAGACTGGATGAGTCTTTAGAACACGTTAACTCCTGTGTAACTCACTATGACAATCCATGCTCTAAGCATGCACTCAGAGGGTAATCTGCCAGGGTAAAGGATGAAACATACAAAGAAAAAAACTTCAATATGACAAGTGGACAAATGCAAAGACAGTCTAATACCAGCATACTCATCTCTCTGCTGAACAAACCATCTTTCACTTTAAATTCTAACACGATGATCTGATACCTGCATTTCAGAATAAACTCACCTACTGGACAGCGTTTCAACAGACTTCCCACCTTTCAAACCAGAACAACAGAAAATGACCAAATAAAACGCTTGTATGCAAACCTTGGATTTGAACTTCATAATCTTGTACTTTGGTGAAATGCAGTCATTAAATTCCTTGAAAACATTCATTATGGTTACTGGGGTCTCTGTCTCCTTCCCACTGGATAGATCCATCTCCTTAAAAACAGGAGTTTTACAAATCAGACAGGACAAATAAGTTGAATATTGCTTTGATACGAAGTATAATTTATCTCCTCTAAGTAAACACTATAGCACAATCAGCCAGGAAAACCTAGATTTTAAAAGTACTATTAGAAAGAGAGTGTTAAGAAAGCTCCGCCCTTTCTCATAATACTTCAAGACATTTTTACTCTGCGAGCAGCAAATCGAAACATAACAATTTGTCTGCACTTGTTAGCTACAGTCAGGGCAAAGCAGCAACACTACAACTGCATCTCACATGATACACACCATGTGTATGCTGCACGTCGCTTTACCACCATCTGCATCAGACAATACTGGCTTCAACGGTTCATATAAACACGCTACTAGAACTCACAACCTGCCACAATCAGAATGAAAGGCACTTATGTCTGACATGCTTAAAAGATATACTTACTGTTTCACGTGGCAGTAGATAAACAGTTCTCTCAATGTTTTTCACTGTCACACAACAGCTGACGTAGGTGCTTGCCGATTCAATCCAAACTTTGCCAAACAAAAATACCACGCCTAAGGAAGAACAGCAGAGCAAAGAGATCAATATGCAACTCTTAATCTTGCTTAAAGCAGCTAATTATGTATTATTTCTACGCACACAGAAATGCAAACATTTCCTCACTTAGGTCCTTGAACAACAAATCTTTTCTATGGAAGCAGTATATTCTAAATCATTTTAAACACCAGCTGTGTAAATGGATTATCTGCACAGTTCTTCACACCACTACCTCCATCACAATAGTAACAACACTTTGATATGTGAAATTCAAAATGGCATCACCCAACCAACCTCAGAATTCTGATCTTATATTCCATTTCTACCTACATTAGTTTCACAAGTTGTGAGGAAAGAGAGGGAGGGAGAAGTCACTGAGAGCTGAAGATGCCTGTGCTGTCAGTCACTTCTGAAATACCTGTGTTGTCTGCAATTGCTCATTCTTGAGCTAGACTTGTACAACTAATCCAGTTTTCCTTCAGGACTGTGAGATTAAGACTCTACTCCTAATAAAATCTGGAGAAACACATTCAGAAGACAACAACTAAAAGTTAATTGATTGCAAAAAGATTTCAATTGGATTTTTTCCTTTTTAAGTAGACGAGGACATTGGAAGATGTATTATATTGCAAGAAATATGCTATGATGCAGTTATTTTGACAGTAAACATTTCAAAAAGCTTATATACAGCTGAACTAGTGTAACTGACTCTTCACAGTGAACCACATCATTACTGGACGTGCACATCTTGAGCCATTAAGAATCCGGCATAAGCAAAAAATGCCACAAACAGCTAATCCATGATGCTAACCTTTGAAATAACACAGAACAAGTGTAGCTGAATTTCAAGTACAGTTCTGAATTATGTGTAAAACAAACTTCCAAGTGCACTTGGAAAACCTGATTTCACTTGACTTCCCTTCAAAGTCCATAAATAAGTTGGAATTTGATTACACATGACACAGTTTCTCTACTATGAATGAAATCAGAAATCTCAGAGCTGTGACCACCTCAGAAACAATGATTCAAATAAGGAAGATTTTAAATTTTGTAACCTACTTTGCTCTGACAATGCACAAAATAAGCCCTCTGTTAAGCGCTGCAAATTATCTTTGCCAAGCAATCTATCAGATGTAAAGATACCTTTCTTACTCCATTAGACAGTAGATAAATCAGCGTAGATGCACTAAGCTGGATGACAGAGTTAGAGTGACAGGCAAAGAAAAATCATTTCTTGAGTGCTTGGAGAAGATGTGAACAAGACTACTTTTGTCAAGGACAGAAAAGAGAATGCTGCAGTTTTGAAGATGAGAGTGAAGATGCATGCCTCAGCTGCACAAAGTGTCTTAAGAGATTTTAATACAGATACAATCTTCAAGATTTGGACAGTTTGAATAAAAGGATCTAGAAAGGGCTGAAATTACAGAAAGTGACAGGGAGGATGGAGTTCTTGTCCTTGGCAATCATTTCTCTTTTGAGAGACAGACAGACAGATTTGGGGTTTGTATCATAGCAGAGCTGGTTGTTTGAACAGCTCACGATATTAAGAGCAGTGGAAGTTAACCTGCAAGAGGCATACATGTAAGCAGATGAGAAGTAGAAATAAGGATACACAGGCCTGCCAAGGACAGGATAAAGAGCCACCTGTATTGCAGAGAAACTATAATCAACTCTAGAACGGACAAAAACGTGGCCTCAGTCCCCGTATTTCACAGAAACAAGGTAATTTACAACAGAAGGAATCTTTGGAGGTCAACTGGCCCCAAATGCACACAATCCCTGAAAGAAGGGCCAACTTCAAAAGAGTTTTCAGAGATGTTTCATCCGTAAAACACAGAAACAAGAGAAGACATACAGGGCTCTATCCCCTGTAAGCTTGCTTGTGGAAAGAAGAAACAAAGGAAAAAAGAAGTAAAATGTAAAACACAAAATCTGCGAAAAGGAAGATTAGTTGTCAATGAATCAAAATGCGAGCAAGGTCAAGAGACAGGGAAACTGTCTTGCTCAAGGCTAAGAAAGGTGGGTTTTTTTATTTATTACTATTACTTTAAACTGTTAATAGAATTACAATTCTCAAGTTCTCTCCGAGATAGTGAAGACAGATATGAAAAGTAAGGCCCCCAAAAATGATTAAGTTTGAAAGAGCCTTATGATTACACTGGAGTATTTACCCTTCAGGCCATGCATTTGAGATCACAGCAAATGAGGCACAAAGAAAGATCACGAGCATGTTAAACAACAAGCAGCACCAAAATTTTCGCTTTTATGCTACTAATTGAAAACAGGTGCAGTCTTTATTATTCAATCATGAAAAAGTCATAATGAGAAAAGAACACTCCTTGCAAGCGAGGAACAGAAATCCTTTCATAATTATGTTCCATTCAGCAACCACTGACTTAAAAGACAAAAAAAAGGAAAAGAACAATAGCGGGGCCTTTACAAGGCGTAATTTTACATTAGAGCCATTGATTTCATCAAGATATCTATGATTATTACCACTCCCATCACTAAGCTGTTCAGCGCAGTACAGTCTCACATTTAAGTCTGGCATCCCCACTTACAGCAAAAGGTGCAACAGAGAAACATATCTGACTCAGTGCTTGCAGCATCGACCCCAAAAAACCTTCAAGATATGGAAGAAACCTCTGGTAAACCTGCTTTAAGCACAAATTAGAGAAATAGAGTCTTAATCTTTAAAGAAAAGGACAGACAGAAAGTGCTGAGAACAGATGTGAACACAACTTCTTTTGTCAAGGCGGGTGGTCAGAGAGCTGAAGTTTTGAAGGTTTGAGAGCCAGGATTCACACTTCAGGTGCACAAAGTATCATAAGGATTCTAATATAGGGACAATATTCAAGAATTACACAGTTTGAATAAGATGTAGATAGAGTTTATATCTTTCAGGCCACCTTCCTCCCTTTATTAACAAACCTTCTCCTTGTATAAAATCATACGACTATTACAGGACTTCCAATAATCCACCAGAATCATAGAAGGGCCTGGGTTGAAAAGGACCTCAAAGGTCATCATGGTTTCAACCTCCCTGCCGTGGGCAGGGTCACCAACCACAAGACCAGGCTGCCAGAATCTTAACGAGCATTTCCAGAGAATTTGAATGCTCAACTGTTGCACCACGAAGTAAGAAATTAACAGTATTGGCTTATTCCTAGAGCATGTATCAATGTTAAGAATATCAGTGGGTCACCAACATCAAGAAGAGCTAGTAGTTGCCTTTGCACCACCTTAGTAGTACACTACAATGTTCTTTCTTTGTCAAGTCATACTGCTCTGCACTAAAGATGAGGTTGAAGAGGAACAAGAGATCACTGCACAAGCTACAGAACACAGACATAAAGGGTATCCTAGACACAACTTAAGCAGTACAAAATTCCAGTTGCACAAAAAGAATGAGAATGGCATTTTCTGCCTTTAGGTGAATAGTTACCTGGCTGACTGTACTGATCTTCATAAGCATCCAGCCAATAAAATCTTAAGACTTGATCATCATTTTCCCCATTCACAAGTGGAAGGAGATTGGGGTCCAGCTGAACATCTGTCGCCACCAGATCAGCTTCATCCTCCTCTACTTTGTCCCAACATGAGATATCTGGGAGAGAATAACTTCTGCAGATTTTGCAGAAGAAACACAACAAGAAGTAAAATCGCCTTTTCCATTGTTTCTGCTTTTTTCACTCCTACATTCTCACACCTTTTCATAGAATCACAGAATCACAAGGTTGGAAAGGACCTACAAGATCATCTAGTCCAACCGTCCTCCCATTACCGTTGCTACCACAAGCTACTAAACCATATCTCGTAGCTCCTCATCCAAGCGCCTCTCGAACACTGCCAGGGACGGCGACTCCACCACCTCCCTGGGTAGGCCATTCCAGTGCCTGACCACTCTCTGAGAGAAAAAGTTGTTCCTTATGTCTAACCTAAACCTCCTCTGGTACAACTTGCGGCCATTTCCTTTTGTTATTCTTCTCACTACCAAGAAACGTGCCAAGAAATTACGTTTCTTCAGACTGCTTCTGAAGAGAAGGATGGAGCAACAAAGAGAGAAATCCACATGTAAGTATGGCTCTCATTACACAACACACAAGCTTTAAAAGCCATACACCTGGAACTTCAGCTTTGCTCATTCAAACCTTTACGTAACTAAATCTATACAACTGTAAAAGTTGCTTAGTGGGAACAACAGATTATCTCAGCAAAACTAACCTTGAGTCATTCAAAGTTTAAGCCTACAAGAATTTTATAATTTAAAGTTATGGAAATATAGGAGTCAAGATTTTTCCCAAACAATCACGAAAACACAGGGAAAACACTTTTCTTCTATTTCCAAGACGTAGGTGATAACCATGATCAACTACTTCTAGCTACAATACTTTCAACAACAACAAATCTCATAAAATTCCTTCTGGGTTGCTTAGCATAACAATCTTCAGCAATTCCTCATTTTTGCTTGTTGGGACTGAAGTGTGTTCACATCGAAATTAAGTCATCCCAGCGTACTGAAATACACTGTTCTGTTGCTACATGCTGAATCCCAAAAGAATTCAGTATTTCTTAACGAAGTACGTAGCTATCAGCATGTTCAATATGATCGTTTTTAAGGTCATGATATAAACAAAAAATCACATTAGATTGTCGCTGTTCTGTCTATATCACAAACATACTACAGGCAAAGGCAAATACGAAGGTAAATCTAAGGCTTGTAGATACCGAAAAGGCTACTTTTCAGTACTAGAAAAGTATTCTATTTAACTAGAAGGAGTTAAAAAGAATAAAAAGAGATTCTTACAAGACAGATGTCTCTTTCTTCTCTGATTCCAGCTGCTCTCTCTCTTTCTTTTCAACTTCCTTGTCTCTTTCCAAGGTTTCAGCTGTCTCAGGTACAGTTCCGAGCAGCTCTGCTTCCATAGGTTCATCAAAGTCCTCATCATTAAAATCCATCATTCCCTGATCGTCATCTGCAAGTGTTACATATAGAACTAAAGGTTTGAATCATTAAAATGACAGTGCAGACTACACCTGTGCATGCAGATTGCAAACCACATACTTGAATGTTAACACACAATACTAATCTACAAACACAATGTCACATTTAAGCTATCTAAACATCTAACTAGAGCAAACTATGAAGAGTTTTAACACTAATATGTCATATTTAATGAGTTTCCAGAGTTGGGTTCTGATTTCTTTTCAATACCTTCAATAGCTTTTTCTTCTTTTGTCTTCACTATTCTCCTATTTTCTGGAGCTTTCTGCACATACTTGGTGTCCTCATTCTCTTCAGAGGCTGTGACAGATTTTGCTGTGTAATTTGGATGTTTAGGATGAAATGAAGCTGGAGGAAAAGCTTCTTTCCTGAGTTGAACAGGAGCTTTCTTTGATACAGGGGTGATTACCTGAAAGACATTTTAGACATGAGTCTAAAATTCTTTTAAAAGCATGAAAAAAAAAAATCCAGTGCTTGCTATTTGCAGAACTAGTAACCAGGGCTACACAGAAAGTTCCACATATTCTACAGCATGACAGCTAAAACTCCTCAAGATGAAGCTTTTAATTCTCTAGCATCATTTCTGCTGTAATGTGCTCCTTCTGTAGATTTAAAAAAACAGTTTACAACAGGCCATAGTTGACATTTAGTTATTTTCACTGTTTTCCCACATAGTATGATCCCATTCGTAAATTAATATTTCTATCTGTGTCAGCTGAGTATATGACAATATATGTCAGGCACAGACAGGGCCTGGAACAACTAGGGAAGGCCAATGTGTTAGTCTCCACCTGTTTGGATCAGTAATGAGTTGAAGCTTTCTAAAGGACTCTACAGGACCAGACAGCAGTGCTCCGTGACAGAAAGAGCGAGGAAGACAAACATACTGCATTTCAACATTATCTGCAAGCCTGAACTCCAACATGGTACGCACAGAGTTTATATTTCAGACAGGGTGTGACTATGGTAGCAGCTACAGAACCTCTTCTAATAGATGTTTATTAAATGGTCTTCACTATGAGCAACAACAGGTTTCCGTATCTACTGGCCTTTAAACTGCAACAAGAGCCCAAACATGTTGTTTACAGATGTAGAATTTACGCAAGTATTTCCAGGATTTTAATCTCAGTTCAGCTGCTTTAATTGTGGTCACCAGAATTCAGCCCATTCTTGAACAGAAGCAAACATTATCTAATACACCCCTACTAACAATTTCTTCTGCTAACTTAGCCAGATGAATTTATTCATACTTCTGCTCTTGCTTTCTGCAGTAGAAAGACACTGCTACCTTGTTCTTTCATGATCATTTATTTTCTAAGGCTGTACTCTTCATTTATTTCTCTGTCCAAATTTCCAGCTCCTACTCCTCCTAGGAGGAAGCTATCACCGTAACTGCCTCTCATTTCCTACAGAAATGACTTCTCTTTTGCACTATACAGACACAGATCTCCTCTCTTACTGTATCTCCCACTTTCGAAATTACACCTACACTCCAACACAACCATTGAAGTAAGTGCCAGTGGTGACTATTTTTAAGAGTTGATTTCAGTAAGATATTAAGTTTTCACGCTTGTATTTTAATGGAAAACCAGACTGACCTACTCTACTGTTTGCTCTTTAGACTCCTAGCAAGCGTCTCATTGTATCTCCAGCTACAAAGTCCTTCCCGTTTACCAGAACCCTTATCAAAACCTTCCTGTAGCCTTCCATCCACAGCAGAAGCCTATTACTCCTCTCATTCTCAGTCTTCCTCTCAGTTCAACTTCTACCCATAGCTTCAGTTTCCCATTTGTTTTCCAGTTGTGCAGAAGAGGAGACTCTTATACTTTTCCACAACACTGACACTTTCTACTGCTTACTTTATTTCCCATCATCTTCTCTTTTCCACAAGGTTTTTTCTACCCTTAGGGAAAAGAGACAGAGGCAGAAACTCACCTTCATGCAACGCACCTTACAGAAACAATTTCATCTGTCAGCTGTTAACAGCTACATACACTATGGCTCTAAAGATATAAAAAGAGTAATATTCTTCATACATTAACACGGAAGGAAAAGAAGAAAAGCGTGCTATTACACACTAATATTGCTTAGGAAGCTAATGAGAAAAGTAATTTCTAGAAGCAGAACTAAAAGACAACAGTATTCAAACTAACCAAAACATAGATTAATGGTTAGTGATGAGAACTTTTTAAAACACTTTTACTGCACCTTAGGAGTTTGAGGCTGTACAGAGAAAGGATTCAGTGGCATTCCAGCAGATCTTTTCCTTTTCAGCACTAAAATTGGTGGTGGACTTAGCTGAACAGTCTGAATATCGAAAGAAAAGAGACAGAGACACAATGGAGAGGGGCTGTTTAGTGTTTCCTTTTGCCTTGGTTCGTAACATCTTCCATCAATGAGAAAGAAGGCCACAGATATTTCTCACTCATCAAGCAAAGAAACTTGCAGATATACAACTCAGCTATGCAAAAAGAAAAAATTATCTGAGCAATCAGCCCATGAAGAAAGACACTAAATCTTTTTGGTAAATTTTGAGAGAAATATCGTCATAAGTAATTAAAACAGTTTTCAAATAGCGGGCATTTCAGTCGCCAACCGTGCCTTCAACATACAAGTACCAGAATAACTGGTGGGATGTTCTTCATTTCTGCTACAGCAGTAGTACTGAGCAAACATGCTGTAAAGGCAGAAATGGTTTTTAAGCACTGTCATACTAGAGCAAAAAACATTTTAACGTATTTGTAAGTCATTTTTTACTCATCTTTATCAACAGAAAATAACAAAATAAAATGTTAGAAAACAATCAACAAAGACAAAACAACGGCTAGCTATTACTTACATAGAACCTATAGCGTAATTATCAGCACTACTTCCCCCACTTAAAGCTCCACAAAATTTGACAGCATTAAAATGCATTTCATTAATGATTTGAGGGTTTTGATAGCCTAAGATACTGTAACTCTCAACCAGATGCCAGAGGGAGGAGTACAATTGTCAAAAAGACCACAAAACTAGGAGAACAACTTTATACTGGAATCATAGAATGGCTCAAGTTGGAAGGGACCCCAAGGATCATCAAGTTCCAACCCCCCTTGCTCTGTAAAAATATAATATACTTACAATGACAGAACACATTTTAATTCAGTATCTCACCACAACAGCAGTTTCACATGTTTACATGTGAGCAATTCTTCAGCTCTAAGAAATCCCACTAAGTGACAGCAACCCACTGAAAACTCAGTGATGATCAGGAATGGCTTCATTAGAAACAGTCCAACCTTGGCTGCTGTAGCAGCCATCCTGCACTCGTAGTTGAGAGAAAGTAACCATCAGGTTCACCATGCAAAGGAGGCGGCAGACAGTTCAGACTGTCATGTCCCAGAACAATCCTTCCTCATCTCCTATGATGCACTCAAACATGCCAGATGGAAATACCCCACAGTGTACCTGACGGAGCATGGTGATACACACATACGGTACACGCTGTTCAGATGCACGTAAGTTCTGTTTCACTCCAAGCTGACTGAAACCTAGAAAGTTGCATTAGCACAGGTTCTAGGTCACACACTATAAGCTGTCCCTAACCAGGAGATACTAGCTTTGGCTTAACAAATCAACAGTCACGCAACTTCCGCGTGGTAGATACAACAGCCAGACAGATTGCAAACATACATGAAATATATCAAGCAGTTGTGTTATTGCAGACATCAATCTCAGATGGTCTGGTTTTAGGATTAATTTTATTTTCTTCGCACATTCCACAGCAAGAAAAATAAATGGATGACAGTATCTCAAAGAGATTTTACCTATATACTTACTTCAGCATTTAGATCTTGAAGAATATCCCCTAGTAAATCATCCTTTGACAGGTCCACAGTTTTCTGCAAGAAAACAGTTTAACCAAACAGTTCTTAGCTGTTCATACAAACCCAATTAGGAGATTTAGCACCAAACAGCTAAAGGACTTCCGCAAAACACATGCACAGCTTCAGAAAGGCACTACACACAAGAACTCCTGTTAGGAGCTAGACACAAGAAACTGAAATAAAACCTCACTTTACCCCACCCCCACTAAAACAATATAAAGTTAAAAAAAATCTTTAAAATTCGCCATGCAGTAACTTACATCTGTGTTTTTCTTCCCAGCACTGGCTATAAACATAGATTTAATCGTGTTTGGCTTTGATACCACAGATTTTTTCACATTCTTTTTATCAATTGTAGAAGTTTTGCCACTTTTTCCTACAGAAAAAGATAAAATCAGTTATTTCTACATCAAAAAGTTAAATGTTAAGGGGTTCAGTTAGAGGCAAGAATAGACAGATGAGGTAATCACTTATTCCACCTTTACACTGCCACCTGAAATGAAGCCTAATAGTCTTTTGTTTCCTGCCAGTTTTCTAACGGTTGTCATGCACAAAAAAGCATGCAAAATCCTACTGACATCATATCTCTGCTAGTCACGTCAGGGATGATCTCTGCATCCATATAAGTCCATACTCCAGAAAAAGGACCAAGATACTTCACAGGGAATCTGCAGAGAAGTAAGAAGTGCCCAGGAGATCAGCACTAGGCCTGGATTCTCAACGTCAGGCTCCACTGTGATCATAAAAGATGGCAAAACCATTTGATCCCAGATCCATAAATGCACGTAAGAATTTTAGTAGTAAGAGAAACCAAACATCCCTCACACATTGGCTTTGGAAGCCAGAAACATTCCCCAGATATGTTTGCTGTAGATTTGAATATATATCCCATAGAAGACTAAGCACTAAAGTAGTTAGAAGAGATTTGACATCAGATTGAGGACCCCTCCATTCTGCATCACAGAGACTAAAAAAAATTTCAGGTCACAGCCATGGAACTACATTGCTTCAAGAAGCATTCCTTTGGCCATATTCACCATATTATGACACCAAGAAGCTGCCCATTTGAGAAGCAGCTGAAAACTTTCTTTCTACAGTAGTTTAGTTCATCCTACCTTTCTTACTGGAACCAAGAGCATCATCGTCTAGATCTTCATCAAAGATTTCCCGTCCATCTTCTACATAACCTATCCCATCTGTACAAAACCAAAATGTTAAACATCTGCAGTTCAAATTCTCTTTTGTGATATTTCTAAATATCTTCATAATCCAAAGTGTTACATAAACATTTTTTTCCTTTAATATAGGGCAAGCGATATAAATGCAAACAATGTAATCTATAGCACTCTCAGCTGCATCTTCATTTAGACTAAATAGACTATTATTACTTAATTAGAAATTACCACTTAGAGTACTTCTTTTTAAAGTTACATTGCTGACAACTGGAAATGAAGTTTCAAAAGCAATCATTAGTGGAAAAATACATTCCCTGCTATCTTAATACAGTACTATGAGAACAATGCAAGACTCATTTCCATATTTAAGTTCATCCTTTATTTTTAATCTACTAAAACGGTTCTAAGAATGCACTGAACTATAACATACCTCAAAACACAGGCATTATGAAATCCAGCTGGCTATAACACTATAATTAACTCTCCAAATGAACCTTAACTTACCATCATCAACAATCCAGTCATCATCCTGACGTTCTCTGACTATCTTGGAGTATTGTTCTTCATCTATTTCATCGTAAACACCAGTGAACTCCTCAACCTACAGTTGAAGTACACCGATGATTAGCTGTTCCGTTACTTATTCATATAGGCCACCAATGAAAACACAAAAGTTCCCAGGAATTGCATGTCCTCCTGGACAGATGCAATGTTTTCATTTAGTAAACAAAGGTATTCATTCAATTTAAGTTTCCTTTTTTTTTTTTCCTCTTTCTGGCAGTGACAAAAGAACTGTTACCAATTTTTTAAATTATCACATTATACCAAATTTACTGAAAAACCAGTGGAGATTTCATTTGAACCTGATATACTTCATTGCCCGTTTCACACCACAAAGAAATAAAATAATAAATGAATCCTAACAATTAGGAGCTGTGATGCTCTGCTTTACTCTCAGGCACCAAGATGAGCTCAGTGAAAAGGAAGGTGATTTGATGTGCTGAAGAATAACGCTGAAGATGCTCTTCTGTGACTAAGAGTGAATTTGCATCTTAATGATCTACGCGTTTCAGACTTCAGACTTAACCACCTCAATGTGGAAGCCACTTTCTGATAACACTGCAATTAATTGGACGGTCTTGATGTCACACTGCCAAATTTTAGTTATACCAGTTGAATACTTAAATTTTGTATTCTTTGTGGAAACAGAGTATCAATATTCATGAACTAACAGAATTAATTTCATTTGGAAGGGACTATAAAGGTCATCTAGGCCAACTACTCTGCAATAAACAGGGACACCTACAATACATAACAATATATACAATCCATATTAATGGATTTCAGTCACATAAAGCTTTGAAATTTGAAGACTAAGATCATTTGAAGTTAAAAAAAACAACCCTATTCCTATCATAACATTAACTAAATTATATTTAAAGGCCATTCCTTCTCTGCTCTCTGTGGGATAGCTACCAAGCAAAGATGGTGCATATTTGACTTGCAATTATTAAAGTCCAGTTTTGAAAACACAAAAGCAATACAAAAGACAGTTACATTCCAAAATATACACATCGTTTAAAAAAGTAAGCTGAATGGCAGATTTTGCTTCTCATAATTTTGGGAAATGCATAATGGGTAGTTAAGCATACCAGCTCACGTTAACTTTTTATTAAAGAGAAAAGAGGGAGAATTTTCACCTCATATTTTAATTTTTCCCCAGCTTTGGCCTTTTTCAGACGTTCCAGTGCTTCTTGCTGACCTCTTTTTGACTTCCTCTCACGCCTAGAACGTGATGTTGCAAAACTCCCAGACTCAGGCATCGCTGAAATTAATTAAAAAACAAGAGAAGAAATTTTAGTTAGGAGCTGATGTTATATCTGGTATTTAGTGTTCAGTGATGCATTAAGAGCTGGTTTCAGGTACTCGGGTATTTACTGAGCAAAATCATTAAGTCTGGAGAAAACCTCTAAAACTATCAAGTTCAACTGTCAGCCCACCACACCATGCCCACTAACCACATCCCTCAGGGCCACATCCACATGGTTCTTGAACACCTCCAGGGATAGTGACTGCACCACCTCCCTCAGCAGCCTGTACCACTGCCTCACCACTCTTGATGAGAAGAAATTGTTCCTAATATCCAACCAGAGCCACCCCTGGCACAACTTGCGGCCATTCCCTCCCATGCTATCACTGTTACCTGGGAGCAGAGGCCAACCCCCACCTCACCACAACCTCCCTTCAGGCAGTTGCAGAGAGCAGCAAGGTCTCCCGAGCCTCCTATTCTCCAGACTGAACAATCCCAGCTCCCTCAGCCGCACCCCATAGGACATGTGCTCCAGAACCCTCACAGCTTCGCTCTCTTCTATGAACACACACCAGGGCCTCTGTGTCTCAATTTCTCAATCAAAATAGAGACTCCAACTGTTCCGCACTTGGCTAAAGGCACAACGTCACGGACAGCTGCTGAGAAGCAGTTCCGGCGTTAAGGAACACACAGCCTCAGACACACACAGAGCAAGCAGGTTCCATGCCAGCCGATGTTCAGCAGGACGGGGAGGGATAACACAGAAGCTGTCTCCCGGACTTCCAAAGCACCCCTCAAATCTCATCAGCCTCTATCTGAAAAGGACCCTCCCCATTTCCCTGGGCACCTCCAGTTCCTTGTATTTTGCATGTCTCCATGACAACTAGGGGATAGACAGGCAGCGAAGAGGCCCATACTGCTGCAAAGCAGCAACGTTCGTTACGTGGATCCACAGCGCTTAGGAGCGCAGCTGCACCGAGGCAGAGCCGCGCTCTGCCCACACCTGACGGCTGCCTCCCGGTTCTTTCGCACCATCACCCACCGCAGCGACCCCCACGAGGTGTTCCCCTCCTCCTGACCTCCTGAGAACCCCGCCCCAAAGTCCCTTCCTCCCACCGGGCTCGGAGAGCCTCGCTATCCCCCCCCCCGCCCGCTGCCGGGGAGCTCCAAGTGGGAGCTCCCGGCCGCGCGCCCAGCACAGCCGCCCGCACGGCCCTCACCGTTCTCAGCCATGGCGCCCGCGCGCGCGCCGCTCGCGCCAAAGGCGAAAGTGGCGCGAGAAGGGAGTCCCGCGAGCCGCCGCCAGGGCGGCAGCCAATCAGGAGCGGCGGCGGCTTCGCTCGCCCCCTTCCCACACAGACACACGCACCTCCTACCCCGCCGCCCCTGAGGTGGGGGCGGGCCTTGCGCTGCTGCCCGCGGCTGGGGCTGCGCGCGGACCGGAAGGGCGGGATGGGGCGCAGCGCCTTCCGGTGCGAGGTTGTGTGAGCGTAGGGCTCAGCGTGAATTGCGGAGCTGTGACAGCAGTAGTGCGGTCTGCCGGCTGCGTGAGAGGAAGCCGCCGGCTGGCGGTGCAGCGGCCTCAGTCGCCTCCGTGGGCCGTCCTAGCGCTTCAAACCCTTGCTGTTTTTTAAGAGGCCTGGTGCGCGAAGGGCTCAGAGAAAAGAATCCTTAGTTGACACCTGATGGGAGGGTAGAATGTGTTCTGCTCACCTTTATCCCACAGAGACAGCTTCAGTGGCGTGTCTGAGGAACGCTCCGCAGCCTTCAGCTGAGGGGCACAAGCTGTGTCTGGAGAAGGAAAGGTTTCAGAAACAGTTTGGAAGTGTTTTTAAAAATCATGGCTGAGGTGACTGAAGCTTTGAGTCCTTTCCTCTGAAATGGCGTAGGTCTGCCTGTGGCCTTATTTACAAAGGGAAACTAGGGGGTTTTGTTCCTACTTTGATATTTTTCAGACATCATTGTTGGCCGGCCACTACCCAGTGATCTTTCTACCTTTGTTTGCAGGATTTACTTGAGAAGCGTTTACTGCCTGTGCAAACACATGGGCATTGACTCTGGAGTGAGGGTACATGGCCTGTAAGGGAGGCAGATGGCACCAGCTCTTCAGATAGATTGGTAGTGGGTAGGACCTGGTCTTACAGCTGGAAGGTGGCTACAGAAGCCTTAGGTAGTACTTCTTGGCCTGAATATACTGCTTTATTTTTAAGTATCTAGTAGGGGTAATATGTATATTTCTGAAGCTGCAAGTTATTTTGCTTCTCCACAAAAACTCCATTGCTTTGGTAGTGGGGGAATTTAAAAAAAAAACAAAAAAAACCCACCAACTACTAGACATTGACACTTCTAACTTACCTACCCACTTCTTGCTATAGTACTGTCTGTTACTGCTGCACCTTCAGTGGAACTGTAAAACCTACCATAGCAGCAGAAGTGCCAGACGTGACCCCAACCATCCCAACAGTTCATCCCTGGGCATAGAGAGGAGACCACCCCTCTCAGCAACAGCTGGTTACTAGATCAGTGAAGCGGTAGCAAACCCGCAGCCCTGGAAACCTATAGCTTTGGAGGGCTGAAGCTTGATGGTCTTTAAGGTCCCTTACAACCTAAGCCATTCTATGAAACACCGACAGCTACGAGAAGAATGCCTATCTGACCTACAGATACACTGCATCAAATGAAATGCTGTCTCATGTATATAAAATTTATAAAATAGCTATCACAAAATTGTTCAGTTTGAATAAAGATACAATGATACCGCATTTCACATACATCTAAATGATTTCTTACAGGTTCTTTGTAATTCTGAATCGACTGGATTTTAATTCTTTTGATTAAAATAAAACAATACCCTTTGTCAGCTGTCAAACACACAGTGAAATGTTATTCATTCAGGTGATGCCAAGATCTGAGATGATACACAATGATACAGTTAACTTATTGAACTGTACTTGTTGATGCAGCTCCACTGTGGGACAGGGCAGACTGAACAAAACCCTTTTTCATGGATGCTTGTTCAATCCTGGCATTCATCTTGGGCCATAACAAGAAGGTATCTGTTTCCTGGAGCATAGCATAATAAGCATTTAAGTGCTGCAGGGAGGGGAAAAAAAGGGGGGTGGGGGGTGCAGTTTGCTTTGGAAAAGAAAAATAGCCCAGCAGGATCTGGGACTTCCTCTGCTAAATGGCTTTGTCACAGCAGATTACCTTGAGCTGAAGTTTAGCCTCCCTTGGGACAGTCATACAAGAACAGCTTGGTATGACCTTTGCTCAATTGTCTTTGAAGTAAGAGAGTGGGAATTTCACTGTGCAGCTCCAAGCCACTCAAGGTTCTCTCAAGGAAAGTGTGATAAGCCTCAGAAAAAAGCACAAGAGAAGTGCAGTAATGAAGATGGTAGGCAGCCAAAAGCACAGAGCAGAAGAGGAAGCTCAGGAAACCTGCGCTCCCAGATTTCAACGAAAGGTGACAAAGATATATTTTTCATGTTGTTTTCTTTCAGCTATGATTTAAATATGTTAGTTCTGAATCAAAAACAGTATTTATGAATAGAAAATGCTGAAAACCACTGCAAGAGTTCCAAGTTAATATATACTCCAGTATATATTAACACACAAAAGTACAAATGGAGTACAGTATCAAACCTATACTAAATTGACAAAGTAATTACTGTATTGAGAATAATTCTTTCTTTTTATATCCATGCATGCATGATCTATCTCAAGGACAGCAGGGCAAAAAGTTAAAATTCTCAGATTCCAATATTACACATTAAGCTTATGCTTAGTAATTTTTATGATGATAAAAAAAAAAAAATTGTTGAAATTAAGAGGGATTGTATAAAATGCAGAACACAAGTAGACTATGAATTGTAGCAGGGATAGCAAATTCAGCTGTACTAGCTTAAAATGCCTAAGCATTACTATATCGTTGTTAAGGACAGGGTATCTTTGATTGTGTGTGTATGCATGCTACTGCATAGGATATGGTTGTGTATATTATATGTGTACTCCACAAACACAGAGTATTTCATTCTCAGACTTTTAATCCTTATGTTGGTCTGAATTAATTCATGTTATCACTCAACTTAAAGTTTATACATCTGGTATGATTTAGTTCTTTTCATTTTCATTTCATTTCATTCACTATTTCATTTCAGCAGCTGGTTACTCAACTGTGCCATTCATGTGACATTTTAACGTGAATTACTTTAGCTGCTGCAGCCAGTGCTGGCTGCACAGGGGACTAAACTACTAAAGGAGCACAGATTAAGTAAATTAAAAATAAAAAAATCTCAAATTATTTCCCACCAAGAGTTCTTTGATTTTAAAACTCTTCACATGTGTTTAACTTATAGAAATATGGAGAAAGAGGTGCTTCTCCTTTTGTTTATCAGTGAAGATGATAATGCAAACATTTATGTTCAAAGAGTAGGCTTAACTACCAGGCCTGCAAATGCGTTTTGTTCACTGCACCTCTCCTTTTAATTTCTTACCCACATTTCTTGCTAACAATAGGATAAAGAGGATAAAGATGCTACTATGACACAAAGACTCTGAAGTGAAGTAGAAACTGGAACAACAGCTTCCATTAATTTGCCATATGCCAGAAGAAAGTTGGTATGGAAAGAATATCCAGAGATTTAAAAAAAAAAAAACAACAAATGGATTAAATTCTAATTGTAGTTAAACAAATGCTAGTGACTCTACCAAAATCAGTGAAATTTACCTAACAGTAACAGAGAGCAGAATCGAATCACTTGCTTCCCTCATACAATATTCCTTTTCAAGTACAAAATATTGTAATGTAGATTAAATAGGGAAGACAAGCTAGAGCAAACGCACAGAGAATGAGCTCACATGTAATTATAATGTCTAAGAATTAAGTCTGACGCCAATGGTATTCAAAAGCATACAGTTATTGCCACAGCACAAAAGTCTCTGTTTTAACTACTTTCAGCACTCTTTACAATTTCACAAAAGTGAACCATCAGTGTATAAGCAGAACATTACTGCAGAGAGGCTGTTATGTTTCAACACCTGGCTGAAGATCAAATACACTTCCAAAAGTAAATATTCTGTGTTCAACCTTTTTAAGACTCTTCAGCGGGAAAGACAAAACTATGCTGTGAAATAATTGCCAGTCTTATTGCAGTCCCCCTATGTCTCTTGCTGAATAAATGCCAGTAGAATCCATGCTCACAGTATCAAAAGGCAGCAAGGGCTGTCCCAGTGGAGGGACAGGGAGGTCCATGTCCCACACACTCTGAGTAATATCAGTAGGGCAGGCACTGAATGAGCACTCAGGGCAGCCAAGTGTCCAATCCATGCAAGTCCCTGGTAGTGAGGCAGCTCTGAGATCAGTGCATAGATGTGTCTCAGGGACAGGTCCAGTGATGTTAGTCTGAGTCAGGCATGGCCTGACTGTCACAAGGCATGCCCATGGTGATGAGGCAGGTCCAAGGTCAAAGTCATCCCATGGGTGAGGATCAGACTTGGTGATGGTATCCAGGGTCAGACACAGCCCCGTGTTCACCAGACAAGTGTGGAAATGTCCAAAGCCAAGATGAGAAGTAGGGGCATGGCTGTTGCTGAGCTGGAGGCTGGTACTACTACAACACAGCTCTTGCAAGAGTAGAGCCCCTGAGCAGAGGGTAGAGACTGGTCAGGGCTATTGGTATCCTTAGGGCACAGAAAGCTGCTTCCTCTCCTGAGCAGGGTGCATCCTCACATCTCACAGAGATCTGGGCTCAGAAAGAAAGTAGTATGATTTAATTGTTTGGGTTGTCTGTAGGCTACTTCATGAACATTGACCTGGGGCAGAGACAAGGACCTGGGAAAGAGATGTGGTGTAGGGGACCTAAGGGCGGCAGGGACCCTGAAGGGCATGTCTCAGGCAGAAGGATTTGCTCAGGAGCCTGAGGCTTGGCAAAGGCCAGCATGATGGGGAGACCAAAGCTAAAGGTCAGGCTGATGAGTCAGAATCATATGGACAAAATCCCATACAGCCATGGACCAGGCCTTGCTGCACTCAATTTAGGGGTTGAGAACATTTGAGCTAGCTGTCAGGGTGCAGCAAGAGTCAGCTGCTCCATAAGGGCAGGGATAATGACACAGCTGGTGTGAGAAGGACTTTGCCACCAATGGGCTCAGCCGTAGTAGTCAGGGTGAGCCAAGAGTCCAGATCACCAAACAAGATTTTGGACTTGCCTCATCACCACAGGCAAGCCAGAAGTGCAAGGCATGGTCAGGCCTGGTGACAGTAATGTGAGTCAGACAGGCCAGGGACCACCAGACAAGTCCACAGTGATGAGACAAATCCCAGGCCAGGGCAGGAAGTCAGGCCACAGGACAAAGTCCAGATCAATTGGGCACATGGCTGAGCTCAGCAACAGCACATCTCTATCCATCCTCTCCTACAGCATACTTCAGGCATTGACTGGAGGCCCAAGGCTGAACTGAAATGAGGCTTCCCATCAGTTTTGGTGGCTTGATCTGCCTTATTTTAGGCAAAATGGAAGAAGCTGTTAGAATAAGAGGTCTTCAGAGTTTCCAAGTCCCAGGATTAAACATGGGCAGTTATTCGGTTGAACTAGACAAGGGTTGTTTACTTTCACCCACACCCAGTAAGGAATAGAGTTTCCAAGTAGCTTATAGCTAAACTCATGGTTAAGCATACTAGTACTGTACACATTGCCAGGGAGTAGTAGGAGTGGTGCTGCTTGTTAAGGAAGGGCAAGTCAATAGCCAAGGGGCTGGCAGGACAGGGCATCACCAGTCAGGGCCCAGTCCCACAGTACCCAAGCAAAGTGAGCATGGTCCAACCAAGAGTCCAGATCATAAGTCCATGAGGCAGGTCTAACATCAAGCCATTTTGTCAACCTGCAGGTCAGGGTTAAGATTACAAAATAGGTCTTTAGAAACAAGGAGGGGCTGGGGTCAAGCCAGGAAATCAGCCTGCAGTTTCAGGTCCAGATCATACTGGTGGTTAGGCAAAGGATATGATGGAGGTGAAGACTCCTCCAACACTGTTCAGAAAAGGGCTGAGGCTTAAATAGAGCTCTTGAGCCCGTAGGCAGAGAGTGCAGAGTGGAGGCCCCAGATGAGGCTTGTCAGTGCCATCAAGTTCATTTGGTGCTCTCAGGACCCTGGCAGATATGAAGTGACTTATATCCAAGACTGAATTGCATGAAATTGTTGCAAGTGCCAAGTCTCTGAGCAAATATCACATAGTTCCTCCCAGTCTCAGGAAGCAGCTGTGTTGTGCTGGTAGAAGTTTTCCACAAGTGCTGAATGGATAGAAGATGCCCAGCCAGTAACATGCCATATCAAAAGCTTCAAAGTTGACTAAATTACAAACAATCAAATCGGGACCTCGGGGTTAAACAATCTTGATAATTAATAAAAGCTAAACCAGCTAACAGATTCTCATTTTACAGTGCATAAGTGCATGTTCTTTATGTGCTTTAAATAAGGTATGTCATTCTGCCCAGATTTATCAAATTCTACAGTTGATAAGCTTTTGGTATCCAAAATAATAAACTTCGATCCGCAACTTGCGTGCAGTCTAGAGTACATTTTTTTGGTGTTTTACTTGGAAGCTTGAGAAGACATTTGCATGAAAATTTGACAAATGGGCAGATAAAGGTTGACATGAATGGTATTGGAGGCTTATAATGCTGGAAAAGTCAGAGTGATGGAATACTGAAGATCAATCCAGGAAGTCTGAAATTGAGCTGAGGAGAAGGAAGGTGGCAGATAGATTGAAGGTGGGCAGAAGAGAATGCAATAAAAATATAGAAAGACAGCTTTAGCAAAGGATTTTGTGTGGATTTGAGGGAATTGTTGTGCACATCTAGAAAGGCAGAAGAGAGGAAGCTGGAATTGATCCAGAAAGAGAGAAAATAATGGCTTGCAGGGAAAAAGTGAAAGAAGGGATGACAAAATAGTTTAAATGTACATAGGAGAAAGATTTTTCTTAAATCATATTTTATCTGTAATGAGTATTCACTCAATAGCAGGACAGGCAGAACGTGAATCATTTAGGCAAACTGAGACAGAGAAAGCAGTTACATTCAGCTTCATGTTTCTCAGTAGTTGTAAAGTTGTAGATATACTGTGCTTACATCATTCTGCAGTAATGCTTTAGAGAACCCAAAAAACAACACGAAAGATAATTAGATGGTCTTTAAAATATGACCCCTGAGAAATCTTTGGAACAATTAAGGCTGTTTAATGTAGAAAAGGCATATAAGATTTGTCAAAAAATAAAAACCTACCTGAATCTTCACTCCAAATCCTGAAACTATTGATTCAAAACCTTAATGAAAAAATAGTCAGTGCCTACCAAAGGCAAAAGAGAATTAAACTGTTATCTATGTCCAGTAGAAAAACAAGCAGGGGAATTAGACAGCGTCAACAAAAACTCAGGTTAGATGTCAAGAAAAAGACATTCTAATAAGAACATGAGAACAGTGATAAGAAAGGATTGAGTAGGTTGTTGCAGTTCTGGAAGGGAATGATGAAGAGAGGTTAGCTAATTGAAATTCTTCACAACCTCTGTGCATCCAGCAGGAAAGTCCCACTGCTGGAAAAGCTGTCCTCCCATGACAACCCAGTAATTAAAAGCTAGATTGTTAAAAATAGCAAGGACAAAAAAACAATTTAATGATGGGAGACACAGACCTAACATTTCTCACTCTAAGTGACTAGCTCAATGGAAATATAAAATTAAGACAGCTATTCTCTTGCTCAAATCCCAACCATGATTTCTATCCATTTTCTTCAGAAGTGCTTATAAAAGCTGTTTACAAAAGAGAACACAAAGAACCTCCCCCAGAGTGGGTAGCCCCAGTTATTAAAGATAGATAGCAGTATCAGGCATGGCTGAATGGCACTTTAAAAGCCCCTGCTTTTAGGAATTTGTGATTTTCTGATGATTTGTTTATAAATCATATTGGAACTCAAATGTGCTTTTTTTTTCTTTTTCTTTTTCTTTTTTTTTTTAATCTTATTGTGGTCTACAGCTCCTCACAAGCTCTGCTCTCTGTGACAGCGACAGGGCCTGAGGGAACGGCATGGAGCTGTGTCAGGGGAGGGGCAGCTGAGGGTCAGAGAAAGGATCTGCACCAGAGGGTGGTGGGCATGGAATGGGCTGGAGTTCAAGGAGTGTTTGGACAAGGCTTTCAGTCACAGGGTTTGGATTTTGGGTGGTCTTGTGTGGAGCCAGCAGCTAGGCTTAATGATCCTTGCGGATCCCTTCCAACTCAGTATATTCTATGATTTTATGACTTTATTATTATTGAAAGACTGACTAATTTGATTCTATATATGTATTTTGAGTATATAGTATTTTTTAAAATCACATCTCTGCTACAGAGAGACAGATATAAAATGATGTTACACCAAACCCTGTGATTTTTCTTTTAGTAATTTACAGACTGTCACTGCATATGAAAAAGTGTGGATTTAATCCATATGCAATTCTGTAAGACTCTCTCATAAATCAGAAACATTTTGGATTTATTCTGACAAAAAGGCAATAGTTTGTAAACTCTGTGCATTCCACTGGAATGATGAACTACATCCTAAAAGTGAATTAAAGCAACAGTGGAAGCAGCAAAGAGAGAATGTTGGAGCCGTGGTGATGGATACCTTTCATTCTCTGCCCATGCGGGTGTGAAAAAAAATATATCACACTGTGATATATATTCTCAGTCTAATACTGAGATTACTGTCATTTACTTAATTGATCATCACAGCAATAAGGTATCTTTTTCGTCTGTTTTGTTGTTGTTGTTCATTACTAATTCTAGCAAGCCTAGAGTTACTGTGCCATAGATAGGAAGATAGAAAGAAAGAAACAGTATTGTAACTATTCTGAACATAATCCATTCCTCCATCTTACAAAATCATGTAGCTGATAGTCCTTGAAGCCTTCAGGATCCAAAATATACACACTGAAGCAAAAACCAGCTCAACTGTTAAATATTCAAGAACTTATGCTGAGATGATTTCAGTAGATGTTTGGCTTCAAACACTGTTTAAGCATGTCTCTCACCAGTTTTCCATAGTCTCCTGTTGATTTCTGGACAGAAAATACCCGAGGATCTCTTTTCCTTTTTTATGACTTGGTTATAAGTCAGAAAAATACTTCAGCCTGTCTGATGTGCCGATCATTTTAAATACAGCTTCTGCTGTGTTATTTAGTGCTTCAGATCCCCTGAGGCACTTCAAACATTTGATAATGTTCTCTAAGGGCTGCAATACATTTCTGTCCATGCTTTTACAAAGGACATCCGAATCATGGGTGTCTTTCATTAATACTGCAGTCCCAGCCTGGAGAATCTGCTTAGTTATTTTCAAACTTCTCTGTAGTAGTAACAGCTCTGGACAGCTGAGGGCATCTAAGCCAAATTACCTGTTGGCAAATACCTTAGAAGTATGTCATTACACTCTGCTGAAGATAGCAGGCTACCTCTCTGCTTAAGAATTAGAAGTAGTATAAAGCATTCTTTGTTAACTAATTGTGAAATGCATGTCATTTTCCTTCTCAAGCAGTTTGGGGTCTTTAAAACGTTTATTCCCAGTTGCCAAGTAGAGGTTTCTCTTTTAGGGATTTTGCCGTAAGGCAAGAATGCAATTAGTATGCATTAAACAGCACAATTGTAACCTTGATGTAAACGGCTTGATGATGGTTCTCTCTTATCTTAATCCATCAAATACAGAGAAAGGAGAAGACCCTCTCTAATGGAAGTGGCCATATTCAGATTTCAGCCACGTTACATGATCAGTGCTACTCTGCTAGAACTAGTTTAACATGAATAATAGGCAAAAGCATGACGGAGGTTTTACAGGTGCTGGTGTCTACAAGGAATTGAAGTTTATTTAGTTAAAGTTGTGGGCACTGATGAGTGCTTCACTAAAATATATTAATAATTTTAATGGCTAGATTGAAAAAAAAAAGGCAGAGGAGATTTAGCTATGATGGCCTGGAAATGTAGAGGAACCTACCACCAGATACTTGTCTTTGTAGTATTCAGCTGCACAAGAAGCTCAGGTAGAGATTTAAATGCAACAACTAAACATATATATACATATACACACACACATATATATATATGTATTTCAAACTCGGAGAATTAATTGTTCCTGTTTGTAAAAAGAACTTTCATATACAAAAAGTTCTATTACATCTCAAGGGGAATCTTGCTAGCCGTTAAGAATTTTCCCTGTTTGCTGTCTGCTTGGTTCAGGTCTTGGGGATTGGATCATGGTTTCTTGCGTTGTTTGCATAGAACATCAATTTATGCACCTGGGAGCAGGATCTTCATGCATCAGATATCTATTCAAGCCCAAGCAGTTGTTGCCAAGAGCTCAGTCACTAAAAGTAGTGGTTATACATCCCTGTTACTTCTGAAGAAATGGCAGGAGAAACCTCAGGAGACCACACTCAGCATGATGTGAGATATTTGCTTACATACATACAAGAAATGAGATGCATGAACCATCCTACCCATCATTCTTTCTCCACTGTTCTTTTAAAAGTTGCTTCACTTGTAAGGATTTACAAAAGACCACTGGCTCAGCATTTCCAGTCAAATGTATTCCTTATTTATTTATTTCAGATGGTAAAGAGCAGACAGTCCAGTTACTTGAAAGCCCACTTTGCCTGTGCAGCTAAAAGAGGCAGTTTAGGATATACTGTTCAAGAGCATAAAACCATTACACTAAGATCATGACAGTCAAGGTGGCATGACAAATTTTGTTTGGACAGACATGAGGGAATCCAAAATCTTCCCTTGCCTTTTCACCAGAGCCTCTGCCATTAGTTCTCTCCTATTAATGAGGTACAAAACATTTTCTTACTTGTATTCTTCATACAGAAGGCAAGAAAGCGTTATTAAGAAG
Source organism: Pavo muticus (assembly GCA_016647715.1). Classification (NCBI taxonomy): domain Eukaryota; kingdom Metazoa; phylum Chordata; class Aves; order Galliformes; family Phasianidae; genus Pavo; species Pavo muticus. The sequence continues at coordinate 591,759 of JACDJE010000337.1, forward strand.
TTGGAAAAGTTTTCCCAAATTGGAAATAAGTAGCAACAAAACTGAAATTCTGACACAACTTAGATAGGTGACAACACCACAGCAAGAGAGTTTTCTTTAATGCCACATGTACATGGAAAAAAATATCATCTCTGTGGAAGGATACAATAAGGGCAATGAGGCACTGGTTGCCCAGAGAGGTGATGGTTGTCCTGTCCCTGGAGACATTCATGGTCAGGCTGGATAGGGCTCTGAGCACCCTGATATAACTGTAGGTGTCCCTGTTCATTGCAAGAGGATTTGGACTAGATGGCCTTTCAAGGCCCCTTCCAACTCAAACAAATCTATAATTCTATGAGAAACATTATGAAATACAAATCAAAATAGAGTCAGGCTCAATAGCAAACTCCCAGCATGAAAGCAGAGATGGAATTCACCTTTTCGTGCACAAATGAAGGGAATTTTCTGTTCCAACTTCCTGGCAATCACCCTGCTGCAAGAACATCTGTTCCCTTCTTTCTCCACCCAGCACACACACTGGGTCAGCGAGGCCTGGGCACTGACTCCAGACATGTAGCTCACCCACACTGATCACCTGTGAACCGGCATACACCATTAGGTTTATAAAAGGGCAACCTGCTAGGTCCATCTATTCAAGTCCTAGCACTGTTCGCCCAAATATCCTAATAGTGTAATGCTCCTTCAAAGCTTTTTTTTATAAGAAAATGAGGAGGAAAAAAAGATCAATCCTCTCACTTCTAAAAAGTTATGAAAGGAAGCTTCATGTTACTCTGCCAGTGTTCTTATGTTTTGAAGAGGCATAAACCAGGTGCTCCACTCAGCTGTGCAGAGGCTATGGCTGAAAAATGAAAATGTATTATAGAATCATAGAACCATTAAGGTTGGAAAAGACCTCTAAGATCGTCTAGTCCAACTGTCAACTCATCACCACCATACTCATTAACCATGTCCCTCAGTACCACATCCACACGTTTCTATAAGAAGGTTCATAAGGAGGATCTAGGGAACTATAGGTCTGTCAGTGTGACCTCGGTGCCAGGGTAGGTTATGGAACAGATCATCTTGAGTGAGATCACATGGCATCTGTGGGATCAGGCCCAGCTAGCATGGGTTCATGAAAGGCAGGTCCTGCTTAACCAATCTGATCTTATATGATTGGATGAGTCACCTGGCAGATGAGGGAAAGGCTGTCAGTGTAGTCTACATAGACTTCAGCAAAGCCTTTGATGCTGTCTCCCACAGTATTCTCCTAGAGAAGCTGGCCACCCATGGCCTGGACAGGTACACTCTTTGCTAAGTAAAGAACTGGCTGGAGGGCTGGGCCCAGAGAGTGGTGGTGAATGGAGTTAAATCCAGATGGCAACTGGTCAAAAGTGGTGTTCACCAGGGGTCGGTACTGGAGTCTGTCCTGTTCAGTATCTTTATTGATGACCTGGACAAGGGGATTGAATGCTCCCTCAGTGAGTTTGCAGATGACATCAAGTCTGGAGGAATTGTTGATCTGCCTGGGTCTAAGATGGCCCTACAGAGGGATCTGGACAGGCTGGATCGCTGGGCTGAGGCCAATGGGATGAAGTTCAACAAGGCCAAGTGCTGGGTCCTGCACTTCAGTCCTAACAACCCCAGGCAACGCTACAGGCTTGGGACAGAGTGGCTGGAAGATGGTGTGGAGGAAATGGGCCTGGGGGTATTGATTGATGCTTGGCTGAACATGAGCCAGCAGTGTGTGCAGGTGGCGAAGAAGGCCAATGGCATCCTGGATTGTATCAGAAATACTAATGCCAGCAGGAGCAGGGAAGTGATCATCTCTCTGTATTCAGCTCTGGTGGGGCCACACCTTAGTGCCGCGCTCAGTTTTGGGCCCCTCACTACAGGAAAGACATGGAGGCCCTGGAGCATGTCCAGAGAAGGGCAGTGAAACTGGTGAGGGGTCTGGAGCACAAGTCTTGTGGGGAGCACCTGAAGGAACTGTGATTGTTCAGTCTGGAAAAGAGGAGGATCAGGGGAGACCTTATCATTTTCTACAACTACCTGAAAAGAGGTTATATCAAGGTGGGGGTTGGCCTTGTCTCCCAGGTAACATTGATAGGATAAGAGGGAATGGCCTCAGGTTGCGCCAAGGGGGGTTCAAGTTGGATATTAGGAAAGATCTCTTCTCTGAATGAGTGGTGAGCTGCTGGCACAGGCTGCCCAGGGAGATGAAGGAGTCACTGTCCCTGGAGGTGTTCAAGAACTGTGTAGGTGTGGGGACATGGTTAGTGGGGAAATACTGATGGTAAGCGAATGGTTGGACTTGATGATCTTGGAAGACTTTTTAAATCTTAGTGATTTTGTGATTCTGTAGTTCTTGAACACCTCCAGGGATGATGACTCTACCACCTCGCTGGGCAGCCTATGCCAGTACTTAATCACTCTTTCTGAGAAGTTTTTCCTGATATTCAACTTGAATAGCCCTTGGCACAACCTGAATCCATGACATCTTGTCCTGTCGCTGTTACTTACCCAGGAGAAGAAGCCGACCTGCACCTCGCTACAACCTCCTTTCTGGGAGGAATTTTAATTCACTGAAAAGCGACTTTATTTTGAGCAGCAGAAATATACAAAAGCATTACCCAGAGAAGCTCAACCAAAGTACAACGTTTTTACAGAAAGGTAAGGACGCCAAGTCCCCTGACTTCTTTCGGTATCCCTAACAGATGACGCGTAGCACACAGACGCACCCGACCGCAGCCCGAAGAGGCGCTCCCAGGCAGCTCCGCGCCCCGCCAGCTGCACTCGGACCCGCGCCCAGCGGCCCGGCGGGCTGCGCAGCAGGGGGCGGTCCGAGCATGGCCGTTAGCGGCCGCCGGGAGCTGTCCGTTCAGCACCGCGGAAGGGACAGGGCGCCTCTCCCCTCAGGAGCGCCTCCGCGACCTCACTTTGCTTTAAAAAAAAAAATATATAGATATATATATATTCACTTATTAATAAACCGCACCTCTCGCAGCTCGGTCCCGCTCCCCTCGCCCTCCCGCGGCCGTGCTCGCCCCCCGCAGGGTGCAGGGCGGGAGGAGCCGCCGCCGAGCGGCCCGGTCCCGCAGTGGCGCCGCGGGGCGGCAGCCAACCAGGAGGCGGCATGCAAATAAGCGCGGCGCTCCCAAAGGCGGGCGGGAGGCGTGGCGGCCGCCCGGTTGCCATGGCGACGCGAGGCGGCCGTGCCCCCGGGCTGCTCGCGGGGAGACCCCCCGCGGGGCGGGCACCCGCGTGACGGCGGAGCCCCGCGCCGGGCGGGCCCGGGCGGCGGTGGCGGCGGGGAGCGCTGGGAGCCGGCCATGCCAGTGCTCGCCGGCGGTGCTGAGTCAGAAGCAGGTATCCCGAAAGCCCCCTCTGATGAGCGGCGCCTCGGGGACATGGAGGAGCTGGAGCACACCTGTCCGCAGCCGCGTCTGGTGAGTGCGGCCCGGCCCGGCCCGCGGGCGGGTCCGTGCGTGGGGGCAGCGTCGGCGCGAGGAGGGCCGGAGCAACGGAGAGCAGGGACAGCTTTTCTTGTGTCTTCTTCCCGTTACCTCGCGGCGCGGGCCGCCTTCATCTTGCCCTTGCTCGTTCTTTGTCGTTTCGCTCACTTTGGGAAACGCAGTGACAGCTGAGCGCGAGTTCCGGTCCTTTTCCGAAAGCGAAAAGGAAAACAATAATACAAAAGCCCCCGTAAGAAAAGGGAAACGAAGAACGCTGCGATGGGGTGGGCGCTGTCGGAATGCCGTTCTGCGGCCTCAAGCGCAGGTACCGCGGCCGTGGCGCTGGTGCAGGGCAGGCCGCGGCGGCACCGGGNCTTGATGTAAACGGCTTGATGATGGTTCTCTCTTATCTTAATCCATCAAATACAGAGAAAGGAGAAGACCCTCTCTAATGGAAGTGGCCATATTCAGATTTCAGCCACGTTACATGATCAGTGCTACTCTGCTAGAACTAGTTTAACATGAATAATAGGCAAAAGCATGACGGAGGTTTTACAGGTGCTGGTGTCTACAAGGAATTGAAGTTTATTTAGTTAAAGTTGTGGGCACTGATGAGTGCTTCACTAAAATATATTAATAATTTTAATGGCTAGATTGAAAAAAAAAAAGGCAGAGGAGATTTAGCTATGATGGCCTGGAAATGTAGAGGAACCTACCACCAGATACTTGTCTTTGTAGTATTCAGCTGCACAAGAAGCTCAGGTAGAGATTTAAATGCAACAACTAAACATATATATACATATACACACACACATATATATATATGTATTTCAAACTCGGAGAATTAATTGTTCCTGTTTGTAAAAAGAACTTTCATATACAAAAAGTTCTATTACATCTCAAGGGGAATCTTGCTAGCCGTTAAGAATTTTCCCTGTTTGCTGTCTGCTTGGTTCAGGTCTTGGGGATTGGATCATGGTTTCTTGCGTTGTTTGCATAGAACATCAATTTATGCACCTGGGAGCAGGATCTTCATGCATCAGATATCTATTCAAGCCCAAGCAGTTGTTGCCAAGAGCTCAGTCACTAAAAGTAGTGGTTATACATCCCTGTTACTTCTGAAGAAATGGCAGGAGAAACCTCAGGAGACCACACTCAGCATGATGTGAGATATTTGCTTACATACATACAAGAAATGAGATGCATGAACCATCCTACCCATCATTCTTTCTCCACTGTTCTTTTAAAAGTTGCTTCACTTGTAAGGATTTACAAAAGACCACTGGCTCAGCATTTCCAGTCAAATGTATTCCTTATTTATTTATTTCAGATGGTAAAGAGCAGACAGTCCAGTTACTTGAAAGCCCACTTTGCCTGTGCAGCTAAAAGAGGCAGTTTAGGATATACTGTTCAAGAGCATAAAACCATTACACTAAGATCATGACAGTCAAGGTGGCATGACAAATTTTGTTTGGACAGACATGAGGGAATCCAAAATCTTCCCTTGCCTTTTCACCAGAGCCTCTGCCATTAGTTCTCTCCTATTAATGAGGTACAAAACATTTTCTTACTTGTATTCTTCATACAGAAGGCAAGAAAGCGTTATTAAGAAGTTGGAAAAGTTTTCCCAAATTGGAAATAAGTAGCAACAAAACTGAAATTCTGACACAACTTAGATAGGTGACAACACCACAGCAAGAGAGTTTTCTTTAATGCCACATGTACATGGAAAAAAATATCATCTCTGTGGAAGGATACAATAAGGGCAATGAGGCACTGGTTGCCCAGAGAGGTGATGGTTGTCCTGTCCCTGGAGACATTCATGGTCAGGCTGGATAGGGCTCTGAGCACCCTGATATAACTGTAGGTGTCCCTGTTCATTGCAAGAGGATTTGGACTAGATGGCCTTTCAAGGCCCCTTCCAACTCAAACAAATCTATAATTCTATGAGAAACATTATGAAATACAAATCAAAATAGAGTCAGGCTCAATAGCAAACTCCCAGCATGAAAGCAGAGATGGAATTCACCTTTTCGTGCACAAATGAAGGGAATTTTCTGTTCCAACTTCCTGGCAATCACCCTGCTGCAAGAACATCTGTTCCCTTCTTTCTCCACCCAGCACACACACTGGGTCAGCGAGGCCTGGGCACTGACTCCAGACATGTAGCTCACCCACACTGATCACCTGTGAACCGGCATACACCATTAGGTTTATAAAAGGGCAACCTGCTAGGTCCATCTATTCAAGTCCTAGCACTGTTCGCCCAAATATCCTAATAGTGTAATGCTCCTTCAAAGCTTTTTTTTATAAGAAAATGAGGAGGAAAAAAAGATCAATCCTCTCACTTCTAAAAAGTTATGAAAGGAAGCTTCATGTTACTCTGCCAGTGTTCTTATGTTTTGAAGAGGCATAAACCAGGTGCTCCACTCAGCTGTGCAGAGGCTATGGCTGAAAAATGAAAATGTATTATAGAATCATAGAACCATTAAGGTTGGAAAAGACCTCTAAGATCGTCTAGTCCAACTGTCAACTCATCACCACCATACTCATTAACCATGTCCCTCAGTACCACATCCACACGTTTCTATAAGAAGGTTCATAAGGAGGATCTAGGGAACTATAGGTCTGTCAGTGTGACCTCGGTGCCAGGGTAGGTTATGGAACAGATCATCTTGAGTGAGATCACATGGCATCTGTGGGATCAGGCCCAGCTAGCATGGGTTCATGAAAGGCAGGTCCTGCTTAACCAATCTGATCTTATATGATTGGATGAGTCACCTGGCAGATGAGGGAAAGGCTGTCAGTGTAGTCTACATAGACTTCAGCAAAGCCTTTGATGCTGTCTCCCACAGTATTCTCCTAGAGAAGCTGGCCACCCATGGCCTGGACAGGTACACTCTTTGCTAAGTAAAGAACTGGCTGGAGGGCTGGGCCCAGAGAGTGGTGGTGAATGGAGTTAAATCCAGATGGCAACTGGTCAAAAGTGGTGTTCACCAGGGGTCGGTACTGGAGTCTGTCCTGTTCAGTATCTTTATTGATGACCTGGACAAGGGGATTGAATGCTCCCTCAGTGAGTTTGCAGATGACATCAAGTCTGGAGGAATTGTTGATCTGCCTGGGTCTAAGATGGCCCTACAGAGGGATCTGGACAGGCTGGATCGCTGGGCTGAGGCCAATGGGATGAAGTTCAACAAGGCCAAGTGCTGGGTCCTGCACTTCAGTCCTAACAACCCCAGGCAACGCTACAGGCTTGGGACAGAGTGGCTGGAAGATGGTGTGGAGGAAATGGGCCTGGGGGTATTGATTGATGCTTGGCTGAACATGAGCCAGCAGTGTGTGCAGGTGGCGAAGAAGGCCAATGGCATCCTGGATTGTATCAGAAATACTAATGCCAGCAGGAGCAGGGAAGTGATCATCTCTCTGTATTCAGCTCTGGTGGGGCCACACCTTAGTGCCGCGCTCAGTTTTGGGCCCCTCACTACAGGAAAGACATGGAGGCCCTGGAGCATGTCCAGAGAAGGGCAGTGAAACTGGTGAGGGGTCTGGAGCACAAGTCTTGTGGGGAGCACCTGAAGGAACTGTGATTGTTCAGTCTGGAAAAGAGGAGGATCAGGGGAGACCTTATCATTTTCTACAACTACCTGAAAAGAGGTTATATCAAGGTGGGGGTTGGCCTTGTCTCCCAGGTAACATTGATAGGATAAGAGGGAATGGCCTCAGGTTGCGCCAAGGGGGGTTCAAGTTGGATATTAGGAAAGATCTCTTCTCTGAATGAGTGGTGAGCTGCTGGCACAGGCTGCCCAGGGAGATGAAGGAGTCACTGTCCCTGGAGGTGTTCAAGAACTGTGTAGGTGTGGGGACATGGTTAGTGGGGAAATACTGATGGTAAGCGAATGGTTGGACTTGATGATCTTGGAAGACTTTTTAAATCTTAGTGATTTTGTGATTCTGTAGTTCTTGAACACCTCCAGGGATGATGACTCTACCACCTCGCTGGGCAGCCTATGCCAGTACTTAATCACTCTTTCTGAGAAGTTTTTCCTGATATTCAACTTGAATAGCCCTTGGCACAACCTGAATCCATGACATCTTGTCCTGTCGCTGTTACTTACCCAGGAGAAGAAGCCGACCTGCACCTCGCTACAACCTCCTTTCTGGGAGGAATTTTAATTCACTGAAAAGCGACTTTATTTTGAGCAGCAGAAATATACAAAAGCATTACCCAGAGAAGCTCAACCAAAGTACAACGTTTTTACAGAAAGGTAAGGACGCCAAGTCCCCTGACTTCTTTCGGTATCCCTAACAGATGACGCGTAGCACACAGACGCACCCGACCGCAGCCCGAAGAGGCGCTCCCAGGCAGCTCCGCGCCCCGCCAGCTGCACTCGGACCCGCGCCCAGCGGCCCGGCGGGCTGCGCAGCAGGGGGCGGTCCGAGCATGGCCGTTAGCGGCCGCCGGGAGCTGTCCGTTCAGCACCGCGGAAGGGACAGGGCGCCTCTCCCCTCAGGAGCGCCTCCGCGACCTCACTTTGCTTTAAAAAAAAAAATATATAGATATATATATATTCACTTATTAATAAACCGCACCTCTCGCAGCTCGGTCCCGCTCCCCTCGCCCTCCCGCGGCCGTGCTCGCCCCCCGCAGGGTGCAGGGCGGGAGGAGCCGCCGCCGAGCGGCCCGGTCCCGCAGTGGCGCCGCGGGGCGGCAGCCAACCAGGAGGCGGCATGCAAATAAGCGCGGCGCTCCCAAAGGCGGGCGGGAGGCGTGGCGGCCGCCCGGTTGCCATGGCGACGCGAGGCGGCCGTGCCCCCGGGCTGCTCGCGGGGAGACCCCCCGCGGGGCGGGCACCCGCGTGACGGCGGAGCCCCGCGCCGGGCGGGCCCGGGCGGCGGTGGCGGCGGGGAGCGCTGGGAGCCGGCCATGCCAGTGCTCGCCGGCGGTGCTGAGTCAGAAGCAGGTATCCCGAAAGCCCCCTCTGATGAGCGGCGCCTCGGGGACATGGAGGAGCTGGAGCACACCTGTCCGCAGCCGCGTCTGGTGAGTGCGGCCCGGCCCGGCCCGCGGGCGGGTCCGTGCGTGGGGGCAGCGTCGGCGCGAGGAGGGCCGGAGCAACGGAGAGCAGGGACAGCTTTTCTTGTGTCTTCTTCCCGTTACCTCGCGGCGCGGGCCGCCTTCATCTTGCCCTTGCTCGTTCTTTGTCGTTTCGCTCACTTTGGGAAACGCAGTGACAGCTGAGCGCGAGTTCCGGTCTTTTTCCGAAAGCGAAAAGGAAAACAATAATACAAAAGCCCCCGTAAAAAAAGGGAAACGAAGAACGCTGCGATGGGGTGGGCGCTGCCGGAATGCCGTTCTGCGGCCTCAAGCGCAGGTACCGCGGCCGTGGCGCTGGTGCAGGGCAGGCCGCGGCGGCACCGGGCGGACCCGGCTCCCGTAGAGCCCGCAGCGACGCCCGCCCAGGGAGCGCTCCGGGACCGCGGGCGTGAGGGAGCGCCCCAAGGATGCGCTGCGCAGTGCTGCGCGGGGGGCGAGGTGCGGCACCTCGGTTTGTGCGGCCCCGGACAGTCCCGAGCCTGGGAGCTGCCTCTTTTCATGTGGTAATGCGAAGTACAGGAATGTTTTCTTGCTTTTTGTTGAAACCTTTTATTGTTCCTGCACACACGGAGGGGCAGGAGGCAGACAAACAGTACCAAGATGTGGAAGTGTGTGATTGATGCAACAGCTGAGCATGGAAATCAGATCGTTCAGCTCCAGGATTCGGTCACGGTCCTAATTAATACATATTTAAGCATCAGACTTCGATAGTTAACTTCAGCGCTATATTTGAATTAGTTGACACCGTTCTAACATGACAAGAAATAGTAACAGTCATTGGAGTTGACCTAAATTAATGTTTCCTACTTGCTAGAGCTACAATTAGAACCAGCTTTAAAGAAAACCCTTACTTAGTTCAAGGGATGTCTTTGGAGCTGTGGTAATAGGGCAGGTTAGCTCATGTGTGGTTACTGCTGCATTCTCTTACACGCTGCCCAAGATTTCTCTGTCAAAAGCTCAGATGTAACACCCGTTTGAATAGATTACTACGTGCAGTCTGACACTTTAAAAGATTTTAAAGGAGGCAGTGACAGTGTGATGCCAGTATTTGTGGTATCACTGACTCTGGTGTAGTTCTGTGGAAATTCAGCTGACAACTGGAGTACATTAATAGAACAGGGATTCATTACGATGTTTTAGATCTTCATGAGTACCAGTAAATTCATAATGGACAGTAGAAACGTTTTGAATGAAGATTATGGAAAATGTGTCCATATAAAGTGGTGTATTGACAGCCAGCGAATCTACCTTGTCTTCAGGCAAAACAAAAAAAAAGCCCATTGTAGTATAATGGAATGTACATCTCCTGACTAGGGTATAAGGAATGTTATAGACAAGTGCTGTCAAGTTTCCCTTTAGGTAGCTATGTCTTGAGAAGAGTTCAGAGCTGGTGGTGTCCTGAGGGTTCAGTCACAACTCCACAGATGCTCTAGTAACATGGGCTTTGAAGCTCCTGTCAGACTCTTTCTAGTATTTTCACTACCTTTTCTGATCCCCCTCCATCATGTACACAGGTGGATCGCTGACGAAGTCACTTCATTAGTATAACTGAAAGAGGAGGTCTAAGTTACCGTCTTTGTATCATCCTGCTATGCTGGACTACAGGATGGTACCTCAGAATGATACCAATTATAGACAACCTTTTGATACTGCACTCTGGTTGTTATACAGCTCTAAAATGATCTGGACCTTCAGGTTCTTAGTACAGGCTCGTTTTTAGGAAGCAATTTTTGTTAAGGAAAAAGATTTCAAAACACAAAAAGGAGGTTAGTTGTTTTCTGAAACAGTTGTTGTCATCCTATTCATTAAAAAAGGATTTATTTGTTTTAAATCTTACATCTGTAAATATTTTTAATGGATATCTGTCACTAGATCCTCTGATTTTAGGCTGTGCAGTCTGCTAGCTTGGCAGGAAGCGTCACAGTAGGACTAAGGAAAACCCCTGTATCCTTCAGTGAGCAGGAAAACAGGGCACATTGAAGGCACATTTCGGGTAAGTTTCAGTGTGTACTGAAAGTTGACGATTTCAGTGCATAGTACTGTTGTGATATAAATTGCCATAATTTTTTTCCCAAGACAGTCTTTGGGTTTTCTTAACCAGCTAGGACATTAATGAGCATTCTTGCTTCAGTCAGTTCCCCTGATCCATCTCTCACTGTCTTTGCCACCTTTATGTTCTCAACTTCCAGGCTTCCCAATGCCAGAAAAACTCTCTTAGGGTGACATACATGCCTTAGCCTTGGTAAGCAACAGAGGCAAATGAGTTAGATTCTCAGTTTTTGTCAGTAATGGTAATCTTAGCAGAAGTTAGTCAAGAAAAAACACAGATAACATTTTACCAATCCTAGTTTGCACAGTCTGGTTTTTATCCAGTTCTTGTCTAGACCAAACTGCTGGCTTGGACCACTTTTCAATCTACCACTGCCCCATCTTTTTCTTTTTTTGTGAGCATTGCTTCTCCTGCTTAGACCTCCAGATATCCATGGTTTGTTAGATATCCATGGTTTGGTCAGAGGGACCTTCATTGTTTTAAATGGGTAAACACTGCTGCTGGTCATATCATGACATGCGTTCAAGAGATAGCAGTTTCCCCCACGTAGCGTTCGACAAGTTGCAGGCTGCTGATGAGCTCTGGATCTCAGGGAATCCTGTTACGGTGTGCCTGTGTCTACATACACTGAAAAGGCCCGTAAGTGAGACAAGCTCTTAGTTTAATGTGATGGCAGAGATATCAAGGAAGAAAATAGACAAGAAGTAGAAAATCTTGTGAAGCAATATGCCTTTTTTTTTTTTTTTTTTTAATTTTTTTAAATCCTTTGGGATCATGAGTTTGACTTTGGTTCCAGAAGAAGCTCTACGTGGGCAGCTTATGGAAGGGTCAGGGTTCACCTTGTGAATTGCCAATCAACCTGAAATAAAGAAAAGGACACTGCAACAGCATACTTTGTTCAAGAGGACTGTTCCAGATAGTGTCTTTGACAAAAAAAAAAGGAACAATGGCAATTTATAAGTACAGTGCTGCAAATAAAGCAAAACTGAATACATATTGAAACTTACCCGGAAACAAACTTCAAAATGTACCAGTTGGCCTCATCTTTCCTTTGAGGGTACTGAGGGCTTCTTTTCCTCAAATTTCAGATCCCTGTCATCTAACGTAGGCCTCAGTCAGAACATCTGGAAAAGTGCCGCTGGGACCTGAGTTACAGTGCATTACTTTCAGAATTGGCCGAAGCCCGTAGGGTTTGGTCAGGTAACGGGAATGAAGTATCTTGAAATGTGTATTTCCATAGCAGTACCTAGATCATTGTGCTTTGAGTCTAATGAGAGGTAATGCTTGAGTCAGGAATACAGGCTTTTCTGCAACAGGTGGGGAAAGTTAGTCACAGCTTAAGGAATCCTAAGAAATCCAGTAACCACCTGAATTAGCCAAGATGAACTAAAGGGGAGAAGACAAGTTGGCCTATGTATACAGGGATGTTGGTGAGTACAGGGCCAGCAAGGAATTAAGCAACTTTTTTCATTACTTTAAAGTCTGTCTGCATGATGACCTAAAGAAGCAGGTAGGTGGCTTTTGCTGTGTCTGCTCTTTCCTTGGCTATGTAGTCCCAAGAACACCAGGCTGTTCTGGGAATCACAGTGCTGTGACATCCATACTACCACAGGAAGCTGTTCTCAGACATCTTAAGCTGAAGCCGGATCCCATTTGCCTGTGCAGCAAATAATATTGGAGCCTTGTGTGGAAATAGTGTACTAGTTTTTTTTCTGACATCATTTCAAGGGCAGAGAGACTAGCTGGAGACTTTGGATTTATCCATATGGCATCTGCCAAGGCACTGTAAGCATCAGGGCTATTCGAGGTTCACCCTGGCAATCCCAGCAACTGCTCCCGAGGCTGAGCTTCCTTCTGCTGCCTTGACTTGAGATTCAGAAGCTACAAGCTCTTATGAATCAGTAGGACTTAGGCACCAGATACCCTGGGGCCACTGAATCTGTAATAATTTGGAAAATCAGATTTAGGAGCATTTGAAGAACACAGCTTTCATGTAATTTGAGGTATCAGCTGCTTTAGTCATTCATTTCATTGTATGATTTATTTTAGAAGAAATGGCAGCACAGTGAAGGCAGCATTAGGCTCCTCTAGATTCCTGTTCCTGCTGTTAAGCAACCGATCGTTAAGCACAAAACTGGGAAAAAAAATTGCAAGAAACTTGTTCATGTCTTGGCTTTCTGTATTTTCATCCCTGGATACCTTACCTCCTTCATATTTGCAGACTTTTGAGAGGGTCTGATGTAACCTGTAGAATTACTTCAGATATTTTACTTCAGTGAGCCTCCACGTATCTTTGTCTTTACCCTTCATGTCTCAATAATGTACATATACAATTTTAACCAGAGGAGCTAATGCCAAATTTAGGAGCTTTTATTGTGGTTTCAAAGCATCCCATGCATTTGCTCTCTCTCATCTGATGTTATGACTTAGGGGGTCTGCCATCTGTTTACTTCACACTGGAACTAAGCATTAATGTATACATGAAAAGCTTGACGTTTGAGAAACCCAAAATGACTTTATGTGATCCACTACCTTTTAGTTCCTGTACAAGTTTTGTTTCTGGCTTAATTTTAGTTTTCATAAACGTTGCCTATTACACAAAAGCACAAACTCTTTAAAAATGCCCAGTGTTTGTGCTTGGGGCACGTAGCAATCTTTACCACAGCTAACAAATAAATAAGAACTTGCCTGTAGGCACCAGAAATCTGCTGTAATTTGCGTTTGCCGCATCAAAGGACACACATTTGGTATACATTCCAGAATGCCACAGTCTCTGCAAAGACATATTGCAATCCACGTTGATCAGATACACAGAACTACAGGTCTGCTCTTTTGCAAAATTCATAAATGACCCCTAAGCACAGCACAGGGAGCAAACACTGCATTCTGTGTACTGTATTCCTTGTTTGCAAACACGTATCTGCAGTGCAATTTTAGAAGAAGCTTTGCTGGGAGAATGTTAGTGAGTTCTTAAACTATGCTGTTGTTGCTGCTGTGAGGGTTTGTGTCATGTCTTTAAAAATGAGTAAAAAAACCATTGTAAATAGATACCTCTACTCACTCCCCAGAAGCGTATATAAAATTATGACATGATATATATACATATAAAACATAAGAAGAAATCCAGTAATACAGAGACAAGAATTATATGTAGCCTGTTACCTCACATTTAGGGCTGTGCACAGACAGCACAGCTGGAACTGTCTTTGTATGTGCTTACATTGTTCCCGGGTAGTTTGCCCATCTTTCCTGCATGCGTGGAGACAGAAGGCAAAAGGTGCAAAAACTCTTGTGAGAAGCACCAGATAAATCAGAGGTCTGTTACGAAAGCCCAGTGTGCTTCCTAGGGGGAAGTAGTTCATCCCAGGGTGCTCTTGTGTTCCAGCTGGGGAACTGCAGAGAATACTGGCCTCGTGCTGGGGAAAATTCTTTTTTTCTTCTTTATGCTTCAACATAGCTCTATTTTCAGTAACGATTTATATTAAAAAAAAAAAAAAGCTATCCTACATCTGACATGAAATAACTGATAGACATTAAGTACCTTTATGTAGAAACACGGGTAGAGATTGAGTGCTGGGCCAGGTTCTCCCAGAATCTCAGCTACAGCTGAACTGATTTCAGCAGATTAACTCTTGCCTACAGTAAACCTGAAGTTAAGTCCTTTTAGGCATACATCAGGTATATACACTAATGCAGGTGACTAAAGGAACAGGCATTAGAAGTTAAAAAAATATGAACCAACATCAGCAGTTTTTGGATTGGTCAATAAAACACCAAGTGGCATTGGAGCGGAGCTCGCATGTTTTGGGTCTGTTGTACCTGCTGCTCAGATTTTAATTGCAAATGCATGACAGACAGTTGAGTTCTGCAGTCTGGTTGCAGTGTCCTTCTTTTATGATGGCCTCTTCAGGCTGCAGTTTGGTAACCAGCGCCCTGCTGATGGAGCTGAATGCTTCCTTGTCATGAACCGTTGCATATCCCTCCTCCTGTCAGAGACCGCTGATGGCCTGAGTCTCTGTCAAACAAGGCAGTAGGATCGAGGCTCAGAGGCTGCACGCTGCCTTAGCTTCAGTTTGTTCTTTCAGTACCTGGGTCGCTTGTATGCAGCACTCCTTCCAGTTGTGCTGGGGGAAAGAGGACACATCTGTGAACTGCAGAGGCTCTTGTTTCTTCTCCAGCTAGCGTTCATGTAGATGGAGGTGCTTCATGATTCACCTGAGCTCTGCTTAACTTGGGATGCATCCTGCCTCTGCAAGGGATTTTAGTTCTAAATACTGTGTTCCAGTTTGGTCAGAAGTTATGGTTGTCATGCAAGAATCTTGTCACAAAATTATTTCTCCTTCTGCAAAGATTGGAGTAGAATATTGTTGTACTAGTTTCATCATCTATGAAACATATTTACATCAGTGTGCTTCTTAAGAAGGCGGTGGAAGCTTTTTTCCCTGCTATTATTCAATTTCTAATTTGTAATTACATCTCACATTTAATCATGACTGACTTAGTACTAATGACAAGTAAAGTATAATTGAAGATAAAGCCCCAGAAAAAACAACTGGGAATAAGGCAATTTGGAATGCTTGCAAACAGAGTTGTTTTGTTTTGTTAAGTTATTATTCTTGTTAGGTTAGTTTGGCCTGTTTTTTTAGATCCACCTTTTTGAGTCAGCAGAATTGCTGGAGAATATGCTAGATTTTCTTTTGAGTCATGTGTTAATACTGGAGCTTTTTCCATCTGAGAAGTTTATCTCAGGGCACCCACCAACAACATGCAGTTACGACTGTCTGGTCCGAAGTTACTGAAGGCAATAAATACATCAGACAACAGGATTTTCATTTTCTGTACTGTTTACTCCCCAAACCTCTAGGAGAAGACCTAGGTAAGAAGTCCTTCCACTAGCGAAGGGCATTTATACTTCAGGAGCTCCACGTGTATTTTTAGTTCCTCCTAAAGAGTTTCAATAACATTTTGTTCTTAGCAAATGTTCCTTAAAGCCAATGTCAGCGTTTCCTGCTCTGTAATTACTGTTTGCTAACATCAGGAGCAGGTTCCCAAAATATTCTTTCTTCATATGAGTAGACCCTACCCACGTGACTTGTTCCAATGAAATCAGTTATTTGTTGTAAGTACTGCCTCAGAGATGGAAGGAGACTGCAGCATCATACCTCCCACAGAATTTGCCTGCCAGCGAAGCACAGGCCCTACAAAGCACAGCTCTGCAAAGCTTTCCCTGTCTAGCCATACTGGTTCAACGCCTGAAATGTGCTTAGACTTTTGTTGCGGGCCAAATCCTTGGTGACATAGAAGAGTTCTCTCTATCAAGAGAACAGTGTTTTTGTCTGCTATGTGGCAAGCAAGGTAGTGTAGCTGTGTTAATAAAAATAATTTTTTAAAACCATAGTTCCTTCTATTTACATACGTTGCATGCAGTTACCCTGCAGACAGAGCTACAGCAGCAGATGCAGTATCGTGTGGATGGCTCTACAAGCGCCATTTTCAGAAGTATTTCTGTCTTCCTCGCTGCTGCGTGGGAGGAGAAAATAAAAAGAAATACATAGAACAGTCACACAACTAGTTATTCCTCGTACGGACTGTAAACAGAATAAGCGGTGTAGAGGTGCTCGTACTTAGGTGTTGTTTCAGTGGTCTGACTCCTGCTCCTCTACAAAACACCTCCCACTTTCCTTTAAATCCGTTGGAAATGTAAGCTGTTCATATTTATCTGCTGAATTGCAGCTAAGTTAAAAGGCTGCAGTAGCCTAGGAGGCTATGAAGAGGGGTAATAAAAAGGCAGCATCAAGATACACCTGAAAATGAACTACTACTAGAAGTCATATGGCATTTCTTCTGTGGTTGTATTCTGACTCAGAATGGAGTTGAGCTGGAGAGAGCTACCTACTGCCCTGCACCCTCCTCTCACTGTCTTATTAGTTATACTTGGGGGCTGCTAACATACTGAGTACAAATGAAGCTATCTGAGGCATTTACTTGGAAGCCCCTCTTTTCCTACCTTTCCATCTTAATTTACTGAAGTTGATTGAACTGCATTCAGTTCTTGTGCAAACATGTGAGATACTTTAAACTTGTCACCAGATGGATCACTTCTGGTGTGCAGGGGTTATTTGATACCTTGTTATCACATCCATTTGCTTTTAGGAATTCAATTTTTAATTATAATTCAGTGCAGTGTCTTCATTTCCAGGAAACACGAGTTGCATTGCGAAAGTTTTTTTTTGTTTATTTTTAACATCCTCAGAAGTAAATATCACTAAGGAATCCCCATTTCACAATGACTTCTCCATTTATGACAGGTAACAGGTTGTCTCTAGACTCCACAAATTAATATTACATTAACGACATGGCATTTGGACTGCTTAAATGAAAGTATGGTCTCCCTGGTATCAGGTGCTTATGGCATCAGATAACCCCAGAGCGTGAGCACCATGTAAATAATTTTCTATTCCTATCTGTTAAAGCTCTACAATCATAGAATCATGAAATGAACACAGAATGGTTTGGGTTGGAAGGGACCATAAAGCCCACGCTGCCCCAACCCCTGCTGTGGGCAGGGCAGACCCCCACCAGCTCAGGCTGCCCAGGGCCCCATCCAACCTGACCTTGAGCACCTCCAGGGATGGAGCGCCACAGCTTCTCTGGGCAGCTGTGCCAGCGCCTCACCACGCTCTGGGGAAAGAATTTCCTCCTAACATCTAATCTAAATCACCCCTCTCTTAGTTTAAAGCCATTCCGCCTTGTCACTAGTATACCAGGTAAAAAGTCAGCGCCATCCTACTTATAAGCTCCCTTTCTAGAAATTGGAAGAGTTATCAGCTTGAATGGTGAACAGAGAAGGGCAACAAAAATAAACAAAGCTGTGGACCAGCTGTACAAGGGAACAAATAATTCTGTTATTTAATCAGGGTAAAATTAGCCTGGAAAAAAGTGACCGAGAGGAGAAAAGAGAGAGAAATCACAAAATAACTGAAATCCCGAGAGAGGTGGAATAGGTGACTACGGCTCATTTCCAGTGCGAGAATATAAAACAATACAAGCAAAAGGCAGATGCTGAGCAAGCAAAAGGAGATAATTTGCCAGTGAGCTCACGCTGAGGCTGTAGAGTACCCCGCACAGGATGATGCAAATCTCAGAAGCTTATCTTGGTCCAAAACATGAGGGTAATTTGACTTGTTTGGCTAATTACAAAATGAAAGTGGCCAGAAAATAATGAAGATGCAGACGAAGAGCGAAGTCTGTCAGAAGGCAGAAGAACACTTGTCTAACCATCTGATTATTAACAGAACTGAAGCAAACGTCTGCAAGTACTTTAATGGATTAACCAAAATGAAAAGGCTGCTAGCTAGATTATCTCTTCTCTCAGTTCCAGTTATTATTCACGAGAAATTGGAAAGATAGGAGTAATTATATCAAAGTGGAAAGGCGCCTGATAATTTATTTCTGGTTTTTGATCACTTCTTGAAATATTTTATCTTACACCATTGCAGACAAACCAAATGATCTTATTTTACTCAGAAGATGTTCTTGTTAAGCTCTGTGGCACCTTTTCTAGGCCAGAGAAAATGGAATAGTATTATATACACTAACTGGGAGCTGTTGATGTATTTGACTTGATCTGTCAGCACACAGTGTTTATCCATTTCTCCATTTATGCATTCTGTCTTTGATGGAATTTTGCTGATTTTAACCTGCCATGTTTAATGCGTTTTCTTATTCAGGGACTGAGAGGTCAAAGGGTAACAGGAGCATGGGCAAGTCTAGGTCTAAGCCCTTAGCCACGAAGTGAGCTTTAACGATGAGTGTTTACAAAAAACTGGATTGAAGGGAAGCTAATAGAGGTTGTTCTCCATTTAGCAGAGAGTGAAAGAAAAACCTAGGTGTCATCAAGGTGTTTAAATGGACAAAAAGCCCCACTGTGTTTGCCTGGAAAAAAAAATCTTGCTGTGAACCAGGCCTATTTTCTTCAAATAATCTCAAAGGAAACAGCCTCTGCCAAGCTAGGATCTGATTACCAGTTGCAGGCCTCAGACCACAGCCATTATTGTTTTAACATTTCTGCCTTCCTCTTTATCATCTCAGCACGAACCTGGCTGTATGGGCTGTTGTGTAACTTGACCTTGCTTGGAGATAAAAAGACAGGTTAGCACTCAGGGATCACAAAGACAGAAGCAAAAAGACAGTATTTAGAAAATAAGGGAGGGAGCTCACACTGTATGATTATGTGTAATGCTCTGTGCTGTGCTACGTGGGTGGCCAGTTGAATAGTTCCTTTCCACGAGACCCAGGCAGAGATGCTGAGTTTGGCATAGTTTCTCCATTTTTAACCTTGTCTGTGCAGGGAAGCTGTGATTTTCATCACCAACATATTAATGTGACCTCAGATGATTTCCAGCAGTATTTGCTCTTAGGAAAAAAGGGAAGGAAAAATGGAAGGAAAAATGTACATACATACATATAAAGGTTGAGTACTTTTGAGATATACTATTTGTTTTATTTCCCCAAGCAGGAAGAGTTGAAAATGACTCATATAGATCCCTTTTTACTGTCGTTTTGCTACTGTCTTCTGACCTTTGCATGCAACAAGACACAGAGGTCAGCAGCAATTAAGCCCTGCGTGTCTTTGGGTCATCTCATGGATGCTAAAGAAAATAAATGCTCAGTGATTAAGTGTTCAGTATCTAAAAGCTAAAAAAGTGTAAATAAACAGGGAGAGAGATTCTGTTACTACCAACAGATCAAATTTATAATGACAGCTGTGCATTGCATAAATGGTGACTGTCAAAACCAAAGCAGTGGTGAAAGGCTGTGAGGTCCCAGCTAAATCACGGTGGAAGCAAAGTAAGTAACACCTCATCTCACAGAAACAGAGCAACCCAAAACTCGGCTAATGATAGCTTGTTGTTTCTATGATTCTGGAGAGATGTCAAGCCAAGAGTAGGGGAAGCATGTTTTTTTCATATCAGACCATATGGCAGATAATAAATACCTGATATTCTTACTGCCGAGAACTTCCTACATAGGCATGAACAGAAAAAAGTAATGTCTGTAGCAGGGTTTCCTGACAGATAACACCACATCATTCTTCACACATCCTCACCCTCTCATTCTTGTCTTTAATTTATAAGCTTTTCAGACCCTTGTTGTGCTCTGAGGGCAGTTAGAGCGTTTTAGGACTATTACAGTACATGTCAGAAAAGAGAAGGGAATTGCAGCTCAGATAGCTGTGGCTAGGTGGGACTTCTGGTTTCAGTCCTGGCTTTATTTTGAATGGCTCCTCAAAATTGTCTGAGATTCTGATTAAAGACACAGCAAAACAGCATATGGTCCCAGGCATCTGTACTGGCATTTTATCAGTTGGAAGAACAGATACGTGTGAGGAGTTGGCCCATTTGTAGTATTCTAGATTCCAATTAGCTTTTCCAGCTATTATTTACACATAGCAAAATACATCTTGTTAACTTGGGCCTTTGGACTTGTTGAGACCAAACCAAGGATTAAGCTGCTAGGACCTAAAGCCGTCAGACCTGTCTTTGCCCTGCAAACAGAACAGTTCTGTGCCTGCTCTCATGTCAGAATGCTTGAGCTTCTCAACTGAGACAATGAGTTAGGCTACACAGTGGAAAGCTTTGGAAAGTTTTTGGAAAGCTTTATTTTCCTCATCATTTTACCTTGTGTGAATTGTATTTGCCGAAGGGCGACCAAAAAGCAAAAGTCCCCAGGGAACACACCAGCATTTAGCCTGGTTAGAGCATTCTGGCACAGTTCACTGGTTCTTTTTTGACTCCTTGATGACAAAACAAATTGACTTTGTGTTTTTCCCCCTTCCAGACTCTGACAGCACCTGCCCCATTTGCAGATGAAACAAGCTGTCAGTGCCGAGCGCCCCACGAGAAGCTAACCATTGCACAAGCCCGCCTGGGAACACCAGGTATGTGTAGAGAATATCAGCAGGACCATGGGTGCTCTCAAAGCACAGGCTTTCCCTTACAGATATGTATCAATACTTGCTTTTGCCTTCTGTTTGGAAGCAGAGGCCAGCCTGGTATCTGGTGCTGTCAGGTAATGGGGAAGAAACCAGTGACTAAAGGACCTTAATTGTTCGCTAGAGAAAAAAACCAGGAGAAAACGTTTGATGCTAGAATTTGATATTCTCATGGATGCTTGCGTGTTGTTCAGAAGCAGGGCTTGCCAGCCCGCTCCAGACAGCCTGAAAATTGTGTTGTGTAATGGCTACCACTGGAGTTTCTTTCACCGATTCTCTTGTTGACCGCATAAAAACCTTAAGTGGCCTTAATTAAAGACCGTTTGCTCTCTGTAAAGAAGACATTCTTAATTTGTGAGCTCTGTCTGAACACTTTTTCCAGGCTTACCTCTGTGACTGTGAATAATTTCACAGAAAGTCCCAAATAAATATGTCAGCCCCACTGAATTCCAGGAATGTCTATTTTTTGCCTTTGCATGCTTACTCTACATACTTAAAATAAGCTTCTAGAGTACGTAAGCAGATCCACTGTAGAGGAGTAAATACCAGATTTCTAGTCAGTTGTTCAAGGTATTATGTGGTCCCAAATTTTTATGGACTCCTGGATGTCCTGATAGCAGAGACATCTCTCTGTAGCACTGAAGCACATTCCATGAATGCTAGGGCTCTGTTCTTCTTGGCTCTGCTGCCCTTTTGCTTGAAGGTAACTTCTCTGTGGCACAGCTGTCAGGCCAGTCATTTGGTAAAGTATGTTTTACCTTTTCTGCCTAAAGGCCGTTGCTGAAGATTTCATACGGGAAGAGTTATAGGGGTGATAGCGGGTGTAAGATTGAAAAAAAGATAGGCTCATTAATAAGAGAGAAGTATGAAAAAAAGGACAGTGATGTGCTTATGTGGAAGAGGTGAGCTATGGGGAAAAAAGCCACAAACCAGAAGGGAGAAAATGTGAAGCAATAGTAAAAAGCAAGGAAAAAAAATCAAAAAATCCAGAAGACAGAACTGTCTAGAAAGGCAGAGGGAAAAGAACAAGACATATGGTGGAACTCTGAATGAGACAGGAGGATGACATTTTTGCTAAATTAGAATAAGGGGATGATGGATGATAATAAATAGGCTAAGTTTGAGAGAAAACAGCAGAGTAGAGAGAAGAAGAAGCAGTAAGCAGGATAAAACTCCTCAAGCTCACCCACGGAGAATTTTGAATATCAGAACTGGAGTAGATATTCACGATGATCTTATCTGGGAACAAAAACCTGTTCAGCTGAATTAAGTGAAACTTGTTTGGGGTCTGTAAAATCACTGTTGTGTTTCTTTCTCCACAGTTGACAGACCTGTCAGAGTGTATGCAGATGGGATATTTGACCTCTTCCACTCTGGCCATGCTAGAGCTCTTATGCAAGCCAAAACTCTATTCCCAAATAGCTACTTATTAGTAGGAGGTAAGATCAGAGTAATTTATTGCACTGAATTTTTGCTTCTGTGCTTCAGCATTAGAGTTATTGCCGTGCTCTCACCCCCAGCTGTTAATGCACTATGACTTTGAATGCTACTTTCACTCTGGGGGCTTTCTATAGGTGATTTGCCTTGACTTACATCTTAAGATTGCACCAATTAAAGTAAAAGTCAAATTCTGCCCTCAGCAGCACAGGCACAATTCCCATTCTAGTTAAAGCAGGTGTCTGCGTGACTCTGAGCTTAGAATAGCTCCACATGAATAATTTACCTTTTTCAGTTATTCGCTCGAAATTGTTCAGAGATGGAGATGAGTGAATGAGATCAGCCACTCATTTATTTCTGGTTCTTCAGTCCCTCTGCCAGTCAGGCACAGCCCACGTCCTCTGGCTGCTGGGTCAGTACTGTGTGTGGCAAGCCCAGTCTTCACCATCAGCTGAGAAGCTGAATCTAGCCCGTTATCATTGTAGACCTAAATGTAGATCATGACTTGAATGTATTTTTCAGCTCACAAGTGTCCCCAGGCAATTTACATTCTTTTCAGCTTTTTCCACTAATTCCTTCTTTTTTGCCGTGTGGCTTGCTAACAGATGCTCAGCAGTTGGCATATGCCAGAGAAGTCACTGGAGAGTGGCTGTTTCCTGCCCAGTTGGCTGTGCAAGCACTGTTCTCGTGAGGCCTCAAGAACATGCTCTTCATTTCCAGTTTCCCTGCACCTTGGAGTTTGAGATACATCTCAGAAATATTGCACAACAGTATTCAGCTGCTCAGACGTTCGTAGAAGTGATAATAAAGAGAATGTAAACGCAACCTCCAGACACTCTCTAAGACACATTCTACTGCATCTTTGTTCCAAATCAGTTAGAAAGGGGGAAGGATAAAAAAAAATTGCAGAGGAAAAGAAAATCTTTTAAACATCATCTTCAGTTTTACTCTTAAGTTTATGAATGGTGACAATTCAAAGGGAGCTTCCTGGAAGGGAAATGACATCCCTTTGTTACGAAGGAAAAATTTAGGACATCCTGTTTCCCTCTTGATCCACATAGCTTGCAGTAGAAACAAGTGGAGGTGCAAAAGTGTGAAGAGTGTGAAGCTTAAAAAATGGAAATTATGTAGGTTTTGTTCTTGTTTTTGAAAGGAAGAGAGGTGAGATGGTTGTGTCACAGATCAGGGAAGGAGCTCTGGGGCAAAAATGCAACTTTGTTGAATTTCATGGCATAGCTCCGCTGTGCCCTTTAATTCTGGAGCGAAAGACAAAGCAGCCAGCACTCATTAGTACCTTTTCACAGCAATGCAGTGCCTTAGCATGTTTAAAGAATAGGCACTTTTCCACACCCACGTACAATTTGTGCTGCAAAAGCACTGGTGCCATGTGTATTGCTGTGCATCACAACCAATCCCTTTTATTTCTTATTGTGACAACAGTTATTTGGAGCTAAGATGTTTTTGATAGACATTTATATCTTCCCAAATCACTCATTAGAACAGGATGAGGGAAATAACAGGAAATACAGACATACTGTGCCTGCACTCTAGATGAACAAGTAGTACTCAAAAATTGAAATCTCAGCTTTCTACAAAATTCAAGCAAAAAATTACTGTTTTCCAATAATTTTAGTAGACCCTTTCTTCCAGGAGAGGGTAGCTCTAAGATTACATGAAGTTTGTAAATAAATATAAATGCAGTCTCAGAAAGGAATCTTCCTACTGCAAATGCATTTTCTTCATTAAATTTTCTGTCAGCAGGCATGAAAAAAAATGATGTAATAAGAGAGAGTAGCATTTAGCTAGCTGAAATAGATATATATATATATATTATCTGACTTTGAATTTTGCCTGAACTCCAGGGTACTTACATTTTTCCTACTTTAAGGCTCCTTAATGACCATACATCAAGAACATCCATTTTAAATCTCAAAAAAGACTTGATCTGTGCCAGAGCCTCTTCTAATAGGTTGACGTTTTCAAATTGGAAAGAAGTGGCTGCTGTTGGGCTGCTATCACATGCCTCTGTGGCACTAATAATGTTGCATTTATCATTTGTCGAGTATATTTACTGTTTGTCCAGGTGTCACAGAAAAGTGAGATGCAAAGGCATGTGCATCCTTGACCTGTGGTGAAGGACAAACACTGTCAACCCAAAGGGTATCAAATTATTCCACGTGGGAGTCAAATGACTATTGCAGCTATAATATTGGACGGAGTTAGAGCTGTGGGGACAGGCCACTGCATCTTATGCAACATTATGTGAGTGGAAGGATAATGGCCAACTTTTATAGTCCTCCAGTAACACGGATGGTGCTTCCCCCTTATTTTAAAAGCAGTGACATAGTATTGGCACACCCAGAGTTAAAGATGCATTCCCAGGCTCCACCTTCCCCACTAGAGCATATGGCTTCTCCCAGTCCTTTCCACAGGGTTTTATTCTGTGATTTCCCCTTTGATCATGCCATAAGCCTTATTTCTCTTTCTGTGAAATCTGCTGAAGTCAAAGCTAAACTCAGAGACAGATTCCTGTAAAATTTGCCCTGACTTGTTTTCTGTCGGTGCTTATTTAATGAGAAACTGTTCTGCTGTGATTTAGAGCTGTGTGGGCAAATTAATCATATAGAACTTTGTTTAATTAAGAGCAAACCTTTATATTGCGAGGGTGGTTGAACGCTGGAACAGGATGCTGTGGGGTCTCCATCTTTAGGGTGCAGTCCTGCTGTAGTCAGCCCCCCTCCAGGCAGGGGTCATTGGATTAGGTGTCCAGGTATCTTCCTGCCTCAACCATTTTGTGACACATGTAGTTTGACGCTGCAGTTTCCGTTTATTTTCAAAGCGCTGTCCATCATCAGACCTGCAATCTCTGCTTGTAGTGGGATTCACTTGCCTCACACGTGCTTACAGTACCACATGAGATGTCCTGCAGTATCTCACTTGGGCTCTGGCTGCAGCTCCAGAAAGGGAAGATCTCTCATAAATCTGTGGTTGTACCTGCCAACCATGAGCAGAAACTCCCAGAGGCCCTGGAGCTCCCCAAAATTAGCTAAGATGATAACTAAGTGCTTAATGTAATTATGGGAAGTGAAAAATATCTGATCACGCAAATTCTACAGCAGGTGAAGCCATTTTGATGATACTTCCATATTTTAGTTTGCAGTGATGATTTAACTCATAAGTTCAAAGGCTTCACTGTGATGAACGAAACGGAGAGATATGAAGCCCTCAGACACTGTCGCTATGTGGATGAGGTCATCAGAGATGCACCCTGGACACTGACACCAGAGTTCCTTGAGAAACATAAGGTACGTTTCTCCTCTTATCCCCCTTTCTCTTATATGGACTGTCAATTGACGATAAACAGCAAGCATACAAAGTTGTGTCAGCTGGAGTAAATTATTTGACTCAGTTCACTCCAGTCACCAAAGTTAGGTACATGCTTTGCTTGCCCTCAGTCTGTGTCAGAAAATGCCGTATTTCTCTTGTCTTTTTTCCTCAGTATGCTGGGCTGATTTTTGAATGGCAAAATAACACTGAAGAATCATCCATAAACTTACATTCAGGAAAGATCACGAACCAGTAAAGTTATAATGGAATGACTGAAGTTCTATTAAAGTCCTGAATTGAAGATGTATTTCTTATTAATGTGAACAGGTGCAATACTTGGCCAGAAATTCAAAGAAATATAATTTCTTACACGCTATTGTCTGTCATGCAGTACATGTCTGAACAAAAGCATAATTAACTAATTGTACTTCGGTGCCCACATCACTGGGAGATGAATGGACAGCATGGTTGGTCTACATGCACAGCTCTAAGGAAGGAGAATCATTAATCCTGCCTCCATGGTTTTGCACATAATGGCTTTGCCAACTTGAATCAGCTCTTCCAGTAGCAGAAGCAGCTGTCTTAGGTTTTCTGCAGAATATCACACACAGACAGCCACAGCAGTGTGTTAATGACAGTGCTTCTAGAGACAAGCTTTCTGTTCTTTCATTATTATCACAGAACATAGCAGTTTTAGGCCTAAATCTAGTGCAGTATTCTAGGTGATGGCTTTAGGATGAGAATGTCAAAAGAAAGTCAGCTGAAGTCAAGAGTTGATCCTCCACAACAACCCCTCACTGAACCAAAATTCAGTGATGGTGGCATGTGATTCTTCTTCTGTTCACTGGCAGATTGACTTTGTAGCCCACGATGATATCCCGTACTCCTCTGCTGGCTCGGATGATGTATACAAGCACATAAAAGAGGCAGGTAAGAGCAACTTCACACTTTTAGCACCTTTCTATTCAGCCTCAGCTCAAACTCTTTTACTGCCTTTTGACCACAACTGCTGGGAGAAAAGCAGCAGAGATAACACCATGTTCTCTTACACTCTAAAATCAGGTATTGCTGATTCCAGCCGAAAGATTGACTTTGTAAAACCACAAAGGATGTCCTGCACTGAATTCCTGCCATAGCCCCCAGGAAAACAATCAAATCTGTCATAAAAAAAGAGTCCCATCTTTTTTTCTTTAATGAATTTAGGGTGCTAAAGTGAGAGCTCTAAACTGATGGAAACGAGTTCAGTTCCTGTAACAGCCCAGCCAACTGCAGTGGCTTGTTGGTAACCACAAATTGATGACTCTTTGACACAGAACAGGCCTGAATGTGAGAGTGCACACTGTAGGCCTTCAGGAGTCATTAGGATCCGCTTTCAGATTTGCACTGAGGGTTTTTTCACTACGCTGGCAGAGGGTTTAAATCGGTACCAGAGTAATTAATTTGGCATGGCCACTTAGCAGGTTGGTTGACTACCATATTGCATTGAATGTGAACAAGCTGAAGTCATCACGAGTTTGTCTTCAGTTCATGGAAGCTGATGAAAGCTGATCTAAGCAGACTGTGTTAAGCCACTCTTTGCTTCTGGCAAAATGAACAGTGCAGGAGGAGGAACTGATTATTTCTTTCTTCCACTGCTCTCTGGAAGCGCTGCTTTGAACAACGGAGAATCCGTCCTCTTCCTGGTCTTAAAAAAATTCAAGAACAAATGTGCCTGATGGTAATTTGTAGTGCAAAGTGACATTCTCAAGCTATAGAATGACAGCAGTAGAGCAGGTATTGACCCGAGCTGTACAAATAAGCTTTTTATAGCAGCAGTTCTTGATCTTTTTCCACTTGCAGATGTCACTGTGGTGCTGGACTTGCAGCTGTCCTCTGGGAACTGCTGTTCTACAGGTTCACAGCCTGCACCACTTCACTTTATTAGGCAGTGGAACAAACATACCTATGGTATGGATGGGACATACAGAATAGGTGCTGACTGGAAAGCTATTTTGCATTAGGTCTGTGAGGTGCCAAGTTCCCCGTACAACACGACAGGCGCTCTTGGTGTCTGTTATTATCAGACTGAACTAGAGAGCGCCCAAACTTGACACATCCTTCTCTGCTGTCACACCACACAGTACGAGCTTATAACTTCAAGGAGCTGTGTTCTGTCCATTGCCCATCGCTGAAGGATGCTGGAGAAGTGATTTCAATTTTGTGTTACTGAACTTCATTAGATGTAAAACAGGAATAACGCTACCTTTGTTTTGAGATCTAATAACGTAATGGTCCTAACATTCCAAAATAGCATTATCAGTGTAGTGAATTTCCCCTAGGGTATTTTGTTTTAAATAGGACAATGTTGTGGAAGCATTTGTGCATTTTCCTTAGTTTCAGTACTCCCATTTTCCCACACCAAGTTGTTAGTGAACAGAGAAGCAAATGCAAAGTTCGGAGCTCCACGTACAGATTTCCGTGGACTGCTATTTCCCTATGTAGTCGATGGAGGAGAGGGCATGTGGACAACTGTGAGCACTGCAGCGGTGTGCTGGCTAAACCTCTGCCCATCTGTAAACAACTGGGTTTGAAAACATGAACTGGTTTAACATACAAAGCAAATAAAAGCAAAATCAGTGACTAAAGGTAAAAGGGCTAAAGACAAAGTGGCTTTTAACACTTACTTACTTGAAAACAATTCAGCATTTGGCATAGCAAGGGTAGAGTTTGGCTTCAGTTAATGAATTCTTGTAGCTCCTATTTATAGAAGCTTCTGGCTTAAAGCGGGTTTCACTGCTTCCAAAAATACTTTCCTGAGTGACTGCTGCATGCCTGAAAAGCGTGACTGGGGAAACCTCTCTGCTCTTGATTAAAATAATCTAACTTTGAGGAGAATACTAATTAGAGATCATAGGAAAACATATCAAATATCATTTAGTCACAAGAGGCTGCTAAGCTTCTTGATTCCTTCCCCATTCGTTTATCTAACCCTGTGAAATTGGCTAGCAATGCCTGCCTTCTTAAGTGAACGTGAGAATTAATTGATCAATAGCTATAGCACTCTTTTAAGACAAAGCACTATTTTTTTTCTTTGGGAAAACTATTTCTAGTCTTAACTCACAGCTCTCTCTCATTAGCAGCTTAATATTGCAATTACATGTAAGTGATAGCAGTAATTTTTTGTGGCACTAAATAACTCGTAAGGCAAGGTGTGCTGGTATAATTGCCTTTGTCGCTTGTTTTAACAGGCCAAGTGATCCTGTCTTGATGAGGAACAGTGAAAAACAAATATATTCCTCAGCTATATTGAAGAAAACAATGCAGCATTAATAAACTACCAGTTTTGTTAGTTGGAGGAGGGAGAGTGATAATGCAACCACTTACTTAAGTGGCTAGATACACATGAAGGAGGGGCTGGAGAGCCTGAAAGCCTCAGTCCCCACTGTATTTTTGTACTGTATTTTTGTATTTTGTAATGCAGAGTATACATCTTCTGCCTGAAGGTGCTTTGTGGTTTTGGCCAGTGGCTTGTCTAACTGTTTTTGTTTGGTTGGTTTTTTTAAACTTAGCAGAACAAAGACTGTCAGACAGCACAACACAGGAATGGAGGGGAGAGTAGAAATACACAAGAGAGCAGCAGATGGTCTTTCAGTAGCGTGAGTGGAAGCCCGTTGCTTCCCCCAGCGAAGGGCTGACTCAGGAGCCTCTGCCAGTCTGGTAACTTCATCAGAACCGACGCTGTGCAGGGGGGAAGTTTTAGCCTTTCTACAGACTGAGGAAAAATGAACTGTACAGCAACCTAGCACCCTCTCACAAAGGAACAAGAAGAAAGCACTAGGAATAAGATGGCCAGAATTGCAAGTGTCTTGACTTTGGTTAGGCTTTTTGTGTCCCTTCTCAGCTACCTGCCGCAGTGCCTGGTCCTGCCGTGCTTTCCCAGCTGGCTTTCTTTTCCCACTTTGCTCAGGAATGTTCGTACCAACGCAGAGAACTGAGGGTATCTCAACATCAGATATAATCACAAGGATTGTCCGGGACTATGATGTGTATGCCCGGCGCAACCTTCAACGAGGATACACCGCCAAAGAGCTGAACGTTAGTTTTATAAATGTAAGTACTCTGATCCACATTTGCTTCTGAAACGTTCTCTCCTAGGACCCCAAAGGTACCATAAAGGCTAAGAAAGTGTATCTTCCCCCTAACGTTTTAAAAAGAGAAGACAGAGCTGGGAAGAAATTAATTTAAAAGAAATAGGTAAGCTGAAGATTTAATTACTCTCAGGAATTAGCAGCTTCATTTCCATCTTTGGCTTTCATATGTGTAACAAAGCTGCTGCTCCTGTCCCTTCTTGAGCTGTAAATGACTTAATCACAGAATCGCAGAATCGTAGGGGTTGGAAGGGACCCTCCAGAGATCATCGAGTCCAACCCCCCTGCCAAAGAAGGTTCCCTACACCAGGTCACACAGGTGGGCGTCCAGGAGGGTCTTGAATATCTCCAGAGAAGGAGACTCCACAACCTCCCTGGGCAGCCTGTTCCAGTGCTCCGTCACCCTCACTGTAAAGAAGCTCTTGCGCACATTGGTGCGGAACTTCCTATGCTCCCGTTTCTGGCTGTTTCCCCTTGTCCTGTCTCCACACACTGCTGAAAAGAGTCTGGCCTCGCCACTTTGTCCCCCACACCTTAGATATTTATAGACCTGGATCAGGTCCCCTCTCAGTCTTCTTTTCTCAAAGCTAAACAGACCCAGTACACTTAGCCTTTCTTCATAGAGGAGATGCTCCAGGCCCTTCACCATCTTTGTGGCCCTCCGCTGGACTCTTTCCAAGAGATCCCTGTCTTTTTTGTACTGGGGAGCCCAGAACTGGACACAGTACTCCAGATGAGGCCTGACCAGGGCAGAGTAGAGGGGGAGGATCACCTCCCTCGACCTGCTGCCCACGTTCTTTTTAATGCAGCCCAGAATGCCATTGGCCTTTTTGGCCACAAGGGCACACTGCTGGCTCATGGCCAACTAGGAAGGAAAGCAGCCCCGCAGCTGCTGTCTTCTCAAACGCTGACCTAATAAACGATTTGTTTCTTCATTCCTATTGTGAGAAGGCAGCACAGAAAGCAAAGATTTTGATATCCAAACTTTCTCTGCAGTGTGACAAGATTAATAAAGAAAGAAACAACAAAAATGCTGATCCCTGAGATAACTAGAGAAGGCTAAAATAGGTTTTAAAACATAAGGAAGCATGTTAGGAAGTAAATACTTAAATGATGCTGAAGTTTTCAAAAATCAGAATACGTAGCACAAGAGCATAAGTAGGACAAGAGTGCTGTTCAGAAGGATTGCTCAGAAAAATTCAGCTGCACCTTACCCTCCAGTAAACAGTGACAGAGATGAAAGCTTACTTCCCTTCGTTTTCTGTTTCAAGTCTTAAGGCCTTGAGATAACCTAGATTACTGAAACGTTCCTCATGATTGGGCTAGATCATAGGGGGCCTTGCCCCTCTTCCTCTGAAGCTGGGAAGCTCCCTCATGAATGACTGAACTGTGTCATTTCTTGAGGATTTTGTTTACTTGTTTCTTATCTTGAAGTCTGGCAGATAAATTATAGCACAATGGGCATAAATATTTTACTGTGTTTCTTCTCAGTCTTTTACACCTCTAGAAATCTTGCTTTAAATATTTTACCCATAACAATCACTATTGCAAGCATCCATTAAATTAGGGCATGCTGGATGCCTTGGGGGTTCTTAAAGTCATTCTTTAACTGCTCTGAGGGTAAGATACTGTTACATATCTTATGCTTCCTCCAGTCTCAAATCCATGTATTCTGAAGTCCCTTCTGACATTTGGTTACTGTAGCTTATTGTAATTTAAATGCAAAAATACTACTTTTCACCAGAGACTTTTTGTGTTTCAAAACAAAAAATGAGATTTCACCAAGACAGAAAAGCATTGGTTTCCTAGGTAATGGAAGGCTGCCTGCTAGGTGCAAAGTGAGTTAGGCTTTTTTGGACTTTAATGATCTTCTTTGGTCCTATAGCCCGCAAAGGCAGTTCTTGTGATTCATGAGCTAGAATAACCTCGCCTCCCAGCACTAAACAGTATGCATTTGGAAAGCAAATTAAAGGGACAAATAAATGAAGTTCACAGGAAATTAAAAGCTGGTAGTGTGCTGTGCTGCTGTGGATTTTCATTCTATTTTCAAGGCCAAAGGTTTAGTTAGTTCTGGATGCTGTACTTTTGAGGAGCGCAGAAGCATTTCAGGACAAAAGCCCTGAAGTATTTTAGAAGCTTGGCCAAATAATGGCTTTCTAACAGTATCTTCACTTTCGCTCTCTTTCTCTTGGCTACTAAGCAATAGGAGTTTGCTCTATTTTCTGGCAGTCTGAAGCTCCTCTATTTGCCAGGCTCTGAGGCGAATAGAATTTTCCTTCTGCCCTGCAGAGGTCTGACCATAGAGGCATTTGGGACCAAGTCAACATTCAGGCTGGCCAGTCAGCAGCAGGATGCGTTTGCCTTTTGCTTTCTACTAAGTTTGAACTGTTAATTTCTCACTTGAAATCTTGACAAGATTCACAACATTTTCAAAGTGCATTCAGTTTGCAAATACGTACAGAGTGATGCAGTGGAATAAACATAGTAATAACATACAACGTTCTTTTCAACGTGCACTTCCTGTGCTTCATTACAGATATATTAAATGTAAAGCAGATACAGTAATGAGATTTTTTTTTTTCTTCTTTGCATTCAGTGCATAATGTTTCCCAAGTCCCTATATATTAATCTCTGCCCACACTTTCTAAACAGGAGAAGAAATATCGCTTTCAAAACCAAGTGGACAAAATGAAAGAAAAAGTAAAGAACGTAGAGGAAAAATCAAAAGAATTTGTTAACAAGGTGGAAGAGAAGAGCCATGACCTCATTCAGAAATGGGAAGAGAAGTCCAGGGAATTTATTGGCAACTTTTTAGAGCTGTTTGGACCCGACGGAGCCCTGGTAGGTATTCTGCCATCCCAGGGAGTGTGAGCATTTTTATTTATTTATTCTCTGTAACACAGATTCAAGAGCAGATTCCTTTGCTGCAGTATTTACTTGGAAAGCCAGCACAGTAGGCTAATGCCAGACCTGCTTGCTGAATCCAGTAATGCGTGCCAGTACTGCAGCAGGAGGATCTGCGATGCCTGTTGCTTCTTTGCAACGATTTCTGTCTTTTATGTTTATAACTTATAATATTTTTTTTAACCAGTGAGGTATCCTGCCATTAAGTAAGCTGTGATAGCGGATGCAATACTACATTCAGTCACGCTGCCTAGCAGCCACTTATTACTAAGCAAACAGATTTAGTACAGTCTGTTTTCCTCATTAGCACTAAATAAGACCACACAGATAGAAGAGAGAAGCTATACACTGAAGTTGGTGAGAGAAACAGGAATATTAAAAATGTGATTGTTCTGTTCATCCTCTGTACTCAACAGTAGATGATATTTCCTAGTCGTAAGAACTACTGATTTTAAGTACTGAGAAATTCTCATACACGTCTGGTGAACCAGGTCGTCTAACTGACTGCGGTGAATTTTCAGGTAAAACTCAAGCACTTTTGAAGGTTTCCTTGGTAAGTGCTGGCTTCACAGACCCCGTTTACCCAGGATCTACTGGTGCTTTGGAAAGGTAGTTAAGGGGCTGTAACAGTATCATTTGGGGGAGAAATCCCAATGCACCACCTTCTTCTCAAATTAAAATCCTGGTTACAAAACGGAGCCCCAGAAGAGACCTGGCTCTCATCTTCCAGTTCTGATAGTTGCCAAACATTCAGAAGCCTTATTTTCTTGTAATGGTTCCCATTGCTACCTTGAAACCAGAAACAAAACTTCTTTTGAATGCAGAAGTTATCATTTGTTAATGCAGAACTTCTTAGCCCTCCTTGTTGGGATTCGGTCCTTTTCCAGCAACTTCTCTGTGCAAACGTGCTCTGGTGGAAGCCCAGGCCCAGCCAAACCCTTCAATACTGGCATTATCTCAGACATGCTGTTTTAATTGCAAGGTCCAAGCAAAGCTTTTGCTCAGTTTGAGGAAGTTTTTGCAAGTACAGAGGAGAGAAGCAAGCAATGCAGAGTAAGCTGAGAAGAGCAGAGTAAGAATGAGACAGATACTCAGCAGAACAGCAGGATGCTTCGGAAGTGCATTTTCAGACCATGGCATGCAGACAGTCAGGCAGCTCCCTCCTTATTTGAAATCGAACCTTTTGCAAGAGAATTGTGCACGGCTTTAACTGCCTATGGCTTACTGTTTGAGACCAAATGTCAACAGTGGCAGCAAGCCAGAAAAAAAGCAGTTTAGCAGGAGTGTGATGTTCCCACTGGAACATTTGTAAAGAGCCAACACACACAATGTTCTCTCATCCTACTTTTATCAGTCCATAACTGAATAACATACCATTATGAATAGTACACTCTGTTGAAAGAATCGTAGTAGAGCTTCTGTTTATAAACAAATCCATGTCAAGATGGTGAATTAAACAGCCCATACAACAGCCATGTCAGAACTTGGTGCCACCAAGCTGCCCTTTACTGGAGTTTTCACCGTCACCATCCTTCTGACATCACTTGCCACGCTGATTACAGCTCAACAGAGAAAAGCCTAAAAGTAGGCTTCGAGAACATAGACCGCATCTTTGTCATCTCCTTACAGCGACGTCTGCCCCATGCAAAGGCAGGTGCCCTCTGAACACCACATGTCCCAGTCTAAGATGTACCTTTGTTGGCCAGATGTTCACTGGTAGTATCATTCTCCTTAGGGAAGTGCAGACCATAAACTCTTTTGATGAAGAACCCAGGTCTACCTGCATTGACCACATCCACAAAAAAACAGCTTTGTTTGCAGGTTAGTGTTTCCAGTGTGGTCTTGTGGCCGTAGGTGCTGAACAAAGAGACGCAACCAGCAAATCAAACCAGTGCAAATATCACATGAAATCCACAAGAGATGAGATGCATTTGGGTGTGCATTGGGAGGAAGAGAATTTCAAAGCCTCGATCCTATTTCCCTGCTCGACCAACTGAAAACTGCACACTAAGTACATTTAAAAACCATACGGTGATAAATAGTTTACAGAATTCAGTTTACTAGAGAAAAGCTGCTCTGCAAAGATATTTTGGGGAGATGCTGTGGCATGTCCTGAGTTAATGTCCAGATCAAGTAGTGGGAAATCTGATGCAAGCAGAAAAAATCGGTAAGAGTCCAGAGGAGTGTATTCTCCTTGCACTCTTGTGGGAAAAGCATCAGTGACAGTGAGCTGAGAGGTGTTGTGGCTTTTTTAAATCAGTTTGAGCTTTGCAGCAGGAAAGACTTTTAAAATAATGATAACTTGCTATTAGTGTCAAAACTGTTATTAACATTAATTTGCCCTATCACTGTTAGTTAGATGTTGCTTTTAATGTTGACAGTAAAAGTACAGGAATCGTTACGGGTGTGGTAGATTCCTAGATCTGTAATTTGAATTCCATTAATATGCTGTTATTATTTCACAAATAGTTATTATAATACATTCTGTGCTAGCATCAATTTTCTAAAAGTAAGGGCCACGTAACCCGCAAAAAATAGCAGCTTCTGAAAAAGGTCAAAATGTCAGTTTTCAGAATGAAAATTTGTAGGCATCTCAGTTATAATTTTGCTCACCTGTACAATTCTATGTATGCGTTTCTTGAGAGAGAGTCACAGAGGTGTCAGAAACGACGACGATTAATGCGGCACAGAACTTTTGTTCTGGCTTGAGAGGGTTCCCAGCACGTCCTGGCGTGCAGCCCCTAATGGCAGACGTGGAGCTCCACAGAAACAGAAAACAGTGGGACTAATTTCACCTCATTTCAGAAATCTATGAGCGAAAGAGCTGCATTTCAGATTAGATTAACAGAAAGTAAAGCTTACAGCGTATGACTTCTGCACGAATCTTCTTCTCAGTGGGATGAGCCGCTCCTTCAGAGGGCCACTTTCCCTTTGCTGCATGGGCAGAGGCAGTCAGGCACAGCCCCGCCAGGACACGGCTGCGGCCCCACAGGTACCCACGGAGGTTGGGTGAATCTCCTGTGTTGCAGCTGGAGCCCAGGGCTGGTGTTAGAACATGCCATATGTCCACAGCCTGGACCTTGAAAGTCAGCAGAAAAATCAGTAGCACAAAAGCATTAGTCCTCCGTAATGCCTCGTTGGTGCCTGTTTTGTAAGACAAAGGAGTATCAACATGTAGGCAATGTAATTTCTTTTGCCCAGCCTCTCATGGCATGTAGCTATCGACATCATAGACCCCACCCTTGAGCAGCCAGTAAGAGGTACAAAATTCAGAAGTGGGAAAAACACTTCTGTCCAGTCGTAAGTTTGCCAAATCTAAGTATTATCTCCCTAAACTGTTGGATGAATCTGAATTTGCTTGAAAATTCTTCCGCTGTCTCCCCAGAAGGTCCTGGCACACAGCCTTGTCCGACCCTCTGGTGTTCAAAGCGAGCCATTAATGTTGTTTTTATTTATTCAGTGTCAGTGGCCAGAGGACCACCTCCATTAGGAACACGGGGATTGCAAAGACGTATGGGTGTCACTTACCCTGGATGAGCAGGGCCAGGGGAAGAGGAGTCATCCTCCTGGAGTTAGGAATAGCACTGCCATCTCCTCCTGCAGCTGGCCGTGGTTTTAGCTGTCAGCCCGGTGCTTCAGGCACTTGTGTGAGAGGCAGCGGGGACTGGCTGGGCACCCACCTCCCTAGCTGAAGGTGTGAGCACATCAGGCTGTTCAATCACCAAGCCCTTTGCTGAAGCAGGGACCAGGAAAATATCCTGTGGTTCAGCTGAGGGCCTTAGCAAGAAGGTGAAGTTCTCCTTTCCAGCCCAGGGGTACAGTCAAATGCCCACTGCCAAGTGGGATAAGTAGAGCCAGGCTGGGCCGCTTCAGTTCCCCCCAACACTGGTACCACACCATGAAGCATCACATTACTGAGCTTTTTGAAATGGCCAGTAGGTGGCAGGGGCAAGAGAGTCAAAAGTGGTTTTCTTGGCCAGGATAAAAATATATCGAACACCGTGTTTTTGGTAGGGGTTATTTTCAGGGAGAGGATGAAACAGGCTAAATCAAACCAACACGCTGCGTGAGCAATTGGCTGACAGGGCAGGCTGAAAGGGTTTTGCAAGTGGGGTTACATGGGGCTGGAGGTCAGTCATCAGTGGGGTTCCCCAGGGCTCCATTTTAGGGCCAGTTTTCTTTAATGTTTTCATCAATGATTCAGATGCAGGAGTCAAATGCACACTAAGTACATTTGCAGGTGATACTGAATTAAGAGGAGCTGTTGCCTGACAGAGAGATCTTGACAAATTAAACATGCGGTTGGCAATTACCAACCACGTGACGCTTAACAACAGGAAGTTCCAGATTCTGCACCTAGTATGGGGCAACTCTGGACATACATACAAACTGGAGAACGAGAGGTAGGAGAGCAGTGTTGCAGAAAGGGATCTGGGGGTTCTGGCTGGCGGCAAGTTGGATGTGAGCCAGCAGTGTGTTCTGGCAGCCAATGGGGCCAACAGTACCCAGGGGTGCACCAGACCCGGCACTGCCACTGGGCAAGGGGAGAGGTTGTCCTGCTCTGCTCTGTGCTGTGCAGCCTCACCTCCAGCACTGGCTGCAGTGTTGGGCACCATAATTTAAGGACATAAAGCTATTAGAGAGCATCTAAAGGAGGGACTAGCACGGGAAGGGGAGGAGGAACAAAATGTAACCGCAAGTTAAGAAAGCCTTCAGCAGCCCAAGCAGCATGCCCAGAACCCAGAACATATCTCTGCACAAGTATTTGGCTCTCAGACCTGAATGATGACTTAACTTTGCTGGGGATGGCTTTTCCATTCCAGCTAAGCATCACCTATGAGCTGACTCCTGGCACTCCAAGCAACACTGAGAGTTCTTCCTCCCTGTTTCCAAGAGGAGAAATGAGCCACTCTGATTCTGAGTATTCAGCATGAAGCCGACGGCCACTGCGCAGTACAAGCCCTATCACCTGTAACCGAGTCCCAGAGCCTTACTGCAAGGTCACAGCAGCACTAACAAGAAGCAGCATTTGCCTTATTGTAGCAGATCATTTGCCTGAAAATTTGGTCTGTTCCACCCCACCAGCTGTGGCAGGTTCTCACTTAACTTTAGCAAGCAAACAACAATAAAGCCCAAAGCAGAATATACAGGCTGCGCGTGTTTCTCTTTTAACAGACATCTGAATTCTGACATTCCCACCCCTGCCCTCAGTTTAAGGGTTTGGGTTGTGCACACTCCAGGTACCAGGAGAAGGACTTGACAGTACTGGGCAGGTGTTGGGCTGCTGCCCTTGAGAAGGGAGCAAGGAAAATGCGCTGGCTGTGCTGGCCAGGCAGCTGAGCAGAAGGCAGGTGCCTGTGCAGCACAGCAAGAAGAAAAGGTCCTGGGAACAAGGGGCACCTGGAGGTCAGGCTTTGTGAGATGGCATGACTGTCACATCTAAAATGAGCCCAAGGTAGCTCCCCTGGTTAACTCAGGACAGTACACAATTTTCTCATACCAAGGCTGTCCTTGCTAAAAGGAAAATCCTGTAATGTCAAAAACCAGCTTATTGCGAGCATGGCTTGAGAGGTGAAGTACACGTGGGATGAAGGGGCTGTGCTTCAGAGCAGAAGTCTATCCTGTGTTAACCCCAGGTGAGGAGCCACGCAGAGTAGTCCCTCTTGCCCACAGACCCTTCCCGTCTTGGTGTCTTACTCAGAGCACCTTCCCACTTTGTTTTTGCAGAAGCAGATGTTCCAGGAGCGAAGCGGCCGAATGCTCCAGGCTTTCTCTCCGCGGCAGAGCCCAACCAGCAGCCCTACACGAGGCCGCTCGCCATCCCGCTCACCATCCCCTCCATGGGTCTTCAACAAAGCCTCCCCGCCCTCTTCTCCTAAAGCCGCCTCCGCCTCCCTCAGCAGCATGAGCGAGGGAGATGAGGATGAAAAATAAAATACAGATATATTTTTTTAACCATGAGACAGAAGAACAAGCTATGGACTCAGCCGCTGGATGGGGAGAAGTGTGAGGAACATCTGGGTATCTCTAACAGCAGGGAACGTGCTCTAGGAGATGTTGGAAATGGACTGGAGCACAACAAGGGAGATCTCAGGAAGAGCGTATCCCATCCCCGCTCCCTCGCAGTGCCCGGAGGCCGCACTGGCAGCATTTGCCTGGCATGGTGCCGGAGACTGGCAGAATAGCATCCGCCTGCGAGTGAGCTCCTGTCCATGCGCTGCTGCTTCCTGCTGCTGGGGGCTGGCCAGATCGGGGGGGACCTGTGCTGAGCAGGGCAGGCAGGAGGCACGGTCCTCCACAGTCCTGACCCAGCACGTGGGCATACAGCTGCAGCTAGTGGTTGGAGAAATTGGACCCTGCTAACCCTGAGCTCTTCCAGCACGTGAAGGAAGGGCATTGCTGCAGCAAATATATTCAGAAGCAGGAAATGAACCTTCTTTTCTGAATGAAATCCACCCCGGACCTCAAATCATGCCAGCAACATGGAGAGTTGTCCAGCTGAGCAGATGGAAATTCATTTGATGCATTCGAACTACTGAATGTTGCTTGTTGACCAAGCCTCTGTTCAGGGCATATGTAAAGATTCCGGCTGTACAAACACCCTGAGCTTTATCAAATCTTTCTCCATTTTCCTAGTGCCTGAACAGCTATGTCACAACCTCTGTTCCCTAGGTTTGCACTTTGGAGACAAGGAAGTAAGTGAAGACCACCTTAGCTGGAATTTCTTGCAGTGGGAAGTAACTGGTCTGAGGACTGGCATTTTCTGCTGGTGAATGGTACAAACATATGCGGAGTCCTACTACCCAGGAACAGATCGACCTCTCCTGGAAACCCCACTGCTCCCAGACATCACCCTATGGCAGTCCCAGCAGTGCTGCTGTCCCTGTGTGCTGCTAATCTGAATTTCGCATGAAACTCTGAACCAAGTGTGTCCATAGACACGCTGTCCCTGCATGGGGTGCTGGAGTCATTCCTCTACCCTAATATGGAGAAGAGGCTGGAAAAAACGATGCTACCCTCAGGCAGCCAGTGGGGTCCCAGTGACTGCTGATACGAGGTGGACCCTATCCATGTGGATGGGCCAGGCTCTGAGCAACCTGATCTAGCTGCTGATGCCCCTCTTCATTACAGGGGAGTTGGACTAGATGATCTTTGAGGTCCCTTTCAACTCAATTCTGATTCTGTGATTCTAAGTGGGCTTAGGCACTGGGATTTTCTTTCTCTTGCTGTGACATACTTAAGTCCCCAAGCAGAACTACAGAAGTAGCACTAAGGAAGCTTTCTCCTCTCCACGATGCACGCTCTGATCACCTCCAGCTTGGCAAATAACTGACCTGCCTTCCTCCTGGCTCTACCATGCAGCCCCTCAGCTGGCACTTGTCCCCCAGCATTGGAACAGGCTGCCCAGGGAGGTGGCGGAGTCACCGTGGAGATGTGGCACTGAGGGACATGGTTAGTGGGCTTGGGGATGGGTCAGTGCTTGGACTAGGTGATCTTAGTGGTCTTTTCCGATCTTAATGATTCTATGATGTGTCTTGGGGAATGCTTTGCCAAACAACCCTGACTACCACAGGACCCAGTAACTATCTCAAGGCATGCATTGCCTTCTGGAGCCCAGCTGGCTCCTCCGTCACAAAGCTGCAAAAAGAGGTGAGCAGGGAACAGGACGAATGCCGCTTTCATGAGGAAGTGCGTGAGGAGAAACAGCGAGCTCAGCTGCACACCTGGTGGGATGATGCAACTGAGACCTTTCTCAGCCTTAGGCAACCTGTTACTGTAATTTCATACCTGGGATGCACTCGTTAGTTTTTCTGATCCTTTGCAAGTTTAAGTCTTCCCATCACAAACCACTCCTCCACCATAGGAACTGTCCGCTCGCTACTGGTGCTGTTCATACAACGAGCCATGTCCAAACACAATGGAGGTGGGCAGGTTTTTCTTGTTCTTGAGTTTTACTGTTCGTTTTAATTTCATAACGCTCCCTATTCAACAGCCATCGGTCAGCGGTTGGGGTGTAAGACAGCATCCATGACGTGTAGATGGGGCTGGAGAGAAACTCAGAGCGACCTCTGCCTGGCAGAAGCTCTTTCTCGGTCCCAGGTGGCGACCCAGCGACAAAGCCATATCCTGTACCAGGCATCCTTTTCCCACATAGGAGGACATCAATAAGCCGAAGCCTTTCCCCTGCTGGTACAGACACCAATATCCATTATGCTATCTCTGGCAAACCAGAACCTCATTGTCTTTGGACACGTGGAAGGCAATTTTGCACTTCTGAGTCATGGTTGGCTTTTATTTTTCATGAGTGTTGCTTTAATTCAGTCCTATTTATTGGCCAAGCTCCACATGAAAAATAAACAGTGTACAAACAGATTTCTGCCTCTCACCTTCATTTTATAGCATGTTGGGGCACACCAACACAACTCCTGGCACAAACCCACTGACAGCACAGCACTTGTCACCTCCATCCTTTGTAACCCCACACTTCACACCCCACAAACACCCCCTGAGCAGCCTCTCCGACCTGCCCAACATCTGCTGCTCGAGTTCCTAGTGCTGCTTTCGGGAACCCCTCTCACATCCTCCCCCAGCAGCAGCTGTGGTGCTGTGTGTGCCAGGACAGCTCACAGGTGCACCAGGTTCCTGCAGAACTGCAGCAGAAGACGTGAACCACAGAGCGCAGCTCCTGACGCTGCCCCATGCATTTGGCTCTTCTGCAGCTCCATCGGTCTGACCATGCACGTTCTGCCTCGCCAACTTCTTACAGAAAAGATAAAAGGGAAATAATTATCGGTACTGCAGCAGCTGCAGAAATTTGTTTTGTGTTTGTTACTTTGTTTTCCTCTGACAGTTCTGCCTTAGGCAGAGAGCAGCTGAAGCAGCAGACGAGGTGTTAGGACTTCCCAGCTGAGATGTTTAATTAAAGAATAAGTTCAAACTTCAAAGTTGGGCAGCACAGCAGAGAACTGTTGAAAGGCCCCCACCAAAACACCCCCTGGCAACACGAGCTTTGTTGCTAAAGATGGATGTGGGGCAGTTTTGCACGGTACCCTGCAGCACCTGGGAGACAGAAGACATTCCCGGAGGAAGATCTCCACTGAACATTCATATGAGTTCAGATAAACCTGGCAGGAGCTTCTGAAAGACGAAGCAGAAATTATTTTCTGCAGTACATGGCAGAGAGCTCCTGTTCCAGCTCTCATGTAACACCTCAAGGATTCGCTTCCTTTTAAATCCCTCTGTCATTTAAGCATGAAATATCATAGTCTGAGATCACTGAGATCAGGTTATTTAGCTCACAATACTCAAGGAAGATAAATATTTTAAAACCATATTATGATGTGTGCATATTAACCACTACTTCCAAACGCGGTAAGAAGAATTCTCCTAAACTGCACCCAGCCAGACTACTGAAGAAGACAACCCTCCATCTCTGCGTGTAAGCATGTGAAGGCAGGAACACTCAAAGGGAAAATCCTACATAAAGGCATTAACCAGGCTGCATGCACAACTGACATCTCTCATGTATTTCAGTCTCCAAACCCAGCCTTGTTACATTGAATTATGGCCCCAGCAGCAAATTCTGGAATTTTTAAGCCTATTCTATCATTTTCTAATCATGTTTCCCTACCAACAAACCCCATTTATCAGTAAAATAAGGTAACTGAACTGCAAAGCCACTGCCCACTTGGGAAAGGTGAATTATAACCTCCTCTTTACAGAGAAGTGGCTTTGAAACCCAGCAGCACTTCAATAGATGCCACAGGAGCCTTATAATTTTCTTGAAAGAGTTACAAGCGCTTACAGATCTTAGCAGAAATGGAACACTTTCCAGGTGGAAGCCCAGAGTGCAATTTCATAACAGACATTCCAAGCGCCAAGAATATCCCGTACATTTCAGTTTCAGGGAGATTTACATAGCAGGAAAAAGAGGTGCTCACATGCTTCAAGGAAAACGTGCGATGACAAACCGCTGCTGCACGTACACAGAACAATCCAACAACAGGGCTTACAAAATCTACTGTCACTCCCTTTGTTCCGTTGCTTGTCAGGACACCAAGAAGTTCAAGAAGCAGGGACAAGTGGAAGAGGCAATCCATAGCACTGAACACTGTAGCAAACGTCCCACTCCATAGAAATAATAGAGGTGCCCGAGGCTGCAGGCTTGACACTCCCTTTAATTACTGGCATTGATCTATCAGGTTCTCACTCAGTAAATGACCCAGGCTTGATCAGTGAGAGCTGCAGAGCCAAAAGGAGGAAAGCCCCCCACAGAACAAAGTGGTGAGAGCGGAGGACACAACAGCCTCACCACATTTGTAGTGAAGTTCCAGGTGTACTTACCATGCAGACGGTACCCAGCTCCTTCATTCTGCTCCTTTGCTTTACAATCCTAACA
Source organism: Pavo muticus (assembly GCA_016647715.1). Classification (NCBI taxonomy): domain Eukaryota; kingdom Metazoa; phylum Chordata; class Aves; order Galliformes; family Phasianidae; genus Pavo; species Pavo muticus. Next base: position 634,526 of record JACDJE010000337.1, read on the forward strand.
CCTGTTCTCCTTATGAACCTGCACTCCCTCCAAAATAAAAATCATCTGGAGAAATCAAAGTCTTTTTTTTTTTTTTTTAAATACTATTTCACGTTTTCAAATGGTGATGTTCTCAGACACCAATTATGTTCAAGGTATAAATTATCACAATTCAACATCCTCGAATTACAACCACTTCTGGATTCCCTTACAGAAATGAGAAAAGGAGAATGTGGGGCTCCACCACAGCCCTACCATTTGGGGCAGTTGTTCAAAACAGCGCCTTCTCAGAAAGAGGCCTGATGATTTTCTTACCCCGATGTTCTAAAAAAGGAGCAATGAATGCTTGCTAAGGAGATAGTACAACAGGAGTTACTCAATTTTCTGAGCTCAGACCACAAAGCAAGAGGAAAGATGAAGTTTTATCCCCAAATACTTTAGGGTACACGTTCCTACCTGCAACCCCTCACCTTCCTCCATCCCGCACTCCCAAACTACAGAACTTGAGCAGCCTGTCTGTATGGGAAGAGGAGTAGAATAAAACAAATATCTGCAAAAACAACTGACCGACAATCATTTCTGGTTTAGAAAAACTGGTCACAGTGACATCTCCCACGTTGTGGTGCATTTGCGTTGCCATCGTTCTGTAGGGAGATGCACCTTCAGATTCACAATTCACAAGAAACATTGTACATTTCAGATTACTGCTCTGATGAAGCACCCATTTTATCTTCTATGGCATCGCTATCTTTGTAAATATTTGATGCTGGGTTCTTGGCATAGCGGCAAAACCAAGAACTGCAGTTCAGCTGTATCAGCACACGATTCTATCCTTTCCAAAACTAAACATTTATACCACAAGATTCATTGACATGGCAAAGCTTTAGAAAGAAAACTAGAGTGTCCTTTGAAAAGAATCATTCCAAGCCAAGATGAGATTTCACAGGAACAAAAAACAGACAACATTCCTGACTTGCAGGCAGACTTTAAGCTCCCAGCTCTAAGTGCCCACCAAAAGGCTGAGGCTCACCCTGTGCTGTCCAACCATGAGAAGAGCTCCATAGTGTGTGATTCTGAATCAGTCCCTTAAAGATATCATCGCCTTGTTTTTACATTTTTTTATTTGTCAGCAATGGAAAAGAAAAGGAAAATAAGAGTATACACAAATTATATACATGGGTATCAGACTAGAAATAATTCCAACGCAAATTACAAGAAGACTCAAAATCGGATCGAAAACATAAGTAATCTCATGAAGAAAGAGCTTCCCACTCCTCCAGTGGAAGCTCAGTTGACACCAACGCTGCTACCGCAGAGGAACGGCAACAAGTAACCTCGTGGGTGCTGGGCATGGTACAATGAGCTGGCACTGCAGGAATTCTGCCCGTGACAGATGCTGAAAATGAATTTAATTGATTCCCACTGTCAGAAGCCCACATCAAACCCCGGTACAACTGACACAAGTTCAGCACATTGTCAACAGCTCAGCAGAGAAGGCAAGCCAGCAGGTCTTGGTAAGATCAGCTCCTGCTGAAGAGCTGGGTTCTGGCAGCAGCACCAGGAAACCTGCCCTGCCGCTGCCTGTCAGCATGGCCTCCAGACAGCACATGAACTTCAAGGGATTGTAAGTCTCTCAGATGTGAAAAACCTCTCAGATGTGTTCAATTCAAAGGAAGAATTTCAATAATGAATTTAGTGAGAGTTTGACAACGACAGAATTATCACAATCACACCGATCCTACCAAAACAAGTCTCTAAATTTTAGAAACGAGTTCTCTATGTCAACCTCTGAGATCTTTTAAGGCAACTTAGTAATGCAATTAGAGTATGTGAACTTTAAATTTGCTCATTTGTTTTCAATTAGAAAGGTACTTTACTTACACAAATCTTCAGTGCTTCAAATCAACGCCAACAGCTGATCCTGAGAACAGATTCACCAAAGCGGGATTACTCTGATAAGCTGCTACATGTGCAAGTATTGGCTAGATTCAGCCGTGAAGTCGCTACACAATCTCTGCCTGCGTTCCTCACCTCTGAGCTCAATAATGCACTATTCTGTCATGTGCCAACACGTTCTCTTAAGTTCTGCAAAGACATTTAGATATACTGATTCATGATGAGCGAGTATGGCAAGGAGAGGAGATAAGAGCCACCAGGATCCACAGCACCTGTACGGCAACCAAGGGAACATGCAAACTAATTGGACACCTTGCAGTCAGACCTGGATATTGTAAGGACATAAACATCTAGTTTGTTTTCTACAGAATGGCTTATATCACTTAAGATCACTTAGCATTTAGCAGCATTAAACATGTACGGATCTAGAAACGCTTACTAAAGGTGAGGGAGAAGTGTTTTCTGTATGAATGAGGTCGAGGTTTCACGCAAAACAGTCTGGCTTGAGGCAAACAAGAGGATTGCACCACACTCCAGGATGGTCAATCTATTTACTTTGTGGACTAAGTGAACAGCTGTTTAAGCAAAGCAAACATTCTACATGCCACTGAGGAGAAAGGAAATTACATTACCCAGTTGCAGCATCAAGCGTAGCTTACATAGCCAAGAAGTGACTTGAGTTTTCCAAGAATACCAGAATTAACATATTCTTTATGCACGTCCCGAGGGACCTGCCCTGAACGCTGCCCAAGAGATGGCACAAAGTGCAGCAGGACAAAGACTTTTGCCATCACAGCTAAGTTCAGAGACACAGACTGCACCTCAGTGTTGTAAAAGATGCATTCCAGGATCTTTCTTGTCAAATGCCAACTCCTACAGAGACACCTTGTTAGCCTCAAAGCAAAGCCCAGAGAAAACAAGGAGCAGAGATATGTATGTAATTTGGAGAGGCTTCAGTATCCATTAACATTCAGCTAGACAGGGTATTATTTTTGCACGTTCAAGACAGACACACCAGAAAAACAGGCAGTGGAGGAAAAAGCTCAACTATTCCATCACAGTACGGCACACAAGTTGCTTGTAAATTCCCAGGGAGAATCAAGCAGGCCACATCTCTTGCTCAGTTTGTTCATGTTAAGCACTAAACGCAAGAAATACATGGTATTTTCACTGAAAACGTTTTCCTATTTACTGTGTCCCGTAACCCAAGACAAACAGGTTGCAACAGCATTAGCACACATCTGAAATCCATTAAAAAAGACATAGTTGGATATCATCAGAAAGTTAAGTTTGGAACTAACTGCCCCAAAATATTAAAATACAGTTATGACTGATAAAGGCAGCAGTAAGTGGAAAAAAAAAGAACAGTGTGTGCAGTTAACGTAGGCAAAGTGAAAAGCTACCCACCCTCATTTTTCAGGAGCACCCATTGGAAAGCTCGTCAAGACCTGCTGCCGCTGTTTCCTAAGACCATTTTCAGACTAATACTCCTGCGTAGAAGAGTGGCAAGAGGACAAGCAAAGACCAATTTACAGCATACCTGAGAGCTGCAGAACTGTAGAACGCACAAGCTGCTGAGTCAGGGTTGGAGAGGAGTAAAGCTGTTTCTCACAGATATTCAGCGTGAAGCCTGAGGGCAAACTTTGGAAAAGGGAAGAGCACAAGGAATGCATTTTCTGTTCCCCTGCTCTGAGCAGTTCGTACACGCTCAGGGTTCCTGGAAGTAGTTAACACATCAGGGGGACTTTAGCTTTTGAGTACTAGGGCACTTTAGTCCTGAAAGTCAACTAGTGCTTTTTGAGAAGAGAGAGAAGGGACTATCAAAATATGATCCCCCACAGTGTTTTCACTTTCATTTAGAGTCACTCCATGAAATCAAAGTTCAGCATTTACATCCTTCCTCTTCTTTCTGTTCCTTCTCCTCTTCATTTAATGAGGGGGACAAATTTACTACTACAAAATCTGATTTCGAACAAAAGCTCAGTTTCAGCTTCATATTTCTTGGAATGTTTTCGGTCACATTCTAGGAAAAACTGACCACATGCAACTGGGAAAACACTAGTTTTTTTCACAAATGTCTATTTTTAAGTAAGCCCTCTTCTGTGACGAGTGGAAAAACACACACAACTTGAAGCAAATTCAAGAGACAGTAAGAAGTTACGGGCGAGGGCAGAAGTTAACTGACTACAGTTCAGTTGGTACAGCTTCCACCTGAAATCTTAGTTGGACTACTACACTGATTTAGCTACGGCCACATGGCTGTATCACTCCAACAGCAATCTGCCTTCTCTGCAGCCATGCCTACAGTCATAGGAAGTTATTGCTCTGGGGATCACACGAGCTGCACCCTCACTGTGCCTGTGAAGGTTTCCCAGGAAGTGTTGCAGAAGTCCGGCTGAGGACAAACAGCCCCATCAGAGGGCTCCATCTCCGAGCTTGGAAAGCCTCTGCTCACAGCCAGCACCAGGCAGCTCCAGCAGCCACTCTGCTGTCTGGGCCTCTGAAGCAGGTTGCAGCACTCAGCAGACACGTTCAAGATCACGCTAAAGCAACCTGGCAGTCCAGTGTGACTTAAATGTACAGTGCAGAGATGCTTACAATAACCCAAGCCCTGCAAATTCATGACCATTCCTATACAAATTCTTGAACTGATTACGACAGCTGGGAGCATGAGTTTGTAAGGCAGGGACTCTGACTTTTCAGAAATGAGCCTACATGTAACTTATTGCTCAAAGCGCTCTACTATCCTCTGATGAAGAGTGCTATGCAAGTGCTAAGTACTATCATTAAGTTAAACTAAGGGTATTCTTTAAAAAAATATCTAGGAATCTCTCAGCATTTCCCTGCTTACCTAACAGGCCAGTCCTCTACAAAAGGACATGAAATACTAGGAGGACATGGACAGTTCCCCCAGAATGTCAGGAAACAAGTTTCAGTTTTCCATGCTAAAATCTGTAATGTCTTTCAAAAAAATACCAAAGCATCTAGAAGAAATCGAGGGTGCAGAGTTGCTTACAACTCATCCATTTTATTCCTGTGGCTACTTTATCAGCAGAACTTCGGAACCTCACAGATTCTTCTGAAAGCCACAACAGCAGAAATGGTATTTGGCAGAGACCTGGTGAAGAGCAGTTTCCTAACGCTGAGTGGTAACCCTTATGAGAAATTTGAGGAGATGACACTTTATCTTTTCCTCTTTAATTTTTTGTCCTTTCAGATCGGGTACCGATTACGTTTTGCCCTTCCCATTTCTGTGACAATTCCAGTTTCATTTATTTAGATCAATGACACTTTCCAAAAGCTGGTGTACAACATCTTTATATACACTACAAATTCAGATTACCAGACTACTGTCAGACATTGAATATATAAATAACTTTGCAAACTATTTACAGGTTTTAAGCTAATCAGGTTCCAAGAAACCAACACTCTTAAGGCAAATTTATGTGTATGAGTGGCTGTCTGGCCTTTCAGGTTTCTTCCCGCTCCCCCAGCTCCCCCAGAGATGACAGGCAATCAACACAAAATTTAATTACCTCCTGCTTTCACATCAACAGGATTTTTTTGTACGGAGAGATGATCTACCTACTTATGATCTTTCATGAAAACAGGGAAAAAATGTTTAAAAATACTTTTGTGTTTCTGTGTCAAGAAAATCATTCAGGTGCATACCAAAAAGTGGAATTCCCGATGTCTTACACCAACACAATTCCTGTATGCACTAGACAGAAATGGTTTGGGGAATTTGGGAAAAAGCATCGGTTTAAAGCTGTACAACCCTTTTCAGAACTACACATTTATAAGCTCATCAGACATGAGATCTAGAGAGCTCAAAGGGATTTTCTGTAAGAGGTGACACCGCAAAATAAAACGCAGCAAAAGGTGGATTTTCAAAGCATACGCTTAACTAGACTAGAATTTCTCTCTCACGCCACATTGCTGTGCAAGACGCTATTCACCATTTAAAGGGATTCTGCACAATTTGCTAATCCTTAGTGGAATAAAAATTGGCACTTAAAATAGTATCTTTTGTTACAACAGCGTATACTTAAGTGCAATCCCTTTTGTCAATGCATGACTGAAGCAACCAAGCATATTCTGGTGGAATAGGCAGGATTCGCATCCCAAACGTGCTTAGTGCCTCCTGTAAGTCCCGATCATCACTTTGTTCTTACTATTTTTAATGCCCTGATTAGGTCTTTGTTTAGGAGTAATTAGCTATTGTGGTTTGGAGGATTTTGGAACAAAGCAGAGACTTTATACTGAATGCAGAGGTCATCTCCAGCAGAGACAAAAGGTGGCAAATTATCGGTTAGCTTTGTATTTAGAAGCATCCCTTGGTTCACTGCTAGGATTGCTCCAGTCATCTGCTTCAGGTGTGGTCTTGTAGTGCCGCCATGCTGACTTATTAAAAACAGGAAGTCTTTCAAATGATTCACTTGAAAGGGCCTACGGAAAAACAAAAGCAATGGTAAGATATCACCTGGAGATACCGAAAGCAAGATGGTACTCTGGGGGTTGTTCTAGTACACAAGTTGTAACTCTGGAAGTGTCTCAATTATCGGAGCATTACACGTCACAACACTATTCTGAAAACACTTTGGCTTTGACCAATCATTCCTAAAGTACGATATGACAGAAAAAGTTAAAAGAAAATAAAATCTTAAAATATTCCCTTTCTTTTCAGGGAGTGGTGTTTAAAAAGACAGCAAGAGGAAAAAGTTTTGGTCAGATGCATTTTAGACTTATGTACCAGTGCTACTTAAACAAACTGAGATGCTGTCAGCACAATTCTAGAAACAGTTAGGTCCATCCACATGCCTTTTTTTTTCTCTCTGAGAAACACCATACTTTTTTCCTCTACAGATACTTGCACAGGATTCTACTCATTCATTCAAGGCCAGGCTGGATGTGGCTCTGGGCAGCCTGGTCTAGTGGTTGGTGACCCTGCACATAGCAGGGGGGTTGAAACTAGATGGTCATTGTGGTCCTTTTCAACCCAGACCGTTCTGTGATTCTATGATTCATTAGAAACTGAAATTAGTGCACAATTCCAAAGCTTGCTCAATAAATACAGCAAGGCACAATAGCAACACTGAGTCAATGCCTGGTGCACGAGCTATACTCTATATTCTTTTAAATCCCCTGATGAAATTCAAGCAGTTTGTTTTAACTGTGAGCCCCCACACAGCCTGCTATCTCCTGAAAAGTGCCAACAGGATCAATACAGTCTATTGCACAAAGGTCAAGGGTAGGAGAAAAAACGACAAGTCAGGAGTTAGCCAGTAGTCTTGTTTCAGTTTCACTGCAGTCAAAAGCTTTAGAATCAATGAATTATTATCCAAAATTCTCTTATCACACAGTTGTTCGAAAAATTCAGCTCTTATGATACATAAATAAAATGCAAAAATCCAACACAAGTGACCGAAAAAAAGAATTCAAGGCAAGCTGACGAGTATGAGAGTCAAGGTTATCTTTTTAAGTTGTTTTTACAACTCTGTGCAACTCATTCAGATGAAATATAATAAAAATAGCAATTACAAATTTGAAAACAAAGAATGGAAAGAGATAAAGTTCATTTGCACCCAATGGCACCTGCCCGCTATAAGCTACCAAGTTGCACTGCATTGCTAGTTTATGAAAGGGTCAAATTCGTACCTTCAAATAAATTACAGCATCTGATCCAACACCTTCCATTGAGTAGAGTTTTAGGTCACCTTGGAAGTACCTCGCATACAGACGAGAAATTGGCAAGCCGTAGCCAAACCCAGCCTAGAAAAACAAGAAAAAGAAGGAACAAACAAGAAGTTAAAAAAAACAAAGAGCTACAGATCATAATCGTTTATAAAACAGGAGATACTTAAAGACCAGATTTGCCTCCAATTATTCTTCAAGCTTTTCTATATTCCTCTATCTGCACTATAAGTACAGATTCAACACTTGGAGCATTCTTTTTTCCTAGGCAGTTTTTCTTCTTTTAAGTACAGACATAGAAGAAAACAAAGAAACAGAAAGAAGCCTTTGTTAGGACTACCTCGTCCATTTTCAAGGCCAGGTTGGATGGGACCCCTGGCAGCCTGATTTGGTGGGTGGCAGCCCTACACACAGCAGTGGGGTTGGAACTGGGTGGGCTTTGAGGTCCCTCGCAACCCATGCCACTTTGCAATGCTATATTTTCCTCTAGGAGATAGGTAGGTAGGTGTAATACAGTACATGCTACCTCCAATCAGTAAAGCAAACTGGTAACTGTCTGTAGCTTCCTGACTGTGATTACCGTTCTGTCTTCAATAATACCCGATTTTTGTCAGGTGCCACATTGCAACAGAGATTAGAAGACTGCTGCAGAAGAAACCAACTTCATTAACAATATACAAAGCAACAGAAGGCAAATAATTCTTGGTATTGTTTACCCCTCCAGCAAGAAGTCAGGACTATACAACACTGAGGGATCTACTGAGAATCTGTAGATGTGCAGATGATCTATTTGTCAAAGCACAACAGACATAACTAACCACAAATCTCAGATTTGTACCTGTCATATTCATAATCACAGTCACAGATAAGTCAGCAATTCACATGTATTCCAACCCACTTGCGTCAGAAGAAGCTGACACAAAAATAAAGACACTCACTGCTGACAGGGAGTAAGATTTTGGCCTACACCTCTTTCAGATGACTGGGGACATCCTGATAAACACTGCGCTTATTTCCTTGAACCTCCCTGGATTTTTCAGGGCTATCCAGAGCAATAAAAGAAGGATTCCAGACATACAGAATTTGAAAGTAAGGATATACAAGGCAACGCAGTAACAATGTTTCCATAAAGGTGAGTTACAAGAAGAATTTGATGCTGAAGATTCAGAAAACTAACAAACTCAATCCACTTCACTATTTATATACAAGCAACCTCAAAAATACTAGGAGAAGGGAGAGTTTGAGTAAGAGTAAATTATTTTTGTTGAACCTATGCAATACTAGGCATGTAATAACTGAATACCATGCCCTGAATCTTGAAAACAAAGCCCTAGGATGACAAAAACAATAATAAAAAGAGAAGGCTAAGCAGCATGAACTCTGAGCACTATATGTGGAATCACTTTATAATAAATCCCTTGGGGGAGAGGGGTGTGTATCAAAGAGCTTTGTATTACAGTACCCATCATAAATTCTCGTTCTCATCATCTCTAGAGCAACTTTTGTCCACTTTGCCTTTTTACAGAAGTGTCAAATTTAGTGATCTTCAGTGGTTTACAGTTACTCACACTGGTGATTAACAGTTCATCTGTGCCATTTCTGTTTCTCATTTTGCTAGCATAAAGATGCCTTTTTCTATTCATAGTGCTTGTTAATAGTCATTAGTGTTTGTTTCCACAATTAGAACAGCTGCTTAGATGCACTTTTTCAAACAGCAGTACGCTTCAAAACAACCCTCAATACTCCCGTTACAGACACTGGCATCACTTTCTTGCAAGCCGTTTCAAGACCAGATGCATCTCTTTGCTGATCTCTAAAAACGGGAAGTTCCAAAAGAGGTACAAAAGCTTGCTTGCATCTTTTCTAGAGACAGAACAGCATGTTAATGGAGTTCAGAAAGAGCTGAACTGCGGTTGTAGGCAGTACACGGCCCCAGCTAGGGAAAAGGGCAGCACTCAGCAATTCTGAAAACATACTATACTTTCTCCTTTGCAGAACTGTACCTCCTTAAAACCCAAGTCCGACTTCTGTTTGCTTCCTGTTCCTTTCAGGAAGGCCTTTTTTCACTGCATACTAGCCTGCCTAACTATGTCATACTTTCCTCTTCCAAAAAATCTTCTGTTGTTTTTTTCTCTATGCTGTCTTCAGGTTATTTTCCAAAACTGTTGATTTATAAGAAATATGAAGACAAAAGATCTGAAATGAGTGCCCTGTTAAGGCAAGCTTTGCTATATTTTCCAAAAAGATGATTATAAAGAACTGATCACTACATCGGTCTGTGACCTAGAGGAAAGAGCACAGTCAATAATGGTCCATCTGCCTTGAGAAGGGGAAGCTTTGTAGGACTAATTTTACATGAAATACTGTAGTATGTGCAACACGAATGGGAAAATATTTGTGTTACTAGTGTCAGCACATTTAATGAATCCTGATTTAAGCCACATTTCTCCCACTACAACCAAATGCTGCTAAAGGGAGGATCATTGAACTCCCCCCTTTTAATTAATTTTTTAAAAATCCACTTCTTAAACACTACTGTGTGTTTCTAATGTTTGCATTGTGCCTATACCAGCACAAATGAGTACAAAACCTGCTGGAATCAGAATGCTGCCATGGTAACAAGGTCTCTCAGCAGATTTTAAAGAAACATTTTCAATAACAGAATTTTCATCAATCAACAAAACAATCCCTCCTTTCTTCCACTCCCCAAGTCCACGCATGTTTCATAAACTAGGCAGGAGAGCACATAGCAAGAGGAAGGTTACAATAGAAAAATACACCTATTTACCTATTTACACTGTACTGCAATTTAGTTAATGAACATTACCTAAGCCAAGAATGACAGGCAAGCACAGCGCATGGTAGTTCTTCACTGCCTTTGGTCTTTCACACTAAGTGATAAAGAAACCGCCTTTCTGTGCAGACTTTGAAGATGACTCATTTATGTGAAACCTTTCTGCTGAAAGATTTTTATTTCTTTACTGACATACTAAGTATGGAATAATTGCTTTTATAATTGAATCTGGACCATAACACGTAATACATATCAAGGTGCACTGTGAAAGCCCCTTTTCCTCTGTAACAATGTAATACAATGAATACAGTGTAAATCTCAAGCTGAACATCTTACAATCAGAGTCACAAAGGAGGAGACATTTTAATGGTGAATACAACTGGCAATCAAGGTACAAGTTTATAGGAAGAACAAGTTTCAGGAAATCTTTGTGAGCTCTGATAGTAAATTGCTGATCAAAACTGAGACAGAACAAAGGCAGATTATAAATGAAGAGAGCTTCCACCATTCCTGATTTCATGAAAAAAGTTGGTATTTGAATTAAGGCCTGTCCCCTAGCACTCGTCTCATTTCAGTTAGGAACTTACTGGTTTTTAAATGAAAAAGGCACAGCACCATTTGAAACATATTACTAAGAGGTGTTGTGAAGTTCGGAATACTGAAGGATTAATATCAAGCCGATGTAAATACAGAACTGGGCTTCAGACCTACTCATGGTGATATCAAGCACTGTGAGAACAAACCAGTAAGTTTACAAGGCACAGTGCTGTGATCTGTGGTCTAAGAGAGTACCACAAAGACTCCGCTAATCATCCAGAAGGAAACGTAGCATCTCTGAACCACTCTGACTTGGTTTCTACCTTCTACTCACTGCTAATTATTTTCTATCAGAATTTTTTATATATACACACACATGTATATACATACGTATACATGTGTATATACATGTATGTGTATATATGTATGTATATATATGTGTGTATATATATAAAATCCTGATAGTATATACAAATGTATACGTATGTAAATATATGTGCATATATATAAAATTTGCTGCCTGAAGCCACTTCAACTACAGAGGCACCATTAAAAAAAAAACAACAAAAACTGACTTAAGACCATGCTACATGAGAGTATTTTTAAACAGAAAGAGGAAATCTCCCAAATAATAAACTTTTTCTGGACACGCTTAAAGACAAAAGACTGCAACAGAAGCAAAACAGAACAAAACACAAGAATAGAGACAAGAATACAATCAGTATTAACTCACAGAATCATAGAATGGCCTGGGTTGAAAAGGAGCACAATGATCATCTAGTTTCAACCCCCCTGCTATGTGCAGGGTCACCAACCACCAGACCAGGCTGCCCAGAGCCACATCCAGCCTGGCCTTGAATGCCTCCAGGGATGGGGCATCCACAGCCTCTTTGGACAACCTGTTCCAGTGTGTCACCACCCACTGAGTTTCCTCCTAATATCTAACCTAAACCTTCCCTGTCTCAGTTTAAAACCATTCACCCTTGTCCTGTCGCTATCCACCCTCGTAAACAGCTGTTCCCCTTCCTGTTCATATGCTCCCTTCAAGTACTGGAAGGCTGCAATGAGGTCTCCCCGGAGACCTCATTCTCGCTTACTGAAGTCACTTATTGAAGTCTGACTAACAGATCTCAAGAGACTGTACCATGTCTCCAACTGAACAAGAATACACTGAAAGCCATCATATCGCATGCATGTCATGGACTTTTTGTTAAATGCATTTTCACAGTCCAAAACCTAAACAGAAGTCATTTTCCAAATTCCATATATGATTGTGCATTACCAGGAGGTGCTTCTCAAGTGCTAGAACACACAACGCGGCTCACCTCTTCGGTACATGAAATAAACTCAGATAAACAGTAATTTATAGATCAAGAAGGGGCTTTTTAGATTATTTACCTTTTTGGTAAATAATATTATTTACCAAATAGTATTTGGTAAATAATAAGTATTTACCTTTGATAAATAAGCAGCAGTAAAAATCCTGCCCATGTACCTGTGATAATGCCACGCTCATGCAGATATGCTTGTTTCCAAGAATATAACGTCAAGACAAAGAAAAGCAACTTCCTGTTCCAAAGACTAAGTGGTGATAACAGACCCCATTTTATCCTGATGTGTTTTACCTGCATGGAATTGCTAACGATAAACAATTACTTCAATGGAAAACCTGATCCAGCAGACCGCAGTGAAAGGAACGCACAAAAGGACATTTAAATATGCATTACAATTGCTTACCAAAGGGACAGCTCTCGTGGGCTCCAAACTAGGCCTGGGTGCTGTTGAGTACATGTAGTTAAACAGTCTGTCTATTTTTCTTAAAGGTACACCTCCACCTTGATCACTTATCTAAGGAATGAAAAGTTAGTTTTCAGCATTATGTTCTGAAGAGACTTGTAGAACACATGAAAGCTTTACATAAATGACTTCAAAAATATAACTGAATGTGAAGCATCAGAGGTCATGCAGTACTTAATTTGCTTTTTCAAATTACAAGTCAAACAATTCTAAATATAGCAGGTTGGTAAGCTGCATATGAACTTATTTTTTGGCACTTACCTTAATAGATAGATCTTCTTTCCCCAAAGTGACTAAGGTTTTGATCGACGGATATCCTTCTCTCTTACCTTCGTGCAGCTCCACTGTAGCTCTCATTGAATTCTGAAGTTAAAAGAAAAAAAGCGTCTTTGATTATAAATTTACCATATACATTTTGTGTGTCAACCTTGAACCTGGATATATTTTGTTGAATATCTTGTCCTGTGCAAAGAGAAGATCACATTAAAAGAAATTTAAGGAGTACTTCCACGTCAATCAGATGTTCAGTTAGATTCCTATTCTAGAACTCTACCATACATACATTTATCTATGACTGAAACTCATAGTACCTAAAGCAAGAAAAATACTTCTGTGCAAAATCAAGGGTCCATCTAGGAGACAACGCCATTCTTCCAGCCTGCCCTGCAGAACACCACTACTGATGGTAGACAGCAAAAGCTATCATTTTTTCCCAACATAATGGTTATGGCACGGTCTATCATTCTGACTTTATCATACCCATTAAAAGAATTTCCTACTGCCAGTCCATCACAGATTAACATTACTTATAGCTAGAATTTACTAGTTTCATGCTGTTTAACAACTTGTACCAAAGCATACATACAAGCACTGTACAAATTCTCATTCTGGTCTTCTCTCAAAGTAACATTACAAGTGGCAAAATAAGGAAAGATTTTAAACAAACATACTTGTCTAATGCCAGAAATCAAAGCCAAAATATGATCATTTAGGAAAAATTTCTCTGTCCAAACACACTGTTTCTTTCCTTGACTTCTCAAGTACAAGTGCACCACCCAGAGACCACCTGTCTTACTCCAGCACATACAGTAGTTCTGCTCCATTTTCATTGTTGTTTGAATGATCCAGAAAACACAAAAAACAGGACAAAGCATGCCATTTGCACTATTCACAGACACATGGGCTGCTCTTAACACAGGCAGAAAACGCTGATATTTGCAATAAAGAAGCAAGCTTGTAGAAATGGTAAGATGACATACCATCACTACAAAGATTATCACAAGTCAAATTCATCCGACTCAAAAGCCCAAAGAGAGAGGGGGGAAAACAAGTGCATAAGAGGTTTGTGAGTTTAATTTTCACCAGAATTTCAAACTCTTCACTGGGATAAGTATAAGAAAGGAAAACTGAAATAAAACGTTAGAGCTGCAACTGAAAAAAATCTCAATTTCAACAGTAATGGGAGTTCAGAACCCCCTTCCAAATATTAATGAGCACAACCTACCTTGAATAATTCAAATAACATATGAAACAAGTGAGAAGGTACATAGACCACTTGAATAGGCTTGTTTGGAGCTTTAGCTAAAACAAAAAAAAGAAGAAGATTATTTTTCCCAAACGCTATCCTGTAGCATTTCTATTTACAGGACTACCACCAAATTATAGGCAAAGTCATCTAAGCATGCTTTAATTTTCTAAGTGTGGAATTCAATCCATGAAAAATCTTGTGTAAAAACATAGATTTCAGTTGCTGTTTTCACCTTAAATGACACATGCTAATGATTTTTAAGGATATCAACATCAGCAGACTTTTAGAACGTTCATGAAACTTGATGAATCAGTGGTTGATTTAGTACCAAACGTATGTTATGAATAACAGCTTTCCCACTTAGATGGGATTCACTTTTCTTAATATATACTATACTTAAGCATACTTGCTGCTCAAAGATTCTTAAACTAAGAAGAAAAACACTGCTTAATATTCTAAAAAGAAATATTTCCCTTACTCAAAAGCATAGAAAATGTAAGGTGTTCATAAAGTTTCAAAATATATTTCAAGCTATCAAAATTCTCTTGTTCCAAATCATAACTTGCTCTGTCCATTGTTGTCCCTACTATTAGTATTTCAGTAGAGGTGTATGGCATGGCACAGCTCTGTATACCAGAGCACTAAGTGACTGCATTTAATACATTCCAGGACAGTTTAGTGCTCAAGATGCAGTCATTCCTGAAAATTCAAATATCTACTGGTATTGAAGTTACACAGTCACAGCTTGACAGACTCAGCAGCGGTCCACATGGAAGAAAGGTCACTTAAATCCCTGTTTCCTAAGCTCAGGAAGACATAGACTTACATGCAAGAAATGGCTAGAGTCAATTTCACCCTTTATAGCACTTAGGGCTGATAATTTAAAGATCTACTTCTAAAGACAGAGAATGTATATGAAGTCTTATAATTATTTCATCAATACAAATGATGAACAAAACAATTAGTCAACACACTGATGAAGATTGTCTCATCGGTTTCCTAGCATATCAGCTTGTAGTGATAGTGGAGGTTGCCACAACTGAGGTGCAAGACCTTGCGCTTGGATTTGTTGAACCTCAAAAGATTCACCTGGGCCTCACTGCTCCAGCCTGCCTAAGTGTCTCAGGATGGCATGCTGTTCCTTGGGCATGTCACCTGCACGCCACAGCTTGGTGTTATCTGCAAATGTTCTATGAGTGTACTTGATCCTACTGTTGATGCCATTGATGAAGATGTTACAGAGCACTGGTCCCAGTACTGACCCCTGTGGAACAACACTCATCACCAATCTCCATCTGGACATCGAGCCATTGACCGCCACTTCCTGGGTACAATCTCACAACCAATTCCACATCTTTCCAATTTGGAGAGGATATTATAGGGGACTGTGTCAGAGGCCTTACTGAAGTCCGGATAGATGACATCAGTGCCTCTTCCCTTGCCCACTGACACACCGTCACAAAAAAATGACAAAGTTGGTCAGGCAGGACCTGCCCTTGGTGAATCCATGCTGGTTATCCCCTATCAGCTCCCCATCTTCCCTTAGCATAGCTTCCAGGAGGATCTGCTCTATGATATTCCCAGCACTGAGGCCAGGCTAACCGGTCAGTAGTTCCCTCGGTCATCCTTTCTACCCTTCTTAAAAATGGGTAGAATATTGCCTTTTTTCAAGTTACATGGGATTTCACCTGATGGCCATGACTTTTCAAATATCATAGAGAATGGGTAGGCAACTACATCAGCCAATTCCCTCTGGGTTCTGAGATGCAATACAAGACCGCAGAGTTCAAATTACAACTTAAAATTAATTAGCAAAACCAAAGCCACAGATATTAGAAACGCTTTTTCTTAAATGCATCACTTAAATTAAATGAAGTTCTCAATTACCATTGAATTCTTCAACTTCCAGATCAGGTGCCACCAGATAGTATTGTTCACATAACATCTTAGCTGTTTCGTAAGCATCTACAAGAAGAGAACACCAATTTATGAAAAGTCAGTTAAAAAAGACTAGCAAAGCTCAGTCAGTATCCGAAAGACTACAAGCAGAACACTCATTTTAACTAGTTTGCAAGCATGATGCTAGTATCCATTCTAATCTCCTTACGTCTATAGGCTCATTGCCTATTTGTCAACAAAGTGTGAACTCTATTTAAAATTAAGAAAAAAGAAAATTACTAGAGACAAGCTCTTTTTCATCTCTCTTTGCTCGTTTATCATGTCCCAGTCACAATTTAGTACTTGTTCTTTCCAACACAGATAAAAAAGAACGACACTGCCACCACAAATCCAGGTTTTTATTAATATGATAAGGTTTAAAATGTTTAAATTTTCAAAGTCTTCTTAAGGAAAAACTGAAGTCTAAGATTCCTCATTCTCTCCTGCTGAACCAAAATGACCTTTCACAGAATCCAAATTAGTCATTATGTATTGACAAAATACAGCAAGAAAGTTTGAGGGTTTTTTTTTTTTTTTTTTGAAAGATTTTTATTGATTCTAAATATTCACCAGTACCTCTTTTGCAAAAGCACCTCAGCAACAAGCACCAAACATTAGCCTAAAGAGAAATCACAAACTCAAATGTTTGCAACTACACTGCTTAAGTTACCTTAAAGAAAATGGTTTCAGGTAATGATTTTTTCCTCATTATTAGAGTTGGCTACGAGCAAGCACATGAACAGATGGGGTAGTTTCTGTGGACAAAGAGTAATTTGCAAAGATACTGTAGCAGCTGCATTTGACCCAGTCCTAGAAATACCTTCTTCCTGTCCAAAGTGGCACTACAAAACAAAATAGTCACTGCCAAGACAAGCATAACAAGTAAAATCATTAGATCCCAGAAAGGGCTGGTTGTTTATCTGTAATTGCTCTCCTTCAAAATGCCTACAAACAATTGATATTTGTGCCTGTTATCTGGAAAAAAAAGTATATTGCTTATTCTGACATCTGCAAGGCTGAACAAAGCAAACAAGGCTGACACAGATGCTGCTTGGGCTTTAATGAAATGGAACTAATCAAAGTTGGGGATGTTCTTGATCAAATCCAAGAATGTTTCAAAATCACTCTCCAAAAGAAGTCTTTTGTGCCAAGACTGTCAATTCCAAAGACCTTCTCTGAAAAGGTCATTAGCACAACAAAATGTGCCCTAGTAAAAAGATCCAAATTTCATTTAATATCCAAATCATTGGATATATATCTGATGGCCTTGCGAATAACCCTGTACTTTATCTAAAAAAAACATAAGGAGCACAGTTACCACCTTGACTCAGCCAGTCATCAAAGGTTGTAGGTAACTGTGCAGCTATTTTGACCAGGAGCCATCTACATGGAGAAAGGACTAGACAAGCATATTTCAAAGAATTTCCACATCTATGTGGAAGTGAAAATCAGATGTGGATCAAGAAAGCAGGAGTTGGATTCCTTATTGTGGAGAAAAAACTCAAGGCCTCTAAAAAGAATACTAATAATAGGGTGATAATAAACCCAAAGACATCAGTATATGAATGTACTGCAGATATATCCACTATGTAAACCTCAAGAAAATGAAGAGACTGAAAAATTCCATTTAGCCTCCCTAAACAGAACGTAAGACTCATCCATTTTCAAGAAGTAGCCACCCTGAAGTGCTTGAGATGAAAAGACAGGCACTATCACTTCATGATCCAGTAAAGCATCCAGAAAAGTGTCTGGATGCAGACACTTACCCTTCTTCTAAAAGCCACCTTCACCTTTGGCAGAGGCCTAGGACTTTAAAATAGACCAAGTCAAAAAGTTCAAACATTCCTCATGTTATGGCTTGAGGTACAATAGGAGTAAAGGATCTATTGGTACATATAAAGCTTGAAGAACAAGTCCGGAGTTGCTCTCAGCTCAAATAAATAACTATTTCTGTAGGACAGTCAGTGAGACAGTGACCCACCTCAGGCATTTAAAGATGCTACACTCGGTAGAGCTGCTTGAAGTGAGAAGTGGGCAAGTAAATCATTTCTTTCAGGTTTGAAGGGCATACAGAGCCTGTAGCTGACACATACAGTGCCTAAGTCACATCTTACCCCCAGCAAATTGCTCCACATAACACCTACGCACTAGGTAATTTTAGAGCAAGCACAGTATACAAAATGGATGCTAACCCCTCTGACCACCTTGAAGATGAAATAGCCTTAATTACTTTGACTCTTAGACAGGCTCTTCCTCTAATGACATTTTGTTTCTTTGAAAGACAACAGTGGATACTGTTTTTGATGCCCTGATTTTGTTAAAGGGCACATTTTCATATATAGTTTATCTACTGCAGCTACTGGCTTGAAAACTGGACTGAACACCTGCTGATACCATGCACTCCTCTGCCCACGACAGATTGCAACTATGAGTTTCATGATAAAATAGATTCAAACACTGCTAGTAGAAGGAGCATTGAAATAAACAAGCCTGTACCGTACAATACCAAGGTCAAAGTGGAATAAGATCAATCAAATGAAAATAGAGCTGCTGGAAAACAGCCACCTTAGAAGCCAAAGAGCTAGATGACAAGAAGCCCTGCTAACACTAAAAATCATCTGTTACAAAGCAAGCTATTATGCAGGCCAAATTCTAACAAAGTTCTCTCTCTTAGCTGAAAGCTGACAAAAAGAAAAGGGAAGAAACACATTCTTCTCCTCTAGAAACTGCATAAACAGCAGCGAAGGACAGAGGGTGGAATTCACTCCTAGTTCAAAAACTGAATTTGTAAATAGATACATCCAGAGCACGACTCTTCAGTAAGCCAGTGCTTGATAGGAGACAGCATTGCCTCATGCATACTTACTAATGCTCTGAAAGCACATGAACATTCATAACATGAACATGTCTCTGGTACAAGAGAGAACGGGATGAGATGTGGTAAAATGCACGTGATTAATCACTGGAACAACCATACGTCTGAGAACACTGTACTTAAAGGCCTAATAAATCAATCAGAAAATTGCACTTATTCTCAAATTTCTTCACCACCAGCATTAAATAAAAATAATAGTACCTTAGGACACATTTCTAAGTAGTTGGGGGGAAAAAGGATATGTAATTTTAACACAACATTTAGATACTTAATCTGATATTAAAAAGGACGCATTGAAGTTAAAAAAAAAAAATCATGTCTCCCTAGTTCTGTTAATGTATCAGATATGTGACAGAAGTTTCACCATTTTTCATCATGGAGACTTCAGAGATTCTCGTTTAGCCCATGGCTTCATCGTAAGCAACTGCTAATCTTTTGTTTCTCGTTGTTTTTGACTTAGTTTTCAATTTATTAAATCAATGTACATCACCTTCAGTCTTTAGTATCAGAATAGCATATTTATTATATTCTAAATTGTGGACTTTTTAATCAACAAAATTATTAACTTAGTTTCCTTACCTTTAACCACCTCTGCCACATTACAATTAGGATCAATACTTCCAATATGTTTGGGATGAGCAGGATTAATGTCTCCTCCAAAAAGCAGCGCTATAAGGAAAAACAAATGGTAATAACTTGCCTTTACACTTGAGACAGCACAGCAAGTCAAACTCCGATGATACCTCAAACTTACTGGATAGCACAACGCTCTGTGTAAAGACACTGCAGCAAATTGGTTGAAACCCTGCTGAAGACAACTCTCAGCAGCATGATTCTGCACTCCCACATTCACACAAGGTCTGGCACTCACCAAACCCTTCACTGAGAGCTGAACTCTCGAAGAGGCAGAAAGATTTTACCTTTTTTGCAGAAGTGACTTTCTGCCGCTTTGGCAAATCAAGCAGTTCTGATAAAGAACCAGAGGCAGTATGAGGTAAGCAAAAGATACGAAAGCTTTTCCTATTCCAGAAATGGTGAGGTAATATACTGGCACAATGCTCCTTGCAGAACCACACCATAATAAACAGCATCAATAACGAAACAACATAAATGCAGAGTTATCTTACAGTATGCTCTGACACACGAAAGTTACTTGTACACACACAGCACGGCACGTGCTAGTCACATGGAAGGTTACTGGAAAGACACACAAGATGTATAAAAGCTCACAATGCATTACTCTGCATTTGCTCCCCATCATCTGTGGTGCACTCATATATTAATGGGCCATAAAAGCTGAATACTGAGCAGACAGAGAAGCTCTTAGAGCTAAAAGGTACAAGATACACTCAGATATCACATGCGTGGCCTTAACTTTACACACATCACTCTCTGCGTACTTGCACGTAATGGTTAATAGGAGCTGTGCAAGTAACTCCTTTCACTCTGTAATACAAGTATAAAAAGTTTATGAGTAACAACAAAAAGGAATGAAACAGAACCCTGTTGCAAAAGATGACTAATTCTAATATTTATACTTAAATAGGGAGTAGGAAGAAGAGGGAGACAGGGGGGTCATAATTTAAACCTTGAGTCAGAAATACTAAATTAGTATTAGTTAAAAGGCAAGAAAGTCTACATAACTTGATGAAAAACTAAGAAAGATGCACATAGGGCACAACCTGTTCAAAACCTGCATCCTCCTGTTTGATTATAAACAACAACTCTACAAACGATGTTGACAGACTTCTGAGCAGAAAGATCTAAAAATACCATCCATCACTACGCAAGCTGTCTGTGCCAACAGGATTGAAAACTGACAGCCACACTGACAACACCCCCCAGTTCTGGAAGAAAGCATACTGCTGCTTTGGATTCATTTCTGATAGCTGTGAAGTACCAAGTTAATCAGCTGTCAGTACAACTTTACCATCGTTAGCACAGAATATTAAGAATTAGTCACAAGTTTGAAAAATACTCAAACAAAAGATATGGCTTCAGGATTACAAGCAATAACTAAAGCTCTTGAAGATGAAAAAAGCAATTACTTACTGTGTTGGTTAATAAGCATGCGGAAAGAGATGCGGTTGGTGTAGAATCTATCTAGAAAATACTGGATGTTACTGCTAACAAACGGGTCAAAGCCATATTTTTCCTTGTATTCAATCACCCCTTGCGCCATGGTTGGGACCACATCATTGTGTCTGTTCCTGACTTTAATTAACACGTCTAAAAAGCTAGAAGAAAAAATTAGAAACAGATTGTTAAAGATATAATTAAACTCTGTCTCGCGTTTCTGTTTTCAACTCTCCACAGCATAACTGTTTTATCTATTTACTGTCCCACCCAGTAAATAAAATATAGCTGTACCAAAACAAGCCTATTTAAAGGGAAGTCTTGCATCAAGATGTCACTCACAAGATCTGTGAAATATTTATCGCCTCGATTTGAGTCATTTCTCCCCAGAACATTCCTTTAAAATAAATATCTTTGCTGTTAACAGATTTCCTTATGGCCACAGTCATATGTATCACGGTAACTCATTTTCTGCAAGTAACAGTAGCTGGTAGATCGGAGATGTAATTCAGACAAAACAACTGCCCTTCACAGTTTCCTGACAAGTTTTACACTTCGCCCTTTCTTCCCAACACGCCACCCCATGCAACGTAATTTTTGAACGCATTTCTTTACCTGGCATCTATTCTGAAGTCTGAATGCTGGGATAAGTAATTATTATCTGCGTGACTTCTGTTCAGTTTCATTTTACACCACTGGATGGCAGAACACATACGACAGTGCTCAGACTGACTCCTCTCCCCCTGGCAGCCTGGGGGAAGTCTGAGGATATCTCTTGCATTGACAAACATTCCTCTTAGAACAGCTCGGAGAATTTTTGTTCCTCCTGCCACGGCAGCTGAACACCTACCACTTTCAAAGTGCTCATCCTTTTTATTCCACACACAAACTCATGCATACTTTATGTATTAATAGCTTTCTAAAGCCTATACACAGAAAATCAGTGCTACTCAAATGCTGCATTCTCTAGCACTAAATATTGGCACCATAGTGATTACATAATTTTGTTTTAAAAAAACCTCAAATGTAGCTTTGAAAAGAAAGGAAATTTGTTGTGCTGTGTCCACATGTGCACATTTAACTTTTTTTTTTTTTTAAAAAGCTAACTATAAAGCAGTCACTAGATTTATACCAAACATGGAGAAGAAATGTATTAATTATTTGTATCAAAAGTAAAATACGCACCAACTAAGGAAGGAAGACTGAGGTTGCCAAAAGTAAAAAAAAAGAGCATCAGGTGGTCACCTCATCTAATACAGATGTAAAGCAGATGTAAAGCAGATGCTTCCTTCCTTTTCATAATCAGACAGCTGAGCCAATTGTTTGATAGCAAACCATACTACTCTTAACTAGTGAGTGACCTGCTTTTAAAATGATTTCTCCCACTGTAAACTGCCAGCTCCAAAGGAATGGAAGATTAATATTTAATAACTTTTTCATCATTCTTGGTCTGATCATCACATTTTGCCCATATATTAATAAAGAATTCAGTAGTCTTTATACACTATTTTGTTGCATATAAAAGGAGAAGTCTGAATTGCCAGTTTGAAGACTTTCACGTGGCTGTTCCCTATTACTCACCAATCTTTCTGACTTAACAGCTTGAAATGTACTGATCAATATCTTTATTGGTCATCTGGATGAGGGGACCGAATGCTCTCTCAGTGAGTTTGCAGATGACATCAAGTTCGGAGGAAGTGTTGATCTGCCTGGGGATAAGATGGCCCTACAGAGGGATCTGGACAGGCTGGATCGCTGGGCTGAGGCCAATGGGATGAAGTTCAACAAGGCCAAGTGCTGGGTCCTGCACTTCAGTCCCAACAACCCCAGGCAGTGCTACAGGCTTGGGGCAGAGTGGCTGGAAGATGGTGTGGAAGAAACGGGCCTGAGGGTGTTTGTCGACACTCAGCTGAGCACAAGCCAACAGTGTGCCCATGTGGTCAAGAAGCCCAACGGCATCCTGGCTTGTACCAGAAATAGTGTTGCCAGCAGGAGCAGGGAGGTGATCATCCCCTGTACACAGCACTGGTGAGGCCGCATGTTGAGTGCTGTGTTCAGTTCTGGGCCCCTCACTACAAGAAGGACATAGAGGCCCTGGAGCATTTCCAGAGAAGGGCAACGAAGCTGAGAGGGGTCTGGAGCACATTTCTTATGGGAAGCAGTTGAGGGAACTGGGATTGTTCAGTCTGGAGAAGAGGAGGCTTATCCCCTTTTAAAGGGGAGGCCTTATCACTCTCTATAACTGCCTGAAGAGAGACTGTGGTGAGGTGGGGGTTAGCCTATTCTCCTGCATAACCAGCAATAGGACAAGAGAGCATGGCCTTAAGTTGTGTCAGGGGAGGTTCAGGTTGGGCATTAGGAAATACTTCTCTGAAAGAGTGGTCAGGCACAGGAATGGGCTGCCCAGGGAGTGACCATACCTGGTAGTGTTCAAGAAATGTTTCGATGTTGTACTAAGTGACATGGTTTAGTGGGAAACATTGCTGGTAGGTAGACAGTTGGACTGGATGATCTTGGAGGTCTTTTCCAACCTTGGTGATTCTATGATTCTATGAAATATTTCTACAAGTTTGAAAACCCTTTATTACTCCTAATCCTGTGTGATTTGTAACCACTGAGCTTTCTAGACAAGACTAGCGCCTAGCTGTTGTCATCATGCTTCCTCTCTGTTTCAGAGCAACAAGACTAGCATAAAACCACAATGTGAAAAACAGTTACAATCATATCTAAAAGACAACAACTGATAGCACCCTCTACTAAGTCCTAGTGGCAAACAGCTTTGCTTTTTAAGTAGTTCCACTACCCGCAGGATGATGTTTACATGTTCCATGAGGGCAAATAAGTCACTGACATCCTGCTGTTGAAGGGCTCAAATGCACAACGTGTGTGTGAAGAGCAAAGAAAGGGTTATGATGTTTACTTGTTACAGATCAGCACATCATAGCTGAAGTTCAGTGTTGAATGCATACAGTAAAGGAATTTTTCACTACTGCAATGATTGATAGGCTCGTATTCTATCTTCAAAGATAGCTGAGTTCATTCAAGTCTTTACATTAAGTAGATGCTTTTAAAGGACCAAACGTATCAAACTACACATGCATATTTCAAGGCAGCAGGGTAGAAACTGTCACACATTTCCTTAATCTTATCACTCACTCCTTACCCACTGCTTGTCCTGCAAACAACTGGAAGGCATTTGAAGCTTTCACTGTACCAACAAACTGTAGGAGACCATATAAAGAAATTGTTAAGCTGCTCACAGGGACTGCCTGAGAAAAACCAACTGCAGAATAGCTCTGAAAGTTTTATTCAGCAATAACTCTTTGGAAAAATTCAGCGCGCTGCATTTACACAACTACAATGAATAAACAATTCAGTTGGTTTGACAGATGAGAAATTACTAATATGAAGATACTACAGTCAAATAGCATCACTGGCTTCTACACTAACAAAAGAATGTTTGTTACCATAGCTATTAAATAAATTAAGCCTGCTATTAAATAAATTAAGTCTATAAACTTCTGCAAAGATAATTCATGAATGTCACCACACAAGTGATTTAACTCCCTAATGACTGTTCACATCATTCTGCTTTAATCTATCATCACAGTGAAAGAAAAATTAAAAATAAATCACTGCAAGGACAAAAGGAAATTTCTGCCATGCCCATTTTATAGATGCTGTTATCTGAAAAACTGAAAAAAAAGCCATGAGTGGACAGTCAAAAAAATCTTTTTAAAAAGAACCAGCATGCATCTATCATCGTAGTTTTTCATTAACTACTCTTTTTAAGTAATTACTAGCTGGTAGTTGAGTACCTCCAGAAACAGACTAAGTTCACACTCTGGCAGACTTCTCTACTACGAAGTGCAACAGTTTTCCAAGCACAGAACACTGAGTGAAACGGCATACCATATGACTTCCAAGTAACAAAATGGTATGCTCTTATTCTTATTTACTGCCACATTTATTTATTTTAAATTGCTAACAGAGGAACTACTTTAATCTTTACACTACAGAAAGGAAAGTTATCTTTGTTTACTGAGTTTCTTTTGTGTGCATTATCTGTAGACATATTCACAGTGTATTATTTCATTTACTATCAGTTCTACAGCACTTTCTCTGACATGCTCCCATCACAAAGGGAGAAAAAAGAATCAGTGAAGAAGCTCACAGGTACAGGGCGTGCGGTGTTTTCTGAATGCCTGTAAAAAACATCACTTTTTACAAGCCTTTCATATGTAGATATGAAAAGCAACTTTTGTCTTTGTTTATCTGGATGCATGCTGACAGCATGGAAAGTTTCAAACACTTCTGCCAGCTTACCACCTCTACCGAATGGAAACACTGTCCTAATGCTTCTGCAATCACACTATTAGGCAGAACTGTAGAAAGACTTCCCACCTAAAGCTGGAGGAAAGATGTTTGTGTCACCAAAACCAAAGTAACCCAAGCTTTCCCTGTATGCCCATACTACTGGCAGCAACAGCAGTCTGCCAACATCACGGCATGTCTTCATCCAGTCCAGTAACCAACAGAACCTAGTAAAGAAACTGAAGTATCTCTGAACCTCTGTAACACAGAAATCCTGTGACAGAAATATCCTTTTGAAATATTTTTCCAGTTTTTACAAAAGATAACACTCACAAACATTCATCCCTCCTCATATTTACACCCTAAGCACAGAGAAGCTGGGTCACTCTGGTAAGCAATTTCTCCAGCATTAGCACTGGTTTAGTTTTATCTGTATCCGTTCACCACTTCTGTCATGTTGGCTCTGCTGTCTTTGTGGGTCTTGTGGTGCTACAATTTAGGGTTTGATGAGAATGAGAAAGAGCTATTTCTCCATTAGAACAATTTCCCAACTCACCTCATTGCACTGCTTCACAGTCGGTGCATGGATAACATCTATAATCCTGTAACACTGATGGGTAAAGCGGTTTTCTCAGAAAGAGACCCTGGACTCCTAGAATACCCTAAGCAGGCTCCACAGGTGAGCAGAGAGATCACAGCAGGAGGACAGTTTTACATTTAACTATCTGTCGTTCCACCATTTAGAACAGCATTAATTGAAGATCTACTGCCAACACTGACTCTTCACACACCTCACTCTCCAAAGCCACGTAATGCAGTCAGGTGACTGGCTGTCACACACACACACCACATTACTGCAAGAGGTCAAAACTCTGAATCAGTCTGAAATTGATTACGTGTTGAAATCATTCCTGAGGATCCTGGAGACACCGAGCCCAACTCAACTCTGATCAGTGAGGGGTTAAGTGATATATCCACACATTTACTAAGGAGCATCAGAAAGCCAAAAAGCCACGAGGCAGCTGGAAAGAAAATAACCAATAGTTTGTAGGACTGCCTCACGCTAACTGAAGAAGGCACCGCTGCTCTGTTCCATCCAAGATGAGTTTGCTCCTGCTCTAACATTCTCAGTGATCACTTCGAAGTGACAAAAGCAAGTGTAATAAGCAGCTCTAGGTCATTTAAAAAAAACCTGGTAGATCTGCAAACTGCAGCATCTAAGTTCGCTTCTCAAGACTGGGATGTGCATTTCATTTTCAACTAAAAAAACAACTCACAATTTTCCTGCTGTAGCACTACTATAAAAACCATCTAACCCTAACTTCACAAAGCAGTAATTATGTGCGAGTTAAATATCTGCAGTCTTAAAAATTCATAGAACTAGAATGGCTGACCGTCGAGCCATTTAGCAACTGGAAATCAGAGTCCTAACAGGACTATGAGTCGTCTACCCCCGAATACAATGTTGCTGGTAACACTACAATATTTACCTTGCTGTAAGGCATTCAAGAGAAAAACAGAACTGCGACCAGATTCTTAAGGACTGTGGATATCAAACCTATTTGAAAGAGCACTTCAGCTCCTTTTACTCTCTCTTCTGCAACTGTTACCTTGCTAAGTGATAACAGAAACTTCAGTCTGCCTCAATTGACTAAAAGGACCAGGGTGCTCATTCCACTTTCAAAAATCTGCTCCTCCAAAAGTCTTCATGTTGTTGGTTTGATTTGCTATTGGTTTTTTTTGTTCGTTTTTGACAGCTTGAGGCTGATACCAAATTCAGCTCCAAACAAAAGCTGCTAGGGTGTTAGTGGGCCAGAATTACTTCCATTCAGGCAAATCTCACATTTTGTGATAGTAATTAAACTAAAATAAAAGGTGGAGGTCAATGTGAAACGCGTAAGTCATGTGGTACCACACAGGACTCTACAAAGGGCAGCAACGTGATTCTACCTTAAAATTAAGGTCACAGTTATCCCATGGTACAATAAGAAACAAAACAGCATTTTAAAATAAACTGCCACAAGGAAACAAATTACTCACTCATCCAGAACATGAGGATCCTCAGGACTTTTATTTTCATATTCTAAAAGCTCAAGGAAACTCTGCATATACCTGAAACAAGCAAGGATGATAAAGTAAGAGTTAGAATAATTAAACCTAAATTACTTCTGAATTTTTACTGAAGTCTTAAGGCCACACAATCTCATCTAAAATAACAGAAGTACAGTGAGTTTGTATGCAAAGGCTGAGATTTGCAAAGACAGCATAAGCAAAGAAGAAAAAAAGCAAACAAAATACATTATTTTGAGTTAAAAGTTATTGTGTTGAATTAAAACTACATTTTATGACCCTACAGTCCACAATCCAGGAGAATAAACCATGTTTTAGTTTAGACATTCAGCGAAAACCAAGTAGTTACAGATGATTAGAGCCATGGAGGTACCATGCAGGTCCCAAAGACAACTAAAGGCAACATACCACTCAACACTAACATGGCTTTCCTACAGAGCAGGCCAGCCATCTAAACATTGTCATTCCACAGTGCTCGTCCAGAGTGCAAAGTATCACTCCCAGGAGCAGATGCACTTCACAATACAGATCTGGCTTTACAGATTAAAGAATTTGGAACTATTTCTTGAAGTAAATCACACAAGGTATCAATCACACGCATAAAGGATAGGGTTTCAACATTATCAGAAGGAGCTGCCACTCCTCTTCCTTTTTGCTCTCCCTTCTTTTCTTGGGAAATTACCACCTCTGCTAATCAGATGCCTGTGTAAAAAGCTGTGACTTGCTGCAGTGGCAAAACAGTCAGCCAGATTGGTGGGGTTTATTTCTTTTTAATTGTTCTAGTACATGAAAGCAACTCAAAGAAAGGCCCAACTGGCTATAACTAGCATAAGAGAGAAGAAATAACCATAAAGAGTAATTAACTAGGCTATAAAACTTCACCCGACGTTTTCAAGTTGCAGCCATGTTTACAACAGCATTGCTGTCCACGTATGGGATGCCCTGCCCCTAAAAACCTTCAAGGTGAGGCTGGATAAGGCCCTGGGCAACCTGATCTAACTGCGGTGTCCCTGTTCATTGCAGGGGAGTTGGATTAGATGGCCCTCAGAGGTCCCTTCCAACCCTAGGGATTCTATGATTCTGTGACTCTAACTCCCTCCAGAACCATATACTGCTACTCATTTCTCATTTCAGTTTCAGTCATAGCAAAATAGTGCAATTGGCATGCTGAAAGCTTTCTTTTTTTACGTTTTTGTTGGGGATTTTGCTTAGTTTTAATCTGGATCAGTAACTCAACTTACCTCAGTTGGTAGATCCAAAATAGAAGAAGCACTTGAACACAGCTAAAAGCAGGCTGTTGGCAGGACATGGCTAGGACTATTGATTTCAGTAGCAGTGCACACCCTATCACTAAACCAGCATCTTACATGTGAATGCATCAGTTTGGGAACTGTTTTAGGGCATCACTGATGGGAAGAGAAACAAGTTCTACGTGGCAAACGTTACACAGAGTTATTTCAAAGTGAGCATCAGATAACAATGCCAGACATTGAAGGGAATCTCATCAGAACAAACATAATGCAACTCCAACCCATTAGAAAGCGAGATCTCCTCCTAATATTTAATCTATATCTCTCCTTTTGTAGTTTAAAACCATTCCCCCTCAACCTATCGCTGTATGCACCTGTAAGAAGTCAGTCTCCCTCCCATTTAAAAGCAAGGGAAAGCATTGAGAATTGTTATGAAAGAAAGCCTTTACTAGTGAACAGAACCAACATTTGAAGCTACATATGAAATGGTGCCAAAATACTTTGAGCACTGCCAGGATTGTTATTCTGTATCAGAGAATCAAGAGAAGGGAACACAACAGGAAAGCTGTTGCAACTGAAAGTGATGAAGAGCAGTGATGGAAGACAGGGAACAGGCAACTGTGCTGGGCCGATCCCAGCCAACAGTGAATTACAAACACTGCTGCTTCTCATTCTCCTCACCTGCTGGTTGGGGCAAAAACAGAAAGAAGGCAAAAAGACTCCTGAAACGAGTTGTGGTGAGGTGGGCATCAGCCTCTTCTCCCATTGTAACCAGTGATGGGACTA
The DNA here is from genome assembly GCA_016647715.1 of Pavo muticus. Taxonomy (NCBI): domain Eukaryota; kingdom Metazoa; phylum Chordata; class Aves; order Galliformes; family Phasianidae; genus Pavo; species Pavo muticus. Next base: position 664,060 of record JACDJE010000337.1, read on the forward strand.
GAGGGAATTGCCTCAAGTTGCGCCAGGGGAGGTTCAGGCTGGATATTAGGAAAAATCTCTTCTCCAAATGAGCGGAAAGACACTGGAACGGGCTGCCCAGGGAGGTGCTGGAGTCACCATCCCTGGAGGTGTTCAACAAATATTTAGATGTTGAACTGATGGACATGGTTTAGTAGGGAAATATCTCTGGTAGGTGGACAGTTGGACTGGATGATCTTGGAGATCTGTTCCAACCCTGGTGATTCTGTGACTCACAGGTTAAGACAATGACAGTTTAATAGGGAAAACAAAAGTTGCAAGTTAAAAAAAAGAAGAATTAATTCACTACTTCCCCCATCAGTATGCAGATGTTCAGCCACATCCAGAGATGCAAAGCCTCAGCATACACAATGATAGCTAGAGAATACAGAGCTAATAACCAGTAGCATCCCCTTTTCTGCCTCCTTTGAGATTTTACTGCTAAGCACAATGGCACACTGTAATACTGAATATCCCTTCAGATACCTCAGATGAACTGTCCCAGCTGTGTCCCCTTCCAACATACTCCCTGGGGTGGGGGACAGGGTAGAATAGGGAAAAAGAGACTGTCTTGACATCGTAGAAGCACTGCTCAGTAACAGCCAACACACTGGTGTGTCACCAACACCATTTTAGATGCAAATTCGAAGCACAGCACTATATGTTGGCTGCCATGAAGAAAGTTAATCTAATCCCAGCCAAGTTACAGCAAAATAACTGAGATGTGTTCTACAAGGTGTTGAAAATTGAACATTCCCCCATTTCCCCACCAGAGCACAAATACTCTTTGAAAATCCACTTGTGGACAATGACTATAGTGTTGCAGAAACCTATACACAGAGGACAAGAAGTGCAACTGAGGTTACATGGGACTGAAGCCACTATCATGCGAGGAGAGGCTGATAGAGCTGGGACTGCTCAGCCTGGAGAAGAGGAGGCTGGGGGGAGGCGTGGGAAATCTCATCATTCTCTATAATTTCCTGAAGGGAGGGTGCAAAGAGAACAGAGCCAGGCTCTTGTCAGCAGTGCCCAGCATCAGGACCAGAGGCAGTGGGCATAAACTAGAAGAAAGGATGGTCCCTCTGAACACCAAGTAGCACTTCTGTGCTGTGTGGGCGATGGAGTCCTGAAACAGGCTGCTCAGAGGCTGTGGAATCTCCTCCTTGGAGGAGCTGCCTGGACATGGGCCTGGGCACCCTGCTCATGCAGGGACTGGATTACATGGCCTCCAGGGGGTTGCCTCCCACCTCAGCCATTCTGTGACAAGGTTATCATGCAGAACAGTGTTAGGAAGTGAAAGTTTGTCCACGGAAGTCACATAAAACTTCCAAAACAGTCCAGGACTATTCCAATGGAGGTGATCCTAGGCTAAAATAAAAAATTTCACCACATGGAGTAATATTCTCAACATGGTCAGCACAGTTATACTAGGTCCTGTCACACTGATTGCTTTTTTTTTTTTCCACTACAATCATCACAAATAACTACAGAAATCCCTCAAACGTTGTTTGTCTGTTCCATGTCTGAGAAGTACTCAATGTCTCTAATGCTGCTTATCTTAAAAGTTGTTCTTCTATAATGCTAGAAGAGTATCAATTCAGAACCACCTCCGCAACGTACATATTTGATCCATAACCCACTGAAGATGCGTTTCTGAAAAGTGTAATATTTTCCAATTTGGAAGATATTAAAGTAGCTCTACTGACACAGGGACTGATGAGTATGTATTACGTGGAGGATAGAGAGGCAGGGGAAGAGCCATCAATGCTGTCAGCTGGGGGAGGGACTTGGTTTCTGAAAGAGTGAATGAGAACTAATTTCCTCTGAGAATGTGTCCTCATATGCACTCTTATTAATTCTCAAGGGAAAATAACCGCTTTACTTTCAGAACTCTGCTGCTTCATCTGTGAGACTTAATGCATAACAAATGTATGAGCGCCCTCATTTACTAGAGGGAATGGCCTCAAGCTGTGCCAGGGGAGATTCAGGTTGGATGTTAGGAAATACTTCTCCAGGAGAGTGGTCAGGTGCTGGAACAGGCTGCCCAAGGAGGTAGTGGAGTCACTGAGCCTGGAGGCACATGGTTTAGTGGGAAATGTTGGTGATAGGTGGATGGTTGGATTGGATGATCTTAGAGGTCTTTTCCAACCTTGGTGATTCTATGATTTCTTTGAAGTACATTTTCTTCAACATTATCTTCCTCATATGAATCAAGATCAATCAGGTAAGGATGAAAAAAGGTACAATTATTACCATTAGCAAAACATAGTTAAAAGTACCTCCAAAACGAAAGATGGAGAGAATGGCAGATAATGCTACAAGAGAACTCCAGACAGAAGCTCCATCCAATCAAATCTTTCAGATCAGCTTTCGACTCCTTGCCAGACTAGGCAACCTCATGCAGAAGGAATGCCTGACACACATTCTTGTGCCCAGTTTTCCCACAGATTTAGTGAATACGTGATTTTCTGCAACCAGTCTTTGCTACTTCCTTCTTCACCATTATCCACCATCAGAATGCATCTAAAGACCGGTCTGGCAACCCATGGTTGTCTCAAAGAAGAAACTGATTTCTGGGTATACAAAGAACATCATTCATGTGGTGTCCTTTTCTTGTAAATACAGCTAGGAATGAAAAAATAGCAATCGAGATCACCAAGATTGTCAGAATGGACTAGTTCCCTCATGATATATTACAGCCCATAGCAAACAAGAAAGCTAGGATCGTCCTTTGTAATTAAACACTTGCTGTCTTAATTTTCTGTGTGTGTTTGTGGTAAAAGGCACACAGGCAAAATATATAATTCTACACAGAAAAGCAATTTACCCAGAAAACACCTGCCTGATTTCTGTGAAGGAGTCATCCTCTGTTTCTTGAATATAGGTTGAACTCTTGGAATTCAATGACTGTGTCTAAGCTAGCATCTAGATCTAAGCCAGGAGTACGGCTTTGAAATGAATTCCCCAGTAATCTTCCCTTAAATGTACACTGCTTAGATCTACAAAGTGGTTTTGGCACTAAAAATCAGGTTCTTCTGAGAAGAAACTACACTAGAAGCTTCTATAGATGAACATGAAAGCGTCAAAGACAAAATAGCTATCATGATCTGAACCAACGAATGTGTCAAACTGCTGTGAAGCTTTCCAGCACAGGCATAGCACAGTATGTGCAAAGAGACAGGTTGAACTGTCATAAGTACCCTCCACAATGTAAAGCATTTCTTATGTTACAGAAAAGGTCAAATGCTGTGTCAGTAAATTTGTCAACAACCACCCCTTCCCTCCTCATGCTTCCCTTCCTCATCCTTTCAAATCTTCTTCCTGTTCTGAAACTCTTTCCCTTCCTGTTTCCATTTACACTGCCACCCTTATTGTTTTATGGAGACCTGTGTTTCTTTTTCCTACCCACTCTATTTTCCCTTTACTCTCAGTATAGGCTTTTTTTGTAAAATCAACAACAGCTTTCTGCCTCCCAGAACACCTAGGGCTTCAATTTAACTGTGCAACAAAATCAAAGACTCTTCTAGGCTGGAAATGACCTCTTGAGATCATCTAGTCCAACCTTCCAGTCAAGCATGGCCAGTTAGAGCAGGCTGTTCTAGACTAAGTCCAGTTGTGTTTTGAATATCCAGACAGACATTCCACAGTCTCTCTGGGTAACCTTCTCGTAGTGTCTGATCACCCCTGCTGTAATAAAGTTTTTTTTTCCCCTTATGCTCAGATGGAATTTCACGTGTTTTGAGTCCATTGCCTCTTGTTCTTTCACTGGGTACTACTGAAAAGAGACTATCACCCTCACCTTCATTCTCTCACATGAAGTATCTATTTGCATTGATAATATTCAATCACCTCGAGCTTTCTCTTCTCCATGTTGAGCAGCCCAGCTTTTCAAATATCTTTAAGGAGATGCACAGCTTTCTGCCTCTTCCAATATGAAAGAGTCTTCAGTAAGTCTGTGTCAGAGCTGATAGAATCTCCGGTGGCACAGTAAGTGAGAGGAGGTTATTAGGAACATGTTGATCCTTGACATCATACAATATCTTGAATGTCTCATTTCTGAAGATGCAGAATAATAACTACAGTTAAGAAGCTACAAAGATTTTTACCAGAACTACAGAATTGTTGAGGTTGGAAAAGACCACTAAGATCATCTAGCCCAACCATCACGTCCACTAACCATGCCCTTCAGCACCACATCTATACAGTTCTTGAACATCTTCAGGGACAGTGACTCCATCACCTCCCTGGGCAGCAACCCTCCCAACATTTCACCACTCTTTCTGAGATTTTTCCTAATATCCAACCTGAACCTCCCCTGGTGCAACCTGAGGCCATTCCCTCTTGTCCTATCACTGTTACTTGGGAGAAGAGGCCAAATCCCACCTTGCCACGACCTCCCTTCAGGCAGTTGTAGGGAGCGATAAGGTCTCACCTGAGCCTCCTCTTCTCCAGTTTGAACAATCCCAGTTCCTTCAGCCTCTCCCCATAACACTTGTGCTCCACAAGTTTTGTTACCCTTCTTCAGACACCCTCCAGGGCCTCAATGTCTTTCTTACACCAGAACACAGCACTGAAGTTGCGGCCTCATCAGTGCCAAGTACAGCAGGACAACCATCCTGCTAGCCCTGCCAACTACACTATTTCTGATACATGCCAGGGTGCCATTGACCTTGACCACCTGGGAACACTGCTGGCTAGTGTTCAGCAGAGTGTCAACTAACAGCCCCAGATCCTGAGGGGTGTTAGAACACCAATGAGAAGTCTTGACTATCAGCAATCCTGTACTGATGTTGAGGATAACATAGCAATGAATATTTCAGGTACTGAATGCAAGCAACACCTGATTTTTATGCTACGCGGATTTGATTGGCTGCTCTCTATTATTAGCATGCTATATTTAGATGTGTACACTCTATTTGCTCATTGGAACATTGGTCCTAAGACTGCCGCCTCTGGAGTAAACAAACATTACTTAACTCTAAGCTGAAGTATCAGCACTTTTGTATTACTGAAGTATCAAGTAAGGGCACAAGCCAAGTGTTTATCTCACGTAATGCAGGAAGTAACTGTGCAGAAAACAGTCTCAATCAGAAGACTAAAGCAAGTCAACCAGAAAAAAGCTGCCAAACATGGTCGCCAACCCTGAGCGCAAGCAGCAGGCGGAACAGGTTGTAAGGCCACTGGTGCTGCGTTGAGACGACAGCATAATGAGGAACTGAGAGTTTCTGAAACCAAGGGAAATTACTCAAGCTAAATGCTCTAAGCAAATCTACAAACATACTGAAGTGGTTTATCTTTAGTATCTGTGGTGATGGATAATCTATGGCACTAAACAATGTTTTTCCTTTCAAAAGAGTTAGCAACAATATTTAGATGTCTTTCCAATTCTGAGCTGTTACTTCTTTAAGGCAAGATCATCAGCACAAGGACCGTATCCAGCAAGTTAGAGATACAAGCTCAGAGGAAAAGCTATTAACATCAAATCTAAGCCATGCAAATTTCTTCTAGCACTCTCTCTTTTCTAAACCCTTGGCTAAATGAAGTTGGAAAAAGTGAAAAATGTAACCTTGAGTCAAACAAATCTAACCCACTGTCCAGTGCCTATGGATTACACATCAACCAAACAGAGCTGCAAATGCTGTATTGTTGTTGTTGTTTTGGTTACAATTTACATGTTCTCAAACTGCTTACACCCCTTCATCCCTTACTCCTCCCCAAAAAGAGTTCAAAACTGAAGAAACTAAGTAAAAACTTGCTTAAAAGGAACTTTAAAGCTGAGATGATCTATTAGTAACTCATAATGCTGTCATAACAGCACTAACAGTACAGTTTGCCTAACAGTGTGGAGTCAGCAATGCATTATACCCCTATGGCAGTTAGGCTTGGTAAAAAATGTCATTCCCTTTTCACACAACTCATTTATTTATTTGAACTTTCTTTTTATTAGGAGCATAGGGGGAGACACGAATAACTGAAGGTTTTAACTACAGGATTTACCAAGCATTGGAAATCAAAATCTGATCCGATTTTAAACACACTCCAGGTAAAACTTCTACTTAGCTAGAATAAAGGAGGAAAGAATAATGGACAACTTCCTAAGTTATTAGTGAACAAATACAACAATATAGAACAGAAATCTACAAAAAGAAAAAAGAAAACAACAAAACAACAAACCCATAGCCTAGATGGAAAAAGACAGTGTCAGTTATACTTTGCCATTTTTGGTGAGTCAGCAGAAGCAGAAATCAAAGCCTGCGCCCTTCAAATCCGCTGTCTTTCTGGAGCTTAATTATTTAGTACAGTCCACTACAACTCACTGGGCAAGCTCTTTGGCTTCAAGCACTGTAGCTTGTTCGTCCTCCAATTACCACAAAGTCGACTGAATTCCTGTCAGTCTGCCAAATGCAGTAATTCCAGCATGGCACATTTCATACATGAAATCACTCTAAGTGCTCATAACGCCAACTCCAGATTTAACTACCATTCTTTTCCCCCTCCCCCAGCTTTTCCTTCCACCCCCTCCAACTCACACAAGATACTTTACTTTTCCCCCCCAACATGAATTTCAGCAAGATTTTCCATTAGAGTCTCTAACATCCAAGCACCGACGACAAAACCTATCTCCATGGTAACATAATTTTGTTAGCATAGTCTGAATGTAAAAAATAGAACAAAAACAATTATTAATCCACGAACTACAGATTTCTCTAATGTGCCTTTCCAGGAAGGGCCCAAAGTAGATAAAAGCTAGGGTTAATTAAGATGGGAATTACAGATGTGACTGAGTAGCTCATTGTGCAACCCTCACGCTCATTTTTGAGTATTTTACAAGGTTAGATCTTAGCTGCTGTTTTTATTGCAACTATTTTCCCACATCACTGTAGTGATGATATCATAGAATCACAGAATCACAGAATGGCCTGGGTTGAAAAGGACCACAATGACCCCCCTGCTATGTGCAGGGTCACCAGCCACTAGACCAGGCTGCCCAGAGCCACATCCAGCCTGGCCTTGAATGCCTCCAGGGATGGGGCTTCCACAGCCTCCTTGGGCAACCTGTTCCAGTGTGTCACCACCCTCTGTATGAAAAACGTCCTCCTAATATCTGACCTAAACCTCCCCTGTCTCAGTTTAAGACCACTCCCCCTTGTCCTATCGCTATCCACCCTCATAAACAGCCATCCCCCCTCCTGCCCATAAGCTCCCTTCTGTCACACATCCATATTCTACCTGCAGAACACTTTTAGACAGAACATCCTTCCCAAAGCTGACCTATAAAAAGAGTCTTTTTTTTTTTAGTGGGAAATTGCCCATAAGCTGCAAATCTCCAGCATGCTGCTTGCTGATCTCTTATTTGGAATCACTCCATTTTGCAGCCAAAAGACATTAAATGCATTATTAATTGTTTCACTTCCTTCCCTTGCAACCTTCAGGCAAAACACACGTATGTTAAGTTATAAACTGTAATGGGAACAGAGCTAATGCTTTAGCTTTGTGTAGATGTAAATGCAAAACTCTGCTTCGTGTTCATAGTTCTCCACGTAGGCAATGCCAGTTTTCTTCAGAAAAGAATAGATGAGTACAAAGGAAGGACAGCTGTTCTGCTTGTCCTCATTACTACACACGTCAGGCTGAGGAACCCAGAAAGGAGAGAGAAAGACTACGCTTTTCCTAAGCAATCATTAATTAAATCCCTGTTACACAGTGCAGTCAGGGAGCATGCTACAGGAAGAAAAGCACCCTGAGATGGATTAGAAGGCTGGAGAACAGAGTTTGCCTGCAGCAGAGAGCATATTCTCAGAAGCGTCAGGACAAGACTCCTTCATAAGAGGCCTAAGAGACTGAGACATTCATGCTATCTTGAATGAAACTGACTGCCCGGATGCAGGACTCCTGGGAAAGGACCCACGCTGCACAGTGGGTGGGGTTAGGTTTGGTGGAGTAAGCAAACAAAGTTCTGTCTATACAGACATCTTACGCTAGTTTAAAAGTGTAATAAAATCTACCATAAGGACTAAGAGCCTTCTGAATTTTTTGGCAGACTGATATTAATGGATAGACTGGGACCTTGCAATTTAAGGCTCCAACTAATTTGGAGTCTTCTAAAAACTACATAGAAACATAGGGTTCTAGTGTAATGCAGTAGTGCAAATAGGTCATAATTACGCTGGCGACAAGACAGATTAGTGGAAATTGGCAAATAAACAGATGAAAGTGAATAATGCATTAAGAGATGTATTTGCTCACTTGTGCCAAACATACATCAGCATTCCTTTCACAAAAGCTATTAGCTAACTGAAGATCAAAATCAGAGGACCAATGGGTAGGACATCTACTTGAACCTCTTCATCATATTGAAGACTCTATCGGTTGTCTGATATTTTGGCCTATTTAACAGAAAACTATCAATCTACAGCTGTAATAGTACACATCGCATTGTCACATAAAATATATGATTTAGACAAGTATGTTACAGTCATACTCAGACACGTTGGCAGTATCTATCACAGCTATTAAACTCACGTCAAACCTGTAACCAAAGCACCTCTAAACACCTATTCAGTTCCTTTGCCAGAAATGATGCAAACGTTGCTTGGCTCTGTGTTAGCAGGGTGGAAGCCTATGCTGCAGAACTTATATTTTGACTACAAAGTCAAGTATCACGCTCTACAGTTACTACAGAAAAATTACTTCAGTTTCTCCATTCATCTATCTGTATTTCACTAAAGACAACTTCACGAGTCATCTAGATCAGAAAAGCCTGAAAAGGCCAGGACATTATCCACTCTTCTATTCGGCGTAACAGCTTCAGGTAATATCAGACAGACAGCAGCCTTCAGTCCCTGCAAGCCGCCACTTCATCACGAAGCGATTACTATTGTGCAGTTCTACTGCATTTACATTTACTTGAAGCACTTAGTCACTGCGTTGGAAGCAGTCATCCAGACAGCTAACACTGTCTCTCACAGACAAACATTTATACTTTAAGTCTGATAAAATACGAGACGATATGCAGTCAACGATTTCTTGGCTCAAGGGCTACGATCGAAAGTGGCAAAAGCCGATAACATCAGTTGTAACTCGCGCACTTGGCCGTTAAGCGATTATTCACAAAGGGAAGTTGGATGTATGCCACAAATATGTTTTTATATAAATTCTTTGGATCAAATATTTGCAAGGAAAGAGACAATGAACACCCTTTGAACAAAAAAAATTAGAGCTTACTACAAGGCAGCTGTCTCTGAAATTCGCAAATAGGCTAGCAAGGAATTACTGTGGAAAAGATGGCAACATTTACCATCATATACTATTTATTAAGGAGGAAAGTGTTACTCAATGGGCAACAGAATTTCGTCCTGTTCCATGACTTCCTCTGAATAGTAGGTTTTGTTGTTGAGTTAGCAGTGAGAAGAATAAGCAAAGGTTAAAGTTGCTTTCACTATTTTTGACAGAGGAAGACTGAGGGGAAAGGACAAGCTATTTGAAGTCATGGGCGTAACACAGCGAGGAATATTTAAGAAGGTAGCTCTTCGGAGTTGCTGACCAACTCCAGTTACCTGGGAGACACTTACACGTTTTCATTAAAAATACTAACTTACAAATCCTTATCTAAGATCCATAGTAGTAAGCATGAGACAGAAGAAAATGAAACTTCACTTGACAAGAAATCACATTATAAACAGTTCCAAACCAAAACCAGACCAGCCTGTAAGGCCAAATGTAAAGCATCACGTATAGGGTTAGTTTTACACTAATTTCTCAATTCACTTTAAAAAACAAACAAACAAAAACTTACCAACTCTGCACTAGCCCAACTGAAGGCCTGTTCAGTAAGTTATCAGGCAACAAATTGACTTCCCTCATGGTGTTAGCTAGCCGCACAGGAAGTTCTTTCCGCAGAAACATGTAGGAAGTCTTCTCGCATGCATTGTCACGACCTGTTATGGGGGAGAAAAAAATACAGATGCCCGTTGCAGCAGATCAATGGTTGCAGCAGATCAATGTTTAGACTCGCTAGTGTCAAAAGATAAGAAAAGTCACTGGAAGGGAAAAAAGTGACTTTTTTCAGTACTCAGCTTCCCTCTCAGTCCCAACACACATTTTTGGGTGCCCTTTCCTTCAGTACTAAGGATAGTTGTTTTGACTCTCTAGAACTCACCCCCTTCTGTCAATGACATTAATTCCTTTTTTTACACTGTGAGTTTCTGACTGCCTTGATCTAGCCTCTTCATTCATTCATACAGGCTTCAACCCAGCCAGCACCTCACAAACATACCAAGGTAAAGATACGTTACAGAGAATACTAGAAACTGTTAGTCTCCAACAGATGCTCAGCCCCTTTGATTACAATGTCCTCTCCAGTTCACATCCTGCAGTATCAGACACCTCCTAACACTCTCACATTAAAAATTTCAGATTTGAGTTTCTCCTTATTCTTTCCAATGTCCAAGGAAAGAAATGGCCTTGCAAGGAATAGTTGTGCTGATGAAGGGCATCAAGACATAACTCTTCCCTCTATTTGCTAACGTTGTCTCTGTGTCTGCTCTTAATTTTAGAGACATAGAAAATGCCAGCAAGGCAAAAGTTGAGCAGCTGCAAGCATCCCAGTAAAAACAACAAAAAACAAAGCAAACAAAAACACCTCTACAGACACTCATTTACTATTCTATATAGGATTCCTTGGGCCTCATATACTACTGCTGAAAACTCCAACGTAACACAAACCTTTGTCACCCTTTTCACACGAAAATTACAGTACTACCTTTCTGCTGGTGTTATTTTTAAAAACCAAAACCATTCACCTTTTTTGTAATTTACTGACGAAATATAAAGAACTCCTTTCCACAGTTCTGAGTTCTGTAGGAGCACTGGATAAAAGCTGAATCCAAGCTAGCAGTGTGCTCTGGCAGCCAAAGGAGCCAACTGAGCCCTGGGGTGCACCAGGCCCAGCGCTGCCAGCAGGCGAGGAAAGGGGCTGTCCTGCTCTGCACTGCTCCAGGCTCACCTCCAGCACTGGGTGTGGTGTTGGGTGCGGTGTTGGGTAATACAATGTAAGGAGGACATAAAACTGTATCAGACAGCATCTGAAGGAGGACTACAAAGATGGTGAAGGGTCCAGAAGGCAAGATGTCTGTGAAGCGACTGAGGCCCATGGGTTTGCCCTGGGAAAAGCAGCAAAGGTGGCAGTCCCTTCTAGGGTTGGGTTACAAGGAACTCAGCAGCCAGTTGGAAGGAAAGCACACTTCTCAGAATCACATTCCAGTTTTGGAAAGCTGCAGCTAAGTATATTAAAAATGAAAGTCAAAGATACTTCTATCCAGCACAATATTTTTAAAAGTGAAAGCAAGCAAGCAAGCAAACAACAACTCACAACTCTTCAGAAGGCAAACAAAAGACACAGAAAAATACTACTACTTTGCTGCTGACCAGCTTGGAAAAATGACAAATCACTGGAGCTCCTAGCCTGAACCAGAAGGACGTGGCTGACAGTATCCTTAAGCTAAACCAGTCACCAGCGACACATACAGAAACAAGTATATGATAGCATGAGATGTTAAGACTCTTGCCTAATTAGTTCAGATGGGAGATCAGACCTGACTGGACATGCTTTCTGTACTCTGCAACCTTTCACAGAAGAGGGAATTCTTCATCAAAACTCATTTCCAAGGAGTCCAATGAACAAATCCCACTCAGGTTTTACTCGTAATGAGTAGTCAGTGTTCTGCTTTCATCTAGAAAGACACATCTTTTGTGATTATCACCAGTACAACCACCTGCAAAACTGATGAGTGAAGGCATAACACTAGAGCTACAAATTATGTTCAAGCAAACCAGAAAGCCTTAAAAGCCCTGCAGGGCACATAATCACAAAGATTTGCAATTTGGAAGACTCAAGTACAATGTAACCGGCACAATCAAGGTGCTGCTTTTTAAGACAGTCCCATTATAATCAGCTGAACAGCAGAGTTTTCCCTGCATAGGTAATGTGTCTTGATAGATTAGTTCCCAATCAAACCGTAACACATGCATGGGGGAACTCACAGCAAGGATTAGGGTTTCCATTTTATTTTATTTTTAATCACCTAAGCATCATCAATCAGTGGATCATCATTACATTCTACTGGCATCAGCAGTTCCGTTACCGTCCCCCCAACAAACATTTGTGTGCCTGTTTTACCTGTTTGCCTTTTCACCTCTCCAATTACAAATAAGCTCATCCCGTAAAAATTAGAAGAAATAAACACACCGTTACGTTGTCGCTGTGAAGCACAGTAACAATTTCAGAGTTCAAGTCTTCAGCACAGTCTGACACCTGCCACCCACAGAGAACGCAGCCCTCGTTTGCTCACTGCTCGTCCTACAGGCTGGGCCTGCAGGAAGAGCGGCTGGGCAGCAGGAAAAGAACACTCTCCAGTTAGTTCACACCACGCCTTCTGCGCCGAGGGAAAAAACTGGAATCAAGATTCCAACTGCTTCTTTCCAACAGCATCTGAGAGCAATTGTGGTAGTTTTCTAGGCAAGAAAAAGAAAAGGAAGAGCCCAGACAGACAATAAGGAAAAAGCGGACGAGCACCCACAGCCCGTGGCAGCCTATGCAAGGATATGGAGGCCCTTCAAGGACACAGCCCCTGAGTTTGTGCAAGGAAGGCTGCAAAGCTGCTGGACTGGAAAGCAGGACTGGCAGAAAAGACCCATGGCCTGTTCTCCCATAAGCAAGGGCACTTTTCTAGTTAATGTGTCTCACTACAGCAGTTCTAATCGGTCTCTTTTTAAAGAGTTGCCCTGCTGTGATTTAGGTACAGAGCATTTTGGGGTCCCTTTGCACAGTCACTTCAGGAAAAGAAGTTCTATTTCAAGACTAACCTGAAGTCATTTCACCATTAGCCCCAGTACATCTTTCTGTTTTGTGGTGTGCTGTCAGAATAACAAATACTTAGCTGTATGTAGTTTATCTGAGAGCCACTGCAGAACTGCTTCAGCTTCCAGCTGAAGGCTGATTGGTTACCTGCCTGCCAAGCAGCATGTGTTCGGGGACAGAAAATGGTTATGCCCTAGGTCAGCAATAATTAAGCATTCTTCAGCCCTCAAAACATCATACTGTGTCCCAACAGCTGCTCCTTGGCTGCTGCTCCTTATCTCCTGCACTACTACATCGGTCAAAATGAGCCAAAAATAGAATTCAAGTCTAAGTAGGTATTTTTTTTTAATATGAGTGCTCTGCTAAGTTGCAATGCCATTTTCAGAGCTTTAAACTACAATTAGACTTAATTTTTCAAAGGCTGGCTTGATTTTTGCTTTATCTGTTACACCTTGTTTCAAAGCATACAGCCCTCTTTCTATGTATATATTTAATCACTCCAGCTGGGTCATCACACATTGCGAGAACCAAACTTTCATGCTAGACACCAGAGGCCATACCCAGTTCCAGTCCATCAATTTCAGTTCCACAGAATTAGGAGCCACGCTCAGGGTTAAGGAGAAAGTGAAACTTGTGAATAATTTCACCGTGATTTATCCAGCAGCTCTCAACAAGTTACTCCGTAATACAAAGATGCCCAATAAACACCTGCTTACCTTTGCATAAATCAAAGTGTAAGAAAGAATACGGTAGTCCTACGGCCAAATGCAGGTCGCACTGCACCAGGCATCAAGGGCTGTAATTAGCTTTATTTCCAAAAGCAAGGGGTGCTGTGTCAGAGTTTCCTAATTGCGCCAAAGAGCAACAGCAGCAGCAGCAGAATTCAAGACAAAAATGTAATGATAGGGAAGTATGGCACCAGCACAGCATTGTAACACGCTACGAACACAGCTATTGTTATTAATTACTAAGAGAGGGCACGCCGCTTCCATTTTTCCAAAGCACTGCATAAAGCTGTATTTGCAACGTAATCTTGTTAAATTGTATGAAATCAACATCATGGAGACACGGATTGGCGTCTATAAAGCACTGAAACACTGAACCATAGGAAATAAAAACGCACTGTGAAAGGGATGCCGTCATTCAAGCGCTAGCGATTAATTAAGGTTCTTTTTGTCCATCTCCTTTATTAGTGCTGTAGAACTGCATTTGTCTGAGTGAAATGAACACATTCCAATTAAAAACAGCTTACCAAACACTTGCTCAAAGTTTTAGACTCAGCGTTCTCTGAATGTTGGGTGTGCTTTCCTTAAAATATTACACCTGAACTATTAAGGATTTCTTTTACACTCGTGCTGAGTTTGAGTACTTTGAATAAAGGCTCGGTTAACATCTCACCTTAAAGAGTGTTTCAATACAAACGTACATGAACTTCCTTTAAATAAAGACACAGTAATGATGGCTCTTTATGATGTACCTCTGTTTAGCAGTCATATAATTTAAAAGCTGGATTTCAAACACTGGTAACAAATAAGCACGGTAAAAAGTTGCTTGTGCAACCACTACAAAGAGTAAGAGAGACAGTCCAGATGATGGTGGATTTCACTTTGCAGTGAAGTATGACACAGCCAAAGAACTGATAATCCTTGATCAAGTTTGAGTGGACAATATAGATGGATGATACAGATATGATTTAAATAAACAGTAAGACTAAGGCTTCATGACAAGTTCACTCAAAAGGTGACATCTAACACTGAAACCAACTGTCTCATATGTGAAAAGGTGCCAAATATTTCTAATAAAATGAATCACACAACTTAAGTATCAGAAGGAGGAAAATACAAGATAATGCATAAAGAAAACATGCTCTGGAAGCATGAAAGTAACACAGGCCATAACAGCAGAACCTTGGACACATCAGGTCTTCAAATACAGTAGCAATAGATGGACAAAGATTAAAAGGAGAAAGTTTCATAGGGTGTGTCAATGTTTGTATGGGAACTGTTGAATCACGGCCTGAACCTCTGATTGACCACTTGAGGCAAGCACTGAGTCAGCCATGGGAGCACAGGTGAAGGCAATTCACCTGTGTGCCCGGAAGGGGTGGAGCCAGGCTCCACTTCTCCTAGACACCATTTAAGGGCTGACTGCCACTGAGGAAGGAATCTCTTCCTGGAGATCGCTCCTTGTGGAGTTTCTTTGCGAGCCTACAACACTGGTGAGCACCTCTTCTGTATATTTAACTATTCTTACCAGCCTAATGTCTCTGTATACTTATTAACCTTACAGCCTGTTAACCTTACAATGTTATAACCAGCGAATCTTCAAAGCAAATTCAGGAAGCAGAGTTACTTCCAGCTTTCTCTCATCTTTTTCTTTTCCCCTCACTGGGATTTAACTCTACTTCAAACATTCACTCTTCTCTCCCCCTCTCATATTTTCACCCACAGCGCTAAGTATCAGTAGCTTTTCACTTCCTTCCATTGTACCAATGGAATGAGAAAACTACTGCAAAGCCGGATCTAGAAAAAAAAAACAGCTTCAATTCTGGATCCTGCAACAGGAGGCACTAAGAACGCAGAGACCATCCACACACACCCAACTGATGCAAACTGAAGTCCAGCAAGTTCTAAGATTGACAAAACAGCACTATGCCGAACAAGATTCAGATCACAAAAGAATCTGTCACAAATGGAAAGCTGCAGAAGAGGGCATGTACAAACCTCAATTTCATTTCAGAAGATCAAACTCAGCTCCCCAAAAACATTATCAAATGCTAACAGATCATCTGCCAGATTCCCACATTCAGGAAACACCCATTTGAGAGCAGCCTACCGGAGAACGGGTGACGATCAAAGTTACTTGCTTCAAAAACCTAACCCAGCTGCCACAACCCCACTAGGTACCAGACTGCTGGGGTTTGATCGTAGAAGCAGCAGTAGTTTCTGCATATCAGCACCTAACATGACAGCGGAGACAGGGAAAGGATGAGTTAACTGTTCTTTTTAGTCTCTGCACTGCACCTAGGGGTCTAGCTCTCTCTGCTAGCCATGTATCCAACACTGAGCTGAAACGTCAGCCATCACACTACTGTAAGACTCCACAGCAGGAAAGCCCCACCTGCTGCATGCCAGAGAAGACAGACTCCATTTAAAATCCAAAGAACAAGGTCAGAACCCTTTCACCCCTATCCCCATGAAACTACTATTGCTTTTTTCTATAATAAAATAAGACACAGGGAGGTAAGAGTGACTGACCACATCTACTATCTTCTCTTGAACTT
This sequence comes from Pavo muticus, assembly GCA_016647715.1. Lineage (NCBI taxonomy): Eukaryota > Metazoa > Chordata > Aves > Galliformes > Phasianidae > Pavo > Pavo muticus. Next base: position 680,220 of record JACDJE010000337.1, read on the forward strand.
CTAGAGTATTTTTTAGCTCCTGTACAGGCAATCCAAAAAAGAAAGTGAAACAGATGGACAGAGAAAGCTTCAGAAGATGATGCAATGAGATCAAAGCATCAGAGCAGACTGAGCAAAGGCCAAAATTAACCACTTGCTGCTGAATCCAGTAAAGCAGAACTAAAGGATCTACGGTTTCCACTGCTTATACACCATTTCAGGAGTGTGGACTATGTACTAAAGGCAAGCAATCCATGCTCACATAGCAACAATAACTGTGGCTACCAGAGGGGAAAAAAAAGCCAGCCCTGCAAACCACCACCCTCCAGTCCTCCAAAAGCATTTATGTTCCCAAAAGGAATAGAGACACTTTCAATAAACTCTCTAGCACTCATCTCTCTAACCACTAAAACCATCAATCCCACACAAAGCACACAGCATTTGCTTGCTCTGCTTAAGACAGGGCTCTGTAAAACCTAATAAGGATGATGAAGCAAGAGGAGAAATAACACGCACACCATAATCGGAAATGCTGACTCCTGCCAACACTCGCTACCAGAGGCTGCCTCCAAGAATGCTCTATGCTTAAATTGGATTCCCTTTTCCTACCTACCACATCATGTTAGAGAACAGCAGCCACAACCCAGACAGATTGTAAGGTTAACAGGTTGTAAGGTTAACAGGTACACAGAGAAGTTAGGCTGGTAAGAATAGTTAAATATACAGAAAAGGTGCTCACTGGTGTTGTAGGCTCGCAAAGGAACTCCACAAAGAGCAATCTCCAGGAAGAGATCCTTCCTCAGTGGAAGTCAGCCCTTAAATGGGGTCTAGGAGAGGTGGAGCCTGGCTCCACCCCTTCCGGGCACACAGGTGAATTGCCTTCACCTGTGCTCCCATGGCTGACTCTGCACTTGCCTCAGGTGGTCAATCAGAGGTTCAGGCCGTGATTCAACACTTCCCATACACAGATGTTCCAAGAGGGACAGCCAGCAGGTGGCCGTATTTGATGACGCAGCCCACACGAGCCTTAGGTGTTCAGCCTCTGCTTTTTAGAGGGCTTCAGCCCAAATTCTATCACTGCCCTCTAGAGCTGCTTCCACCAACATCTACAATTTTACATTCAGGTACCATGTTTTAAGGTATTGTTTCCTCTTCGCATGTATGATCTCAATATTAAGAAATTCATTGTGTGTTAATAATGAACTGGAGAACGACCGAAGTTCAAAAAACAACCCACCAAACATGACGAGTTAAGGACAGGATCGTACTTTTAGATCTTATACAACTGCAACAATAAATTCACTTTTTTAAAGGCTGAACAATTAAGTTTTGTTAAGTGACTACTCTTTGAAAGCTGGCTGCAGGCAGTTCAGACTGCCACTTCAACACAAGTTAAGGACAAATGGTCAGATGTGCTGATGACATCTCTGACCCGCTGAACATGGAAGAAACCACCACAACCATTATTACAGAAACCGCAGGCTAGGACACACAGTTTGCTAACTCCAGAAAGCCTGTTCTAAAATAAATGGTCCTTCATATGACCTGGAATTTGTTGGAAAGAAGCTCAGTTTTGAACTGGGACAGAATGAATAAACAAGTGAGCAATCCATCACTGACCAATCAAAGCCTTAGTCAAACTGCAGTCCCTTCACTGTCACTCAAGTCATAGACTTCCCTACATAGGAATGATCCAAGAGAAGATATTTATCTGCCTCCCAGGAGGAACCTTTCATAACAGCTGTAAACCAGTTCCTGTTATTAAATAAAACAACACAAAGTAACACAGATAAATCAATATTCTAAGATAAGCTTCTCTGATCTAAAAACAACATTAATGAAATAATCATAGAAAGTACACGCCAAGAGAAAACACAGCAGTCAAGCAATAAAGCTTAATGCAAAGGTGCTCAAACAATTACCACGGTTTGATTTCTGTTTTGTTTTTATAAGAATTCCTACGTGCCTGGGGTTGGCTGTCCTTGGGCAACTGGGGAGTAGCTGGAAGTCAGAGTTAAACAATTCACCTCTCTCCTTCTCTCTCACAAAACATGAGAGGCAGCATTCTTCGGAGAAACCACAGCTCCTATCTGGTTCCCAGCCTTCGAGCTACCCAGTAACCCAAAGGCTCCCTCCACCAAGCCCCAGTAAGCCCCTTGGAGAAAGCGGCTCCTCAGACATCAGCCCTCCTCTGCCAAAAGACAAAAACACCGAGCAATCCCAGCGCAGAGCAGGACAGAGGTGTAGCACATCAGTGCTTGCCTATGCTGGGCAGAGACACCATGGCTCCCAAACAGAAGCTGGACAAAAGAAATGCAGCACTTTAGCGAGACACAGAATTTTAAACGACTAGAAAACCACTTTCAACATAGATGAGGCTCAAAACAATAGTGAAGAAACTTTCTTCTGTCTGCTGCTCTTCTATTAGATTCAAGTATTAATAAACTGACTACAGAAAGGAGCAAATTTTGTTTCTTTGAGCTTATCACCACCTTTCCCTCCCATAACCGATTCGCTTCACGCTGTAGCCTCTAGTTGGGTATCCCAAAGCAGCCTCCCTAAATTCTCAGTTCTGACAGATTCCTCACTAACCTCAAGGGAAAAGGTCTGCAATTCTCAATAAGCGTTCCACAGCAGTACAAATCCCCGCATTATCTTTTAGTCCCAGTCGAAACGCCAATAGGAAACCTCTTCCAATTCTCCAGCCTAAAGAAAGTCTATGAGCAAAGACACACAGGATCAATAACCAAACACTGCTGACCATGCAGGGCCCGGATCCCCTCCAATCTCAGCAAGATTTACTGGACCGTTCTCCATCTTGTTACAAAACGCACTCAATGCTTAACAAACTAGGCTACAAAAAGATTAGAGGATTAATCCCTGCTGCCACCAGTTACCACGCTTGAATGCATTCATCCAGCACACATATTTTTTAAGCACAGAAAGAAGTAGCAATTATAAGTAAGTTTTTTAACAAAAAGTAATCTGATGATTTTTAACCTTGCCTCTTTCTCTACGTGTATTCTGATCTTAAATCTGATTCTGACCAAAAAAAAAAAAAAAAATCAATGAAAGCTGCAACAAGCACATGACTTCTGTATGAAGGAATCAGTGAAAGGATTTATAAAACTGTTATTTATTTTACATTAATGACAAAGCAGTGTGCCAGTTGGTATGTATACATAAGTGGCCTCTTCATAAGTGTATGGGAAGTGTTGAATCACGGCCTGAACCTCTGATTGACCACCTGAGGCAAGCACTGAGTCAGCCATGGGAGCACAGGTGAAGGCAATTCACCTGTGTGCCCAGAAGGGGTAGAGCCAGGCTCCACCTCTCCTAGACCCCATTTAAGGGCTGACTGCCACTGAGGAAGGATCTCTTCCTGGAGATTGCTCTTTGTGGAGTTCCTTTGCGAGCCTACAACACCAGTGAGCACCTTTTCTGTATATTTAACTATTCTTACCTGCCTAACTTCTCTGTATACCTGTTAACCTTACAACCTGTTAACCCTACAGTAGGGAAAAGACTAATTTAAACAGTTCAAAGCAACACACAAGAGAATGTCACATTTACATAGAGAAGTTCAGAGAAAAGAAGGATCAACGTGCCAGTCTCTAGCAATAACAAAGAGCATCAGGAAAATGAGAAAAATCCTAAGTTTCAGAGCCACAGCTCAGTGACCTAAGAAAATAATCCTCCCTTTCAGCCTACTACACCAACAAGAAGAATTAGACACTTTAATGATGAACATGCACAAAGCCATAAACGTTTTAAGAAGGGAAACAATCTACAAACTACTCTCACAACTTATAAAAGGCAGCTTAAAAAAACCAACCCATTACAAGTGTATGAGGATCACTGGCACCAATAAAAGCTGCTTTAATGCTGTGGGGATGGAACAAGATAAAAATTCTTAAATTCTAAGCCAAATTCCATTACAATTACATGGTTTTGGGCCAAAGAAATACTAACTATCCATAGAAGAGCACTGTGAAAATTACTACTGGTGAAGTGTTAAGTGTGGAATATTTTCTAATAAAGATTCTTACCTGTCTGGGTGGGATCGCTTTCTTCACAGCAGCCCATGTGGCACTGTGCTTTGGATTTGGGACCACAATAAGCGTTGATAACACACCAGTGTTTCTGCTACTGCTCAACAGTACTTGCCCAGCTTCAAGGCTTTCTCCTTTCCTTTACTTGCCTGCACCCAAGCAAGCAGGCTGGGGATGGGCACGATGCTGGGAGGGAGCACATCCAGAAGCTGACCTCCACTGCCCACAGAGGTGGCCCACACAACACAACTTCAGGCTCAGCAATAAGGAAACAACTGGTGGACTTGTCTTCCCAGACGCCACTCTGAGATTTGGCATCAGTCCACCAGCAGGCGGTAGGAAGCGACTGCCTTTGCCTCACTTGCGTCTTCCTCTTTCCTTCACTTACAAAACCGGCCTTATCTCAACTCACGAGTTTTCTTACTTTGGCTCTTCCTATTCTCTCCCCCTGCCCCATGGGGGGAAGGTAGCGCACGGCTGTGTGGGGTCGTAGCTCCTGGACAGAGTCAACCCACCAGAAGGCTGCACGTCTACTGTACAGCAATCTCATGCTGAAGTTACTCCATACTCTCTAATTTTATTGCCTTAACACAATTTTTTGACTGTTTAGTACCTTGATGTAATGCACAGATAAGATATCATTATTTATTTTTTTCAGCTATTTAATTCGATATGACTCATCTAATTTTTGGCTTATTCTAATGTCCTCCTCTTCATTCTCTCTCAAAGACGAGCACCATTTCTGTTCACTTCCACAACCCTGGGGCTATCACCAATGATTATTGCCATGAATCCCATAAGCAACAGCCCTGGTGCTTACTAAGCCAAGAGGACCCAAACACACTTCAGCTTATCCAAACTTTGTGTAAGGAACAAGGGGGAGCTAAGATTTCCTTTATTTCTCTTTTCCTGCAGATCAGATCAAAGATGCACTCAGTCTTTACCATTATGTATTTTAATGAAGTAAATGCTACACTGTAAGTTATCTTTGGATTCTTTTCTCTACCTTTCCATCCCCTGCCTTTTGGCAGTAACCTTTGCTGTTACTTGCACTGCAACCCAAGATACACATTCTTGTTTTCAGCTCTCATTTTTTTTGAAGAACAGGATTTCAGTTCTTAACACAGTTACACTGTCCTCATCTTTTGCCAACATCAGATTTTTTTTTCAGAAATTCAGAAATCATCTTCTATTTCTCATGCCTTAGGAGAAGCTGTGTCTACTCATGTCCTTAGCTTGTGGAAGTTAAGCTACAGGAACTGCACGAATAGAAATCCTCCAATATTCCTCAATTTTCAAGAACTGCACTTCAGGCTGCTTCAACTCCACATCAGCTTCAGGAGAAAAAGTGTGAGTACACGTGAATACATACACATGTACGTGTTCAGTGTAACATCAGATGCTCCTTCTGAGCACCTGCGGGCAGAGACCTGCAGGGCACTTTTGTTCGTCTCAAAGACGAACAGAACACAGACTAAGGAAGCTTCAGCCACCTGAGGAGCAGGGGAAAAAACCACAAGGAATCCCACCCGTTGGAGGATGCCCACCTGTAGACAACTAAGCTGTGGCTGCAGGCAGCAGAGCAGCCAGTTGTATTACCTACGGAAAGCAGAATTGCCTTTGCCACACAGTCACCGACAATAAAATAAAATGTATTGCCTGGATGAGGCAGTTCAGCCACCCACAGCAACTCAAGGACTGTGCAGCACAACTCTACTAAAATACTGAATTCAGGATTTATGAAGTTTTAGGTACTCACAAAAGTGAAGTTACTCACTGCATAGTCAAAATCGTTACACATTCAATCCAACACTAGCTTTTTTTTTTTTTGAGAATTGTGCAGAACTGAAGTATGAGAAATGTAACTACCAGCATTAGATTAATGAAAGCTAAATTTCTGAAAAAGTCCCCATTGGGCAAGCAGATTGAATCCCTAGCAGCCTCCAAAAGTGACCCATACAGACAATTCTGTAAACAACCCCATTTGGTACCAGGCTGGAATACTACACAGTACTCCCACACACAAAATAAATCTCTCCCTACCACGTCACAGTTCAGTAGCAACTGCTGAACCGAGTTATGTAACCAGAATAACCCCTATGGACCTTCACAAGAATCGATACCGGGACCGATAAAGAACTTCAAAGTTACAGCAAGTGCTGGAATATCACTGAGTGCCAGAGCTGTAAATAGTAACAGGTTACAAGGAACAGAGGCTCCCAGCTGCTCGCTGTGCTGCAGCCCCATTCAAGGAAAACCCCCTTTCACACAGCAGAATAAAGCAAATCGTGGTCCATGCTCACACCTACAGAATGAAGGACTGGATACAGAAAAAAAAAAAAATCAACTAGGCCAAGAAAGAAACATTTACATTTACAATTCAGCATGCACCTCCAGCTTTCACTGGGTCGAGTCTTTTAATGCGAACACAAAGCCAGAGTAAAGTTATTCTGTTCCACCGTTAGGCAAAACTCACATCAGGATGCTATTTAAAGCTCTGAGACATAGAGGAATACTATTAAATATCTGGGAAAAGCCAAAGTCATCACTGTTACGGTATTTTCATGAGGCTCTACAAAATCAAGACAAAATATTCCATCCCAGCATATGATGCTTCACAGAGAAAAAATTCCAGGCATCCAAGAATGCTCCCCAATGAGAGCCGTACCAAACGTGCTGGGTGAGAGCTGAAGCCAGCCAGATTAAAACAACGGTAGTAATGTCTACCCAGCGCTCACCTTTCTGACCCGGCTCAGTGGTTAGCATCCCGATGGCTAACGTTCAGGCTAAGAGGGAATTTATCTTGAAGACGCTCTTAAAAGCGAACGTAAGGTTGCAGGGTCAGTGCATAGACAGCAGGAGAAAAATTCAGCTGCAATGCAATAAATGATAGGTCATTATTTAATTGCTCCTTCTAGTGCTAAACTCTGTGAAAGTCTCAGACATGCAACCTCTCCACTAAAGCTGTGTTTAAAAAAAATTAAAAGAAACATTATTTCTTTGTGTAGACTAATCCTATATTGGTCACCCTTCTATCAGAAGGTTAATAATTAGTTCAGAGACATGCAACTGCTTTCAGCCTCTACTTCCACCCCCCACATCTCGTTGCTCGTATCTCTCTGCTCGCTGCCTTCCCAGTTTCCTTGCTTCTAAGCAAGTTTTCAGCTTCGGTGCTGCCAGCCCTCCTGCCACCAACGCAGCAACACAAGTGTGAGCACTTGCAGGAATCTGACTTAGTACTGCACAACAACAACAGTGCCAGTACCCGGCCTACTCCTTCTATCAGTTTTGGAACAGGCCTATAAGCTTCCTCGACACAGGCCAAGTTCAATAGGTACCACAAACTAGTCGATTTCATAACAAAAGTTAGACTGCAAAATGAGGAGGATCTCTTGTATATTTGTTCCTCTTTACCTCCAGATACGCCCCAGCTGCAAGCACTCACTGCTGCACATTCCTGATGTTGGTGGTACAATGCAACTGCTACATCACCGACCTCGTGATACGCTTCAGTGCCAGTTTCTGCAGCGGCTGCCACAGACATTTTGATTATAACCTACAAAATCACAGCCTCCCAAGCCACGTTCCATAACAAGGACTCATTCAGCCCATGATTCACTGTCCTCTCCCTTAAGTATATACTCCTCATTTTTGCCCAGTGTCACTAGAAACTACATGGTATTTAAGATTAACATCTGACAAGTAAGAGGGAATGAGTGCCCTTTTGTTAAGTCTTACCCATACATATAAACAGCTACCCAAAAACACGTGTAACCTCAGCTATTAAATTCATCCATAACATTTGGTTTGAGACTTGCAGAAAAAAAAAGGCTAGAAGTCCAACCGGCCAAGACAGCTTTGGTATTAAACAAGCTCCACAAGCACACGGTACGCACCAAACCTCAGCCCCTCACAAGTCTCAGGTACCTCACTACCAGAGCAGCAGTAATCAGAGCATTACGCTGGTACAGTTTGCCACCATACATTCACAAAACACTAGTTAAAAAACTTAAAGTGGCTCTTTCATGAATAATCAAAGAATTGCACAAGTTGTATCACCTGTATCTTTACTTGTGCTCAACTGTTTTACAAGCAGCCTTTTCAATATAATCACTCTTTTCACAAAACATTCTATCAGTATCTTTACCATCAGCTGCTTACCGTCAACAACGCGACCCAAACTGTGCAGCTGCACGGAACGTGTGAGCTCAGGCACAACTCTGAGCTAGTTAGGCTGTAACGTTCTTGGCTTAAAGCCAGCCCTGACCAGCCAGGCAGTGTAAGCTCACGTCTTTCTGTGCCCTTTTTCTACGTGCTAGGACACTGCTAGACATAGAAACGTTACCTTCCCCAAAAGACACAGCCAGCTGGTTACTTACCTTCTTCCCCAGACATACTTGACTGACCAGTTATCCGCATAAGAAGCTGATGAGGACTGCCGGCTATTTCAGATTACCTGTAGTCCTTCAAGGCATGCTTTGCACAGCTGAGGCAAATCTAAATTAGGAGGATCTATCAAACACACAACTCCAGTACTGGTATTCCTCCACACCCCTGACAGTTCTGCCCTAGAAGTACACCAAGATTCATTTACCTGAATGTTATTAACATACGTCTCTGTTTAAAAGTTTATTTCGGAAAAGCTATTTTAGCCATTACAGCAGACCGGGCCATTTAGGAAAGTGCACACTTGGAAACCCACCAAAATCACTTCCAGAGTAACTATCAAGCTTAAAAGCACACATCTAAATCCATGTGCTCTGTTGGCTTTTTTGTGGGTCTTTTATGTTTTTCCCTTTTGACAGGGTCTGTGGGGGAGGGAGGGGAGCGTCACATGAGAATAACAGGTGTCTCTATACACCTAGAATGACATACTAACATTAAACAAGGTCTGAAGTTGTTTGTAACAAACACATTGATGGCAAGTCATTCTTCTGCAAAGCACTCAGACTGCACAACAATCTCAGGAAATGCAATTTGCAACAACAAAGCTGAATGAACAATATTCAAGAAGAGTCTCCAAAAGAGAAAATGAACACAGGAAAGAAAAAGAGAAGCAGCACAGACAGTCTGTGCTCCCCGATTGTGACACAGAAGTCTCAGGCCCACGATGACACTGCAACCCCTCACACAGCTGTGACAGCTATGAAGATAGCTGCAAGCTTGACAGAAAGTGCACCACATATGGGGGTGGAGATACTGCTTTAAGTATTGTTTTCTGATTAGCTTCACAGGGCTTTAGTATCAATAAGCTAGTTTAAGTAGCCAAACTGTCTTACATAGAAGTTTAAATGAATTAAGCTACCTGAGCAACTTTTAAAATAAATAGCATCATGAATTTCTATCATTGAAAAGGAATGGAGACTGCCACCTGGTTATACACACACCTGTATTCCATACAACCACACCTTGTCTGACCCAGTAAGAAAAAAGCTGCTGAACTGAACATTAACAGACACTGCTATAAACTGTGTTTGAACAGACTCCTTGGCCGTCAAGAAATGTAACGCTTTTCTCCCCTTACTCACCAGAAACCAACACAATCACAGAGTCACAGTCACACAGAATGGCCCGGGTTGGAAGGGACCTCAAGGATCATGAATCTCCAACCCCCTCCCTGCCACAGGAAGGGCCACCAACCTCCACATTTAATACTAGACCAGGCTGCCCAGGGCCCCATCCAACCTGGCCTTGAACACCTCCAGGGACGGGGCATCCACAACCTCTCTGGGCAGCCTGTTCCAGCACCTCACTACTCTCATGGTAAAGAACTTCCCCCTGGCATCCAACCTAAATCTTCCCTCCTTCAACTTAAAACCATTCCCCTTGTCCTGCTGTAATCAATACATAACCAAGAGCATAAAGACCACGTTACAGTTTTGTATCGACAGAAATTAAAACTAAAATCTTCCAAAAATAAATGTGCACTGCAGTAAGTACAAATTCCTTTTTACAAGAGACATACATCAGACAGCAAGATCCCAGACTGCCATTCACAAGTTTCCTCAGGGCTTACTCTTCTTTAAAACCTCTCAGAAGGTTGTTCATGCTTTTGTAACACAAGCCCTACACTTACATAGCTTAGCAAAAAATATAGATCGTTTTTCTAAACGCAAGATCAGTCAGCTCACAGAAGCTACCTAAAACCAGAATTTCTTCTTCCCATCAAGCAATCAGACTAGGTAAACATAATTGAGCTGCACCTTTACTATCACGCTGTGCCTGGCATATTTGCTCACTTGAGCACTTGTGTCCGATGCTATCAGTGAACTCTTTGAGATAATTCAGGCAGCAGGATTGTATCTCCTGATGCAGCACAATCTATCAGAGCTCCAAGCGACCAAGCCTTCCATGCCAAGCATATCACACTTGTTGCCCCAACATCTGCCATCAGGGCATTTGCTGGCAATTTCTCCTCAAAGTCTCTGAGGTCTCCTTTGGAACCTGGAATTATCCACAGCCACCTACACCCAGGGCTGGCCAGGTTAAGTAACTGCACTGTTTTTGACCTATTGGATTAGACTGCTGTTATCTTCCTACTCAGGTTTCCTCGGTAAACACACGTGCCAAAGAGAAAGTTAGTGGAGCTGTAAGCAGGCTGCAAGGCTTATTAAGATCGAGCTGACAGTTTTAGAAAGACACAGTATCAGTTTCTAATCTTATGAACTCATGAAAACATCCCATGGTGATTATAGGAGCCTAAACCATAGTTGTACTTTTTCTTCTTCTTCAGAGGTTTTAAATGACAGCTCATATAGCTTCCTGTCAGTTGTAATATATGGCTACACTAAAACACACGGTGTAAGCACACACAGGGTTCCACAGGCACATCCAGTGACGGCAGCTGGGACCACATCCAGAGAACAACACTGGCCAGGCTCTCACTGGCCCCTCCTGTTTTGTGCACTTCAGCTAACAGAAATCAGGCTCAGAATGAAGAAACAGGACTACCTCCTCCTAGAGAACCCAGAGACATTTTTCAAACCTCAAAGTGACACAGAAACTACACGGTTAAAAAAAAAACCAAACAGCATTATGAAAAGGCTGCCACACAAGTGGGGTCCAACAGTCCTGCAGAGACAACTGCAAATGGTGGAAATCCTCACCACAGAGTTAAGTTTTCCCAGAACACACAAGCATTGGGATAAAAACTGACACCTCTACAGCCCTCTAGTCACAACTCAAACGCCTCACAAATATTAATGCTTCCTCAGCAATAATCTACGAACTGAACATTCGGTCAGATCGTGGTGAAATAAATTATTTATGCTAGGTCTAAAATAGTGATACTCTTAAGTTTCAGGGCATTGTTCGTGCCAGTGCAGAGGCACTGCATGAGGAGCACAAATGCTAGGCATGGCAAACACAGCAGTAAAGGCACACGTGGGGATGCAAAGTCAGACTGTGAGGAGGAAAGCACAGGTTCTAGTCAGGTTATCATTTTAATGTAACCCAGGACAAGGTGGGGTGTTGGGCCTTGTTTTAATGGCAGAACACCCTGTGTGCAGAGACATGGCAGCAAGAACACTCCCACTGCTGGCTCTTTGTAGCTTCAGCCTTCTTTCACTAATGCCACTGTTTCCACTCTTAATTGCTTTCAGGCTTAACACCTCTCTCCTGTCTCCTTGTGTCTTTAATATAACACTGGAATGAAGGAGCACTATATTAAGCCTCGTGGTGTTAAGCATGACCTTTCTATTTACTTCAGCAGCAGCATTTATAGCATAATAAAATGTAAACAGCGCTCGTGTCAGAAGAGGGAGCCAATAACCTCTGACCCAGATAGGAGAAGTGCATTGTTACCTAGATCAGAACCAGCTCTCCAACAACACAAGGCACGCCCGGGTCTCCACTCAACAGAAAAACGCTACCTGTTCATCAGCAGCTCTTCCTAAAGCACGAACTTTCCACGAGCAGGTCTCCTGCACGACGGCTGTCAAAGCTCGTGCTTCAGCTTTGGGTAAACCAATCTCCGCGGAGGGGGAATACAATTTCCACATCCAAGCTCAGCGACGCATCCGCGTCCCGCGTGAGAAGCGCTCCCCCCGACCCTCTCCCTCTCTTCTCCCGCTCCATGGCTGAGCCCCGCAGCGCCTCCCGCCCCGCGCCGTGACGGAGCGCCCCAAGGCCTCCACAGGCAACGGGCGAGGACGCGGGGCCCAGGCCTCTCTTCGGGCGGGCCCTGGCCGGGGCAGGCGGGCCCTCAGGCGACCCCGGCCCGCTCGCCCCGCCCGCCCCGGGCCCGCCGAGCCACTCACCGAAGTCGAGGAACTGCTTGATGGAGAGCGGCGAGGGGGAGAAGCGTGAGTAGTACTCGATCTGCTTGGGGATGGGGCTCTTCAGCAGCGCCCCGCACAGCCGCATGGCGCAACGCTAACGCGCTGAGGCGGCGGCGCAGCCACCCGCGCTCATTCCAGGGAGCGGCCGGCCCGGCGAAGCCCGTGGCGATCTGCGGCCCTGCCCTGACCGGCCAGGCTCAGCCCGGCGGGAGGGGCGAGCGGAGGGAGCCCTCCGCCCCCTCCGCCCCTCCCCACTGCGCAGGCGCGTAGGCGCCAGCACCGCCGCGCAGCGCCGCGCATGCGTATAGCCTCGACCCCAACGGTCGGGGCGCGTGGCGCGCATGCGCAGAGCGGCGAAGCGCGGGCTGCTGCGCGGCGGCGCTAAGGGAGGGCGGGAGTCTTTGGGTGGTCCGGCGTGGAGACCGGAGTTGGGTTGCGTGGTCGCTGTGGCTCCCTTCCAACTCAAGATATATGGTTCTAAAAATAACTAACAAAGCCTTGTGCCTACAGTGCTGTGTTCCCTCAGTTCTTCTCAGCCCAGCTTGCCTGCAAAAAATTCAATTACAAGTGTCTGGGTGGCATTTAGGATTTATTTCCTGCAGTTCAACTTGTTTTGATCAGTCTGAAATGTTACATGTATGGTTAGCTTCAGCTTCAAATTTAGCCTCGGCAGTAGTATTCAATGGGATTTGCAGCCAGCAAAGGCAGAAGAAAAATGTTCTTGGTTTTGTGCAGTAGAGCAAGTTTTAAGAAGAAGTTTTGAGAGGAAGAATTGAAAGTAGGAGACTTGGATAGGTTGGATATTAGGAAAAACAACTTCTTGGCAAGTGTGGTGAGGCAGTGGCGCAGGCTGCCCAGGGAGGTGGTCTACTCACTGTCCATGGAGGTGTTCAAGAACTGTGTGGATGTGGCACTGTGATGGGCTCATAGTTGGACTAAGTGATCTTAGAGGTCTTTCTGACCTTAATGATTCTCTAATTCTACTATTCTATGACTAGACCACATCACACCACCAGACATACTTTGATTATACATGGTTATCCCTTGGAGCTCTTTATTCCTCATAAAGAAAACTCACACCCAGTCTCTGTCAAGTTTCAGCTCTGTGATAATACTCACAATTCCTGGAAAGTCAACTTTTAGCTGAGAAATGTGCCTGAATAAAAATAAAGAGAATTTTGGTTGCTAAATACAGAAGTATATTCAAGGAATTTGAGAACTACAGTGTACCAACAAATGCTACTTTGCTATCATTATTTTAGATACATTCATGACAATTTCATGAAATGACAAGTCACAAATTCCTTTATTTTTTCTCCAGTGAGCTCAATGCAAACTTCAGCGTATAGGAGATATTACTTTAATTTCATAACTGAATCCCAAGAGAAATAGGGATTCTGCAGTTGCTGAATGTCTCTCTCCAGCCTTCCTATCATGACAGAATTTGAGACTGAGAAATCCTGACCTAATGTACAAAAACTTTTCTAATAGCTGGAAAATGTTTTAAAATCACTTGAATTGCAGGTTATAGGAATGACTGCCTTGAAGAAACATGTAGTGTAAACAAGGCTAACAAAATGAAATATCTTCTCTAATTCTGGAACTTTTCTGGCTGATGACAAAACCTGTTCTTTAACTTTTCCTGTATACACGCTATTCAGGATTTGATTTTGATTTATCTACAACTTTACTTATGAAATGAGTTGGAGAATTATGTGATAGCAAGTAGTATCTTTTTGCATTATAGACAGAGGGATGTTTCCCCAAATTGGCATGAGCATTAGCAGCTGCAAAGGATAATACACTGTCAAAATTTAAGCCATGTGATTGTATATACCATTCACATTTTTTAGTAATACTAGTGTTATTTCACTTATGCCTTGAAAACGTCCAAGACAAGGGTTACTTACTGCGTTGTCTTTTAAATGCAAAATATTTTTTTTCAATATAAATGATGTCACAACATTGCTTTGTTGGGACGCCAATAAATATATAAACTTAGTTCTTAAATAATCTGCCCAAACAAAGAGAAATTGGGCATAAACTCTGTTAAGTAGAAAACATCACCGAGATAATAGATGTGAAGTATAAACTCGTGATGTTTGTCTCCTCAAGAAACTTTGCACATATAATGAAGTATCTAAGAAGTGTGCAGTGACCCTGCAAGGCACTATAGTGAACTAGAAGGGAAGGAAAGAGATTTTATTTGGGAACTGGCTTCTTGTTTTGCCTCCTAGAATCACCAGCATTCCTGCTCAAATTGAGATATCCCTCTGCAGTACATAATGGGGTAATCAGAAGCCTATAATATTATTTAGAAAGTAATGATATAATGTAATGACTAGTAAATAGAGTTTGATTTAATAGCTATCATCCTGTGTGGAATGAAGTGGAGTAACTAGACGAAAACTCGTATGGAATTGATACTATAACAATTTGCATGACTGGCTTTCACATTTAGAAAATGAAGGAAGTAATGGAAATGATGCAAATATGCTTTGAGCAGAAGTGAGAAGCCAGAGCTCATCTTTAAGGTGAGGAGATAGGAGGTTATATTACACCATAGCTATTTATTAAAACATTCATAATGTGTTGGTCAAAATAAACTCCTACAATCATCTTACTTGGAGCTTTGTTTCCTGAATGGTCATTGAAGTCAATATCTGTGAAAATAAAGAGGAGTAGGATCTTATTGTGAACTATCATCAGTCCAAAATAATTTTCAAGCTAATATTTTCAAAGGTATATTTAATCTTTGAAAAAACAACAACAAAAACCCAAACTTTAAAGCTTTCTTTAACCGTTTCACTAGTTTGCTTTTTATTTTTTATTTTTGTCAGTTGTCTGACTCTTCATTTTCTAGTCTATTTCCTAGCTCAAAACACATGGATGTATTTTCTGTGTAAAAAAATTCCTTGCCATAACGTGTGCTCAGAAAATTCCTGAGGAACCTGAGCATAATACTCAGATGGGC
The DNA here is from genome assembly GCA_016647715.1 of Pavo muticus. Classification (NCBI taxonomy): domain Eukaryota; kingdom Metazoa; phylum Chordata; class Aves; order Galliformes; family Phasianidae; genus Pavo; species Pavo muticus. The sequence goes on from JACDJE010000337.1 coordinate 695,504, forward strand.
ATCTAGCAGAGTCAGCTTTGCCAAGATCCCTTCCCTTAAACTCTCAGTGGTTGGTTTTCACTAGTCCTCTAGCATTTCTGTATTAGTGCTGGAGGGAACGAGGGACAGAAATACTCCCTTGCCAAAACCTGAGATTCTTTGCTCTACTTCCCCCTGCCCCGTCCACTGGCTCCAGTGAGTGCCTTTACAAACCAGCCCATGGCTCCCTTAGCATGGTAAGCGTGGAGGAGCCTCTGCTGCTTAATCTCTACATAAGTGAGTATCCTCAATACGGAGTTCAGCGGAGCCACGGGGATGGAGAAGGAACTTTTGTATGACTAGTAGTGAGAAAATTTGCTTACTAGAAATTAAATGTCTCCCTAGACTTATTAGTGTTTGTCAACAGTTAGAGAATCATTCCTATTCCAATAGAAATTTGTTGCAAAATTTCATCTAGGCAATTCAGAAGTCAAGTTTGTGTTATATTTTCAGATCTTGTTCTTTCACAGCCTTTATGTTACATATGCTTCCATTTTCAGGGAGCAAAGATTTTGCACGTAAAGTTTTATCCAATTAAGATTTTTTCTCAGTGAACATTTCAGATTGTTAAAACACCAGAGCCATAATCTCCTTAACAAAGCTTGTTTTTCTTCACTGCAGAATGCTCGCTAGCTGCAGGGGATTCAGCATAATGAACTTCTTTGTATATGTGTCAGAGGAGAAGAGGAATGTTAAACCATAAACTAAGAAAACATGGTTATTAAGTGTTTTCTAGACATTGACTTTGTGGGATTCGTAGTAATTTTTTAACAGCAACAACAACAAAAAAAGGAAGCTATGTTGAAGTTATTGTACCACTATATCTTAAAGTTCAGAAGCACTCACAGAGAATAATACAATTGAAACACTAACAATAACAGTAACAAATAACAGTTATTTTGGGAAATTCACACAGAGAATTACAGTCCCAAAGCACATTTTACAAAAGGACAGAAAAAAAAAACCACAGCGCAGGAAAAGCTGGTATAGTAGTGTGATGTTTCATACAAATTACTTCTGCTCATAGTACTAATTTTTCACAGTAACACTGCTGTGTTTTCCTGCTTGCCATTATGTGCTTTCAAGGGCCGATTAAAGCAATGGGTCATGTACAGCTGCGTTGGAAACACATGGAGTTAGAAGGGAATAAGGGTTTTTGATGAAACTTTCATAAACTTCAAAAGAAACTTGTTTTCATTTGTAATACTTTATCTCTTCCTGGTATTTATGCACTCAGGTGGTAAGCTTCAATGGGCTGCTACCCATAATGGTCAGAAGATAGATAACACTCAATGCATGAGTTTAAAGTCAAAGTAGTCATTACATCTGGGATCACATGTATTGAATTAGATTATCACTGTCCTTGTCTACCTTTTTAGACATTCTTGTCTGTTACTCACCAACGTTCTTTACCAGGCTTTATTTCTGCCAGCAAATGCTGGTTGTCATTGCATTTAGTATTCCACATCCTAGTAAGCTGACCAGCAGAGCTCAGCAATCTTACAAAAAGAAACAACAGGGACTATCAAAATTATATTCAGTGAATCTAAGAGTCTGGAGTTTTGAAAATTCGTCTCTTTCTTTGTAGATAAGAATACTTAGGTAACAAAAAGGCTTGCAAAAGCATTTATAATTAGATGGCTTGGAAGTACAAAGACTTCTTAGGGTACAAACTCCATGTCTCTCTTAATTATCTAGCCTTCCACAGTAGTTTGTTTGGAGTATGTAATGCTGGCTGCCATTGTGTGGTGATGTGAGCTCTGTCAGATGACACCATCTGTTTGTTCAATATTGATGACAAAGCTACATTATTCTATAACAATGTCTTAAAATGTCATCTCTTAAAAATGTCATCTCTGGGGGAAGCAAATAGGTGATTTCCTTTTGAAATTGTTCAGGAGAGGCAGGAGAGAAAACCCTTGCCACTAGATAACTGAGAGTAAATACAGAGAAAAAGAGTTTACCTACTTCTCTCTGTCAGTGAGGAAAGATCACTTTATGAGTTTAGCTACTCTTACCTAACACTATAACATTAGTCATACTTCTTCCTTTAGTTTCATGGATGTTTCTCTCTTTTCCTTCCCCCTTTAGAGTTTCACATTGCCCTTTTCTCCAGTGCATTTTAGGGGAAGGAGAGCAGGGAGCCTGGCTGGAGGATTTGTGGTTATCCAAATGGCTGTCAGTTCTCTACGGTGTGAAGAAGGCTCTGAACCCCTCTGAACCCCTGGACCCCTGAGGGAGAACAGTCAGAAGGGAGGAAAGTCACATTTTAACCACACATTTGTCAGAAAGAAATAATGCTTTACTCTAAAAACTGTCTAGGAGGAATATTCTTCCTGCCACAGTATTTTGAGGTGTAAGGACAACCCCTGAAACAAGTGAGTTAGAACTATGATCATGTTGTAGAGAACTGTACCAAAACAACCTCTTCCCCATAAGAATATGTCTTACTGCTACTTCTACCAATCAAATGTATAAAACCAACACAGCTCTGCATTTAAAACATATGGACAACTGAATCTTACCAGTACACTTCTTCCAAGGATTTGCATTTAATCATTTAATCCACGGTGGAGGACAGCACTAGTTTGGCATTAGCAGGAGGACAGTGTCTCTAACATGAATTCTCTTCCTTGCTTCTTTTTTCTTCTCTTGCAGTCACTCACCACCTTGTTGGGTAATCTCCCAGGGGGAATTCCAAACATTTCTTTCAGACTGCATTGATGTAACCATATCCTGGCATAATTTACCATTGGGGAAAATCATCTCAGCATCTTTCTATTTTGCAGAAATTGAAGCTTTTAGAGGTCATGCAAGGGAAAATCTAAAAAAGTGCTAGAACTTGCTACATGCAACCTGCCGTGTTCAGCAGCAGCAGCAGTTCTTGTGTCCTCAGATGTAATAAATCTGCAATTTAGGGGAGCAGATTTGAGTTGCCTTGGCTCTGAATGTTCTCAGTTGGAGAATAAAGTACTTTACTTTCATTTTGCAGGACATTTGTTTTCCACACAGTTCTTCAAAAAGAAAATTAGTTTTGCCTGAAAATTGCCATAATCTCATCAGAGGTTGTCCCCATCTATACTTGTACACTTGCAGCTTGACAACCTATCATATAGGCTTCTGGAGGACTGGAGAAGCAAGTTTACCAGGTTTTTCATGCCCTAGCCTCCACAGCTCTGCCATATGGACTGTCCTGAAACTGGGGCTTTCTGGTTTTGCTGCAAAATATGAAGTGAGAACTGTAGATGATAGGAAAAAACATGTTTTTCTTATAGAAACTTCTAAATATTAAACTTCAAAATATTCTTGTTTGAGAATCCACCCATTTCGTGGGATTCTTTAAACCACGTAGTATAGAAGTTTAGCTCCGGATACACAGGCAATAAGCATTTGTCATGGTGGAACTTTCTGAATGTTAAAAATCTTCTCCAGTATAACTCCTGTTCCTAAGCTTAACTTCCCAGAGGTGGTAGCTCTGAGCCATGAGACAAACAAATTAATATAAAATTCTAAGTGCCTTTGTAATGAATTGTCAGCCATTTTTGGAAAAAGAGAAAGAGAAAATCATAGAATAGTTTGGGTTAAAAGGGACACTTAAGATCATCTAGTTTCAACCCCCTTGCAATAGGCAAAGACACCTCCCTGCCTATGGAAAGGGAAGGGAAAGGAAAATACGTTTTCTGGTTACTTCATCCCCCAGATCTTGGCAGCAGAAAGTGGGATGAGAGGAGTCTCTGTTCCATCAGCAGCTCTGCCCGTTGAGGATGCAGTGATATAACACTTTGTTCCTCCACATCGATTAGTCTCCTTTTCATCCCATTATGATATTTCCCTGAATTTCATGCACCAAATGCTTAAAGTTTTATAATTCAGTAGCATATGAAGTGCTTTATCTGAAATCAATAGGCATTATTTCCACCAGAAGGCCTCAATATAATGAACATGCAATTACAGCAGTTTTAGTTATCAGGTTTGTCTGACCTGCCATGTTTTACTAACCATTGATTCCTAGTGTTCATCAGGCTTTTTCACTCTATGTATTTACACATAAATTGGTTACTTTTTTATCTTAACCCAAGCCTATGCAAAGCTTAAACTAATGACTGTAGTTTCTTCCATTTCTCTGTGAGAAACAAATTTCTGCATTTACTTAACCAATAAGCTTTTATTGTTCCAATTTTCATACATTTATTCTGTTTATTTATTACATGTTTGCAAGCGCACAGTAAAGAAACAGAACTGGCTTACATACCACAAGTAAAACATGATCTTTAACCTTTTTGTAACATTGTGAACTTCAAATGTACTTTTGCACCTTCTGTTGATACTGCTTTCTGCCAGATTCTGGAGTTCCTCTTCACCATAAACATTGAGATATGTTTTGTTTGACTTTCTGCAGTGGTTTCCAAACTGTAGCGTGTAGACTAGCCAAGTGAGAAAATAGGCAAACACAATGGTTGTGTCTATTTACAGTGAGTTAAGAAGTTGGCCCTAAACATAACTTCCAGCAGATGAAATTCTGCAAGGAGAAATAAAATAACCATTAAAGGAAGATTACATCTCCTGACTAACACAAGAAACCTTTGTTGGGTTTGTAACAGCATAATAGTTTTTGGTCTAGTGTGCATCGTAACCCTGGTTTCTACTCCCTTTTGACAGCAGGGAGTCACACCTGAATGTCAGTGTGGCTGCTCAGACCAATGTCTGTAGTGGGACACAAGTCCAAGGGCCAAATGAGAATCCCACATTTTTATTCATCTTTAAGTACGTACACCAAGGAAGAAGTAAATATATCATGCTCATATGCTCTATCTGTGCATCTTATCTTGATAAAAGGAGCAGACCTCAACTCAGACCTGAAGGCCCCTTGTCCACAACCACTGGCTTTTCAGAGAGTTCCATCTGGCAAAATTTCCTGAGTCTCTACAGAGAGAAGAAAGAAGATGACTGAAAATTAGTGCGATTTAACAAGAGAAACAAACAAATATATATCTATATATATTAACCATTCTGCCTACTAAGTATTTTGCAGACTATTCTGATGATAAGTGGGAAAGAGTTTTGTGGGTAGGGAGAAAACTTTCATTTCAGTGCTTCCTGGTAGATGTTTGCTTTAAGATAACAGGAGTGATAAAATGCCATTATTTAGGTGAGAAATGGATCCTGTGCTGAGATCTGGCTAAACAGAAGTCTTACTTTCTCCATATTGCACCAAAGTAAGCACAGTTCTCCACATCTGTAGTGAGATGGATTAGCTTTGAAAGATTAGATATGGGTATGGATAAGAACAGAAACACTGATGGTCCAAGGTCCTCTTTACACTTCATTAAGCAATCAAACACAAAGTACGAAGTTCTTACACTCAAATGATTAACATTTCGACATCCATGTAGTTTTAATGTTTTTCTGCTGAATTTTAATCAAAATGCCTTTCTATTATTAGAATTGCTAAATGCTTGCCTTCAGAAGCCATTTTCAGTTCTGTTCAACAGACATTCTCCAGCCAAGATGGGACTCGAGTACCCCCCTATGAGGAGAGGGTGGGGGAGCTGGGACTGCTCAGCCTGGAGAAGAGGAGACTCAAGCATGATCTCAACAATGTCTATAAATTCCTGCAGGGAGGATGCAATGAAGGTGGAGCCAGGCTCTTTTCAGTGGTGCCCAGAGAAAGAACTGAGCGAATGGGTGCAAACAGGAGCAGAAGAGGTTCCCTCTGAACACCAGGCAGCACTTTTGTGCTGTGCAGGTGATGGAGCACTGGCACAGGCAACCCAGAGGCTGTGAAGTCTTTTCCTTGGAGATCTGCAGAAGTTGCCTGGACATCCTGCTCTGGGTGTACCTGCTGGAGCATGGGTTGGGCCAGATAGACCCAGAGGGCCCTGCCAACATCAACCATCCTTCAATTATATTATTATGGAACAAGAACGATGAAATTTATTTTCGTGTTTATTGGTACTCAACATTAACGTTCAGAAAAACTTACAAAATGTTTCTGTATTTATTTATTGTCTCAACCTGTTCTCCCACCAAGGAATATGTATTTCTTTCAACTTCTTGGTTTTTGACAACTACTTTTCATTAAAATGTTCTGACAAAGTCTCCTGTCCATGTATACTGATACACAGAAGTGCTTTTTCTGTTTTGTTTTTTTTTCATTTTTTTTTTTTTTAAGCCCTTTAATTCCATCCTTATAATTTGAGGTAGGTCCATAAGGAGACAAAAATGAATGTGAGGCACATTAGCGTAAGCAGGTAGGCTTGCAGGACGTGGGAGAAAAGTACATTAAAAAACATTCAGCTTAGTACAGCACAGTATTCTGCCTTGGCACACAGAGCAGATCAAAAGGAGCTCTTTGAGAACAGTATTCATGATATAGATAAATGGCTTGAGACATCTCCTGCAAGGAGAGGTAAGAAGCTGAGAAAGCTCAGAGAAACAATCTCCATCCTGGTGCCAGCTGCAAGTTGCCCAGATGGATTGCTAATGAATGTTCAGGCTTTGGAACCAAAGGGCACTCATTGATTAATAGCAGCTCTAGATAAGACAGTAATGAGTTGTCATGGTGTACTCTTCACAAAAGGCTGGACTTTGCAATTCCTTCCAATTTTGATTCTCTTGGTCTAATTGTACAGCTTGCAACTGCTCCCATGGTGCCACGAGCATCTCCACGTCTCCTGCCTTCCCTGGGGATACCTCTGTGCCCTGCTGCGGGCATGAGCCCGACCTCAGGCTGCGCCAGCATAGAAAGCTCAATCTGCAGGAGCTCATTTAAATCACGTAACATGTAAAGCAGACTTAGGAATGTGACACCTAAATGAGAAAGCTCAATTGAACTGAAAAATGGTGTAATCTGTCCCACCAGTTACCACCTAAACTGCCTTCTCTTGAGAAGACTGTCCATGTCTTACAACAAATCCTTCAGGGAGGTGCTACATCTCATTACAGAGAAGTAACAGCAGCAGACCTGCACCAATCAAGATTTTCACTGAACTGATTAGGGAATTTTCATTGCCCAGTAGGGCAATCAAGACAAGTACACATCTCATCCATTAAAAACAAACAAAAACAAACAACTTTTGTAATCTCATTACTGTAAACACTTGTTTTATTGCTTGAATTACATTTCCCACTAGGAGCAAAGCAGCTATTGAATCAAAATTCAGTCATTTAGTCAGAAAGGCAAATATTGGCTTTGCCTGGGGAAAGGAGAGCTTTATAACATTTAAAACAGCATAATCTGCCTGAGCCTCCTGCCACTTTTTCAACAGGCAGTGCAGAAAAAGTGGATTTCGAACACTGCTCTATGGTATTGAAATTGGAACATCCCATTGCTATGGAGCTCAAAATAGTTTTATGTCATTAAGACTGGAGTCTGCCATAATTCCCTCAAGAAGTCAAAGAACTATGGCTGAAAAATCTCAATGCTCCTATCAAAGAAAATCTTGTTTTCATAATACTGCGTGTGGATTTGCAGACCACAGCAGCCCTGGAGCTGTGTTTGGACATCCAAGCAGCCCACATCCATGCTGGCAGAAGCAAAGAGAGTCATAGAATTATTACAGTTGGAAAAGACCGCTAAGATCAGATGAACTGTCCAACCATCATCACTATGCTCACTGACCATGTTGTTCAATGCCACATCTCAGTGTTTCCTAAACAGCTCCAGGTACAGTGATTTGGGGGTTGGACTCGATGATCTTTGGTGGTCCCTTCCAACCCTTACAGTTCTGTGATTCTGTGATTCCACCACCTCCCTGAGCAGTTTGTGCCAGTGCTTCACCACGCTTTCTGAAAAGAAATTTTTCCTAATATCCAACCTGAACCTCCCTGGCGCAACTTGAGGCCATTCCATCTCATCCTTATTGCTGTTACCTGAGAGAAGAGGCCAACCATCACTTCACTACCGCCTCCTTTCAGGCAGTTGTAGAGAGTGATAAGGTCTCCCCTGAGCCTGTTCTTCACCACTGGAGTCGTGTCACCAAGGCAAGCTTACTGCAGGCTCTCCTCTCTGCTGAAGGAGACATTAAGACACCCATGATGGTTTTGTTTTAATCATTAATCAAAGGCAAATACAATGCTATGAAGGAAAGCAAACACACACATCATAGCACAAATGCAAACAGGTGTGTTAAATGGTGGGGCAGGTTTCCCTGGTTAAATCAGAATAATGGAGGTGAAAGAGAGGAACTTGAACGGTACAAGCATTTTCATAGCAGAATCATATTCACAGCACAGTTCCTTCCTCAGGTGAGCTATGAAGGCTGTGCTGTAGGTGGCCTGACACATTGCAGTATGTGCCTAGGCAGTTTGATCTGTGTGCATTTAGACACCTGGATAGCTGCTTGTGCTGGAAACGCTGCTGAAACTACCTCCACAGGTCTTCTGCCTTCATCAGGCACTGATTCTCCTATGTCACTGCTATCCAGCTTACTCAGCAGCGTCCTGCTGCCAGCTTGCTTTGTTAGGGAGGAATCATTCGCATCAGATGCCAGCTGCTTTGGCAGGGCTGAGGATGCAGTCCTTAAAAAAACAGCTTTGGGGAGAGGAAGAAGGGAGTCTGGGCTGGTCTCTCAGTCAAGTTCCTACTTTATTAGTATTTCTATAATTGTCAGTCCTGAAAACTGGGACTCAGATCCAAAGGAACCTTTAGGAAGAGAGAGAGAAAACAGACTGCTTCACTGATTGTTAGATTTGTAGGTCATTGCTAGTAATTAAAATTACAGAACCTGTAGCCCAATGGAGTACAGGCTCAAAGGCTGTTAATGTGCTGTAACATGATTTAGGGAGATGAAAAGAAAAAAAAATCAGTGTGATTTAAATCCCCATTTCTATTTTGAAAGCTGCCTTTTCAAGAGGAGGAAGCCCAAAACTTCTTATCCACGAGCCAAACCCCTGGTTTCAACAAACTGGCATTCTCCTTCACCTGTTTACATTAGAGTAAATCAGGAGCTTGAATCTGCATTTTCTGTAGGCTTCAGAAGACAACTGGCATTCGAAATGCAGCTATTTAGGGATAGCTCATACATGCAAAATGCCAAAGGACCATAGATGCAATATTCATTTACCTCCCGCATCCAGAATGTCATTTCAGTTTTTATTCTAACAGCAGCAATTCGTTGTTCCAAATTCCTTTCAGTAAATGTCCCCCACTACTACCCATAGCTTCTGCAGAAACAATTTTGAATATTTTGCAGGCAAAAATAGCAGAAGCACTGAAAATCATACAGTTCCTCTCCAGAGTGGATGACTGACGAAAGGCATATTTCAAAGCCAGTGAAAATATGAGCCAGAAATAAGTAGCAAATGAGATTATCCTCTTACTGGTTTCTCTGCAATACATTCTGATTAACGGGCAGATCAAAGGAGCTGTTTCCAGCTGCCCAACAAGATGACATCCTTCATCCTCTGTGTGTGTGGCTTCCGATAAGTAAGTGGCTCCCCTAGTTATCAGATGCCCGGGGCTTTTCTATTCTCCTATCCAAAAACTTTGGTCTTTGTCCTATATATCTGAGCTTTCAAAAGGTGGATTCTAATCCTCTCTTTGTTCTCTCCGAAAGAATCCACCACAACATTTCTTTTTGAGATCTTCTACAGCCTACTTCAGAACCACCACATCTTGTTGGCAGTGTTCTGGTGCACCTGGCCCCTCCAGAGCTGTTACCTGGAGCCACCGCTGGGACAACCTACTGAGGACTGGGGGAAATTTCCTACCACTAGAAGATACTTTTTTTTCAGAAATCAGTATCACCATTTTTATCTTAAAGGCTTTATGTGTTACAGTGAATGGCTGGATCAGAAACTGCTGCTGGTGTTGATATGAGCTGTTCAGCCTGAACTTCTCCATGGTATTACCAAAATATCTGAAGAGCTAGTAGTTTAACCTGCCCTAATCATAATTAAAGAATGTTAATGAGGAGCAGCTAAGAGAACTGGGATTGTTTAGTCTGGAGAAGAGGAGGCTCACAGAAGATCTTAGTGCTCTGTACAACTGCCTGAAAGGAGGTTATAGAAAGGAGGGGATCAGCCTCTTCTCCTGGGTAACGGTGATAGGATGATTAAGCATCAAGTTTCACCAGGGAAGGTTCAAGTTGGATATTAGGAAAAATTTCTTCTCAGAAAGCATGGTGAGGCATTGGAACAGACTGCTCAGGGAGGTTCTGGAGGTGTACAAGAAACATGTAGATGTGGCACTGAGAGCATGGTTACTGGGCATGGCAGCGGTGGGTTGACGGTTGGACTAGATGATCTTAGAGGTCTTTTCCAACCTTAATGATTCTATGATCAGCCTAGGTGTTGCAGCAGAGAGTAACACTGTGTCTTTAGCTTTATTCTGATGAGAACAGGCATCTAATTTTCAAACACCAACCTGCAGCCCAGGTATTCAACTCTCTGTGCCCCAAGGTTTCCTTGTGCTGTGGACAGCGGTTCAAAATGGGCTGAGTTTTGGTAATTAAGCTGTTGTCCAGATGCAAGAATGAGTGCAAATATGGAATTAAGTATATAGGCAAAAGTGAAATTGTAATAGTAATAGCTAGCAGACTGGGGATTCAAAGGGAAAAATACCAGAGAAAATGAGCAAAGATAACACACACAGAGAAAAAAGTCAGAGAATCAGCAGACAGCAATCAGCGGAGAGAGGGACCATAGCCCAGCCCAAAGAGCCCAGAAGCAGGAACTTTCTCTTTGGATAAGCAGCCCAACAGAGGTGTGTGAGGTGCCTTGCTGGGGTGGTAAGCATCATCAACACCTCACCGGGTGGTTTGCTGGTCATACTTACATGCTATATGTAGCTGCCTTGTTTTTGAAAGTTGCGGCCTTTCAGTATAATGCAAGGTGAGCAAGCAAAAACAAACAAAAAGACCCCTTGAGAACCCCTGAGGTTGCAGGTATGAGTGCCAGTCCTGCTCCCCCTGTTCTCTGCCTGCCCCTGCTTTCATTCTTCTCACCACACTGTAACACTTCAAGGTCTAAAGCCAACAGCGAGCCCTAAGCAAAACAGAGCTGCATAAAATGACTGCAGCATGAGACAGTCCCAATGCTCCTTATCAGAAGGGGTTGCTGTGAAGTGCCGAAGCATTTTTTTTCCACTAGTAAGTGCTATCTAAATTCTCTCTCCAGCTGTCTTTAAAGGAGAACAAACCAGGATGCTAAGCAATGTCTGGCGGTGGCTCTTTAACCGTGTGTTTAGGAAGGAATCGGCTCTCGCTAGAGGGCACATGAGCCCAGATTTTTATACACCCTATTCCAGGCGTGAACGGTAAGCTGCAAATCAGCAAGGCTGAAAACAGCCTCTCTGTGTAACTGGATCCTCTTAGAAAGCAAATTATAGCATGGCTGTAAAATGTTCCGACCCCCAGGCACCACAGACCATAGGGCAGGGCAATTGGTTATGTCATTTCGCTGTGAAAGGACTTCTCCTGCTGCTGGTACTGCATCCATCAGCGCTGCAGAGGGACAAATCTCTGTGCCAGTCACAGCATGCACTTCTTGTGGGGGCAAAGAGAAGGGAGGAAAGAACAATAAGTGCATGCACGTTCTCCTTGATTGCTGGCAAAATTCTCAAAAAGCTTTCATTTAAAGGGACAACATACAGTATGGAGATAGAGACAGATTTAAGGACTGCTACTGGAAAAAAAGAAGGTTGGGGAAAATGTCATACCAAGTCCCAGGAACAGCGACTCCGCCGACACGTGGCAAGTAGTGTGGCACAGCAGGAGGAAATCTGTACAGCGCAATGCTTTGTTTTGAAGCCTTGCTGTCTGCATTACTGACATGTTGGCATAGCTCTGGGCTGGTCCCACAGACAAGGGACAGGGGTTGGACTGCAGCCTGAGGAGTGGAACCAGCCTCATGGGGGGCAGTGCACAGAAAGGGTGTGCCTATTAAAGCTTCAGGTCCCACAAGGGGCCTCACGTTGGCAAGACGGAGAGAGCCAAAGATACAACAGCAGTAACTTCAATGCCTGTGTGATTTTTGCAGCACAGAGGCATCTGTACGGCAGGAAATTCTGCATGTTGGAGCCTCCCTAGAGCTGCAGTCCTCAGCCCCATCACACAGCATGGTTTGTAGTGCCCTTCCCCTGTTGTTAGCACCTCTGCACATGCAGGTCTGAAAGCTAAATGTATTAGCTGCAGAAATAAGCAAGTTCACTTATTTTACATCTTACTGACGTATCAGAACACAGGAGGCTTGACCTTGACCGGAGGCCTTGGTCTGGGGATGGCCATGATGAGAATAGCATGGGCATTACCTGCTGGGAAAGAAATGAGGTACTTTGCTCATTGAAAGCATTTAGGTGATAATTTGTCATGGAAAAAAGTGTGCATTTCTGAGAATTGCTTTCAAAATGTTAAGTTTTATGACAGGTCTGGCATAATATAACCTTTAGCTTTCCTAGAAGACTGAAAGTGTTCTCTGATTAAAAATAATAACAATAATTGAAGGAAAAAAAAAAAGTGAGGAGCACAAATGCTGTAACAAAAGACAGCTACAGAGAGGTGCAAGAGGCAGGGGAACACCACACTGCACATTGGCTGTTACCAAGAGCTGGAAAAAAGAAATCCCTCAGAGGGCTCAGGGATGAGGACTGCCCACAGCTTCCCCACAGGACAGGAACACACACAGGAGCAGGAGGGGAAGGTGGCAGGTCAAGTCACCAAAAAGAGTGGTAATGCACTGGAAAAGACTGCCCAGGAAAGTGATGGATTCACTGCCCCTGGAGGTTGCTGATTGTCTCTCAGATTTGGTACCCAGCTTCAAGTGGCAGAAGAATATAGATAGAAGAAAGAAAAAAAATGTAACAGAAGTAAGTGAGAGCAGATACTGCATACTAGCATGGGAAGGAAACATCAGCAGCAAGGCTTGTCTCAGGCAGCTGTAGCTGCTCACAGGGAAGAATTTGCTCAGTGCCTGGAAATCTGCTCAGACTCTCGGTGGTAGTCAGCCCGAGGATGGGATAAGGTCAGTAATCTTAGCTAAATCCTATTAAACTCATAAAGGACTCCAATTGCCTCCTCAAAAAGAGCCATTCAAAGGGTGGTTTTAATATTAGAAAATTAAGGAAGATAAATCCAAATTAAATCCTTTTAATTTCCCTCCATTTATCAGCATTATTTTTCTCAAGGGAGAGACAGGCCAAGGATGTTGACAGAGGCGTAAGCATGACATTAGTGTTGTCTTCTGTTTCAAGCTACAAAAGCGATTTAAAATCTTATTAAAATCATTACAAGAAATAAGATTGAATTAGGTTTTTTTGTAGTGATCTGCTAACCTGGTTTTAAGATGAGAGGGAATGGCCTCAAGTTGTGCCAGGAGAGGTTCAGGTTGGCTATTAGGAAACATTTTTTCTTAGAAAAAGTGGTGAGGCATTGGAATGGGCTGCCCAGGGAGGTGGTTGAGTCACTGTCCCTGGAGGTGTTCAAGAACCATGGGGATGTGGCACTGAGGAACCTGGTTAGTAGGCATGGTGTGGTGGGTTAGTGGTTGGACTACATGATCTTGGTGGTCTTTTCCAACCTTAATGATTCTGTAATTCTACCCAAGAAGCCAAAGCTGAAGGCATGGCATGGCAGCAGCACTCACCTGAAGCCAACTCCTCATGCTGCCCAGCTGCTCCTTGTTCCTCAGAGCTTAAGGACTGAGCAGCTTGCACCCGCTCCTGTGGGCTGCAGTGTGCAGGGCCAGCATCTCACACCAGGATGATCCATGCAACAGATAGGGATTGTTGCCATGGCCCAGGTGGCAACTGGGTGAAATGTTGTGAAAATTATAGTCAAATTGTTTTCATGGTGGAATGTACAAAACTAACTCCCCCAAATCCATCCTTTGACACTCTCTGCCTAGTATACGTAGGCTTTTCTTCTTACAGCATTGATACCAGCTTCACGTGCAACTCAGCAGACAGCAAAGCACAAGCTAAAGCAACAGCTCACCAGCAGATTTTCACAGAACTGCAGGTGTTGGGAAGGACCTCTGGAGGTCATCTAGTCCACCCCCCTGCTAAGGCAGATTCCCTAGAACCATATAGCTCCCATTTCCGTGCTCAAGAACCTCTCCACCAGCCAGTTTTTAGGTTGGTGCCTGTTCGCTGTGAATGCACAGCTGCTGTGGTGCTGGACTCCAGGAATGCCAGAGGAGCCACTCCCTTAAGATGGTTCTGGTGAAGGCAGAATTCTCAGCAAGGAAAGAGGAAGGGCCAGGCTAAAGGGCAAACAGTTACAGTCCTATTGTGCATGTGTTGGTGGTGTCCTGGCTATTTTGACACTCAAGTCATTAAAGGCCCAAAAGAAGAGAACTTCAAAGGGAGGATGAGCATGAAAGAAGAGGTTGCCTCTAGAAAGCAGCCTGCATCCACCAGGTAAAGGAGGAAGAAAGAAGCAGAAGGAACTGGGTGAGCTTTACCTCCTTAGCATCATCTGCAAGCAGACAGATGACCTGGTAGCTTTGTTCCTCCTTCCCCAGCAATGCAGGATCCCATCAGCTCCCAGAGCAACAGGCACAGCAGAACACCTTCTTCCCCAGCTACCAGGTGTGTCATTTGTAACTCACCAGCTGCTCATTAAGAACAAGAGCAAAACAGTCAGTGTTTTTTCCACGAAATAAGGGTTACTTGACCAGAGCTTGAAATGTGATCCTTTTTGGAAGTGAGAGATAGCACACACAGGGAAAACAAATAGGTTCTGAAAAAATGAAGAAACATTTCCTATCAAACCCATGAATCTTAATGCATTAGCCCCTGAGGCTTGCCTGCTCAGGCTCTTTTTCACATTGCATACGAGCAGAGAGGGGATGTTCCTTCAGAGAGAGAGAGAGGAAGATGCTCTCACAGCTCTGGGGATCTGACATACAAAATATCGCCTCTAACCAAAGCAACCAATTCAGAAGTGAGCAATTTCTATTGAAGCACAGAAATAGCAACAGCTGATGTCATTAACAGAAGTAGGAAGGTGAATAGCAACAGGGAGAAAAAAAAAAGAGATGGGAATGAGAACTGCAGCCCAGAATCACAGAAGAGATGATAATACATAAGCAAAGAACTGTAAAAAGCAAAACTGTCTGAGAAAGGGAATAATTGCCAGCTTGCATAAAAATGCAAATACATAACACCTGCATGGAGCACTTCCATCAGTGTGAATGTTGCCTGGCAGGCATGCATGCATAGCAAAAATGCTGATTCTGCGAAGGAAGAAATCCAAGCTCTACTGACAGCCATCCACAAACACGCTAAGAAAAAGCCCCACAAACAATTAACATAGTGGAAGCATTCAAAACAGATTGCCCAAGTCAAGGATTGTTCCAACGATAGAATTCCCCTGTAATGAGTCACGCACACCTCAAGCACAACCATATCACAGTGAAAACTGTTGCCATAGCTGTCTGTGGGCATGAGAGAAGACAAGGCAGAAAGAGGGGCCCCTTTCCTCCTCAGGCTTTGCAGGCAGGCTTTCTGCTTGAGGACTGCTGGTAGGTACCATAAAGCCTTGGCAGATCAGATGCCACTTAAAGCCACCCTAACCTTGCTTGCTTTTCTGTGAGAAGTTTTAGGGGTATGAAAACAACAAAAAGCACTGCACACGAGCAGTGAGCAGGCAGAGCTCACCTGCCATACTCTGGTCACTGCTACAGAACCCAGAACCAGGTTACTTGCAGGTTAGTCTGGACAACGCTGGTGCCCCAGAGCACGCTGCCTGCTCATGGGGCGTGGGCTCCTTTCTCTGTTTGCAGTGGCCAGGTCACACCCTTCTTGTCACCAGGCTGCACTGTACTTGCACCAGCAAGGCCATCCAGTACCCTTAGGTGGGGCTGGCCTGGTCATGGGGAGCAAAACAATCCTCTTCCTTGCAGGCGTTGTGGAGAAGTGTGGAGAGTTTTGCTAGTGCAATGCATTGAGCTACAGGGGTAGCAACTTCTGCCATAAGCAATATCTCTCTAGCAACCAACAACAGAACCCAAGGGATGCAGCATGGAGCTGTGTCAGGGGAGGGGCAGCTGGGGGTTAGGGATAGGGACTGCACCAGAGGGTGGTGGGCATAGAACAGGCTGCCCAGGGCAGTGGCCATGGCCCCGAGTACTGGAGTTCAAGGAGTGTCGGGACAGCACTCTCAGACATAGGGTTTGATTTTGGGTGGTGCTGTGTGGAGCCAGGGGTTGGACTCCATGATCCTTGTGAGTCTATTCCAACTCAGGATACTCTGTGATTCTAATATCTGGTTATACTCATATTATCTGATAATGCATT
Source organism: Pavo muticus (assembly GCA_016647715.1). Classification (NCBI taxonomy): domain Eukaryota; kingdom Metazoa; phylum Chordata; class Aves; order Galliformes; family Phasianidae; genus Pavo; species Pavo muticus. The sequence continues at coordinate 711,759 of JACDJE010000337.1, forward strand.
AAAGTGACAATAATCTGAAATGATATTTTAAGGTAGAAACACAGTGAGAGTTTTGCAACATTTACTTCTCCCACCTACAGAAATGCCATCCCAGTTAATAGTCCAACCTGAACATCCTTTCTTTCTAAACACTACAGCACATCTTTGTTCCAGGAATGCTTCTAAGGAACAGAACATTGTTCTCCAGGAAATCTGTGTTCTAAAGTACACAGAACTTGGATCAAGCCACAGCTTGATCTCCTTTTATCGGTAATAGAAGCTAGTAACTCTGGAAAAATCTATATTGACTTGACAACAAGAGAAATAGCTCCTTTCAAAATAATAAAAAAATATCCCCAGCCCTGAAAAAATGATGGCTTGATTTTTCAAAATTAACATAAAAAAAAAACCCAGCTCCCTACAGAATCAAACTAACTAATTAATAGAACACATTACACAGCAGATACCTACACCAAAAGGAAGCAATAGGCCTCTGGGGAAACCAAACACACCATTCTTATACCAAGGAAATAAGTCCTTCTGCCGTTAGCCTTTACATTGCTTTTGATGTTATACCATGTGTTAATTATTTCCAAATCACAAGTGCAAACACTCATCCTGATTGGAAAATTAGCAGATTTCAAACTCAGGTAATTTGCCCCTAATGAGGAACTTGTTGAACGGAATTTAACAATTAGCTCACACCCTTTACTGGCTGTGTATTGCAAGTCTACAGGAAGGTACAGAAACTCACATTTTGCAATAATTTGCAATAAAAGATGAATATAAACTCAAATATTGTCTTTGTACTGTTTCCTGCTCCTCTTCTGGCTCTTGGAGCCATGGTTCTCAAAGGATGATACAGCCCATGCAGTATAGACCTCCTGTATTCTCTAATCCTTCCCCTCCGGGTCAGCCTATTTAGGTAGTGTATGGGAACTGTTGAATCGCGGCCTGAACCTCTGATTGACCACCTGAGGCAAGCACTGAGTCAGCCATGGGAGCACAGGTGAAGGCAATTCACCTGTGTGCCCGGAAGGGGTGGAGCCAGGCTCCACCTCTCCTAGACCCCATTTAAGGGCTGACTTCCACTGAGGAAGGATCTCTTCCTAGAGATCACTCCTTCTGGAGTCTTGCAAGCCTACAACACCGGTGAGCACCCTTTCTCGCACCCTTTCTCTTTATTTAACTATTCCTACTAGCCTAACTTCTCTGTATACCGGTTAACTTTACAACCTGTTAACCTTACATTTGCCTTTCCCTAAGTGCCAAGCAAGAGGGATTTAATTACTTAAAAAAATAAAACTTACAACTTCTGGGTCTATATACACAATACATAGGTAGAATGTGCTCCTGGGCTCCCTGCCCCTGGCAAAGCACTCAAGAGTTATTGCTGGCTGGGCCTTCAGTCATACCTGACTGTCTATAGGGGAAAACTGACATTTTTTGGCTGCTCAATTGCATTAAACTAAAGCCATTTTATCCTCCCATTAGTTTTGTCCATATGCCTGACTGTACAACAGGCACTGGGCAGTCAGGTCCCTTTAGAGTTGTAAAGGAAAATTGCCATTGGACAACTTTTCTCTCTCTTAGAAATGACCAAAAATGTCCAAAATATTGTCAAGATTTTAAGTCTGATTTCCCTCCATTACAAGCAAACATTTCTTAACTTCTTCAAAGTTTCTTCCTATATTTCAGATTACTTTATGCAGTGTTGTTTTCTTTCTTGTTTGAAGCACAATATAGAATTGTATTGTTGGGGTAGAAGCACCTAAAAAGCATCTAACTCATCTAACCATTTAACTCAGATACTTGTAGATTTATTTGTGATCTTAATTGTGATTTCTGAATACACAGAGGTAAGGAGAAAAGGCATTTCCTAGAGCCTGATCCTAAGCTGATAGAGAATTCCCTTCTCTTACCTCCTAGGGCAAGTTCACCAGATTTCCTGCTCTCTGTGTTGTTTTTCCTCCCTCAGACTGCCTGAGGTCCAACCTGGAGTCCGTGACTTGCAATGTTCTCATTTCAAGAATATCTGAATGAATGTACCACAGTGCAGGCCACCTGCTGCCCTGCCTACTGGCTCCTAGATGCCAGCCCTGTCAGACATGGACATCTACACTGCATGGACTATTAGTCTGAGCCTGAGGCAGGGCAAAGATTCTTAATTTACAAAGCTGAAAAAGATGAAAGGATTTGTAACAATAAAGCCACACATTCTACTGCATTTATGTAAGCTGTAACTCAGGAAAGCTCTCAGGCACATATTTAAGTATATCTAATTTTGCTCTCAAGAGGGTTCTGTGTAAGCAAGTGACTTCTGCTATGAGACTTCTGGAATGAGTAAAAAGGAATGTGTTTGCTGTCAAATATAAAGTCCACTAGACAGTCACCACCTGACGCTACATTTTATTGCTGAAGAATGTCAGGTGAATACAACAGTAGGTATTAAATGTCTGCCCAAAAGCTTAACAGCTAGTGACACATGTAGATAAATCAGGCCTACAGTGATGTTTACAAGATACATTTAGCAGACATTTCAGAGACATGACAGAGACCAGACCAAAAATGATGGAAGAAAAAGTCTCTGTTCATTGAATAAATGCCCCAAAAGAAGAGTGGGTGAAGGCTCTTGCTGTGCCTTTCAGGTGCCTTCATAGGACAGAGAGAGACCACCATTTCTCCATATGCTCCATCTGTTTTCAAAAGTGTTCATGCTTCAGCACATGGACCTGTTCTTCCATGCAACAGATCCCACTCACCAAGACATCACCTTTACAGAACTGCTATAGAAAACATTTTCCAGTAGCGCTCAACTGATCTAGTAATTAAAGTCTCTTCCACAGCAATTCACAAAATATCTCACCAAGTCAATGTTTTATTTTCCAGTTTTGAAGCTTCTTCAGCTCACAGCCTACCATTCCCAACACTGTTATGTTCCACAAGTTGATAAGAGAAACATTACAAATATATCTGTGCCCTAGACTGATACAAAGCAACATTAGGAATATGCTAATAGCCATAATGTTAAATTACATTAAGAAGATTTCTCACATTAAGATATCAACTGATTTGTTAATTCTACTGACCCACTCCAGAGTAGAGTGAAAATTTTCACCTAAATTATTTTTCAAGGAAAAGAAATGGAGATTCTCTCACATTAATGCAGTTCAAGAATCTCTATTAATTTCATGGACTGCCTGCTTAGAAAAAAATCATATAAAATTGTTTTAACCACTTCAAACGAAATATAATTCAGTTTTTCCAGTATCGTGGAATTCTTCCATTTTAACAATGGAAATATTATTTTTTACCTCAATCAGAAAGAAAATGTTCTGTTTAATTCCACTTCTTTTTCTTCTCCCAGCTTATTCACCAGCTAAAGCTTTTGGAGTATTTCATTTTCCACAGCCAATTCCCAAACTGAAAGTATTTTTGGAGCTCCCTGTAAATGAGAAAAAAGCCCCACTACCTGCCTCGCTTGCCTCTGATGAAAAGTTGTATTTGATACCATATTGGTAAAGGCTGTTTAGTCTGGGGAAAAGGAGGCTGAGGGGAGACCTTATTGCTCTCTTCAAATATCTAAAAGGCGCTTACAGCGAGAGTGGGGTTGGTCTCTTCTCACTGGTGACAGGTGACAGGATGAGGGGAAATGGCCTCAAGTTGCGCCAGGGTAAGTTTAGGTTGGATATCAGGAAATACTTCTTTACGGAAAGGGTTGTTAAGCACTGGAATAGGCTACCCAGGGAGGTGGTTGAGTCACCACCCCTGGACGTGTTTAAAGACTGTTTGGATGTGGTGCTCAGGGACATGATTTAGCGGAGGGTTGTTAGTTAGGGTAGTATGGTTAGGTTGTGGTTGGCCTCGATGATCTTTAAGGTCTTTTCCAACCTGAGCAGTTCTATGATTCTGTGATTCTATGCTGTTATTAACATCTTTTCCAACATGAAGTGTCTCTTTATGGAATAAAGATTTCTGCTATATGGATGAAGTATTTACTTCTAGGCACCAGACTAGATGAGGAGAGACGAGCACTAGCATACAGTTCTGCACCTCCTTTCCCAGTACACAGCATATCCAAGGGCTTACCAAATGTGCTGTCATATTACAAATTATAGTGAGCTGAATCAAAATAATTAGGTTCATCAAAGAGCAATGGGATTATTTGGAAAACAAAAAAAAAAACAAAACTGTTTTCAGCAAAATGAAGCAATGGGTACAAACACTGAGCAGGGACAGATTTGGGGGTGGAGAAGCCGGGGAGATAGATAGGTTTTTGAAAGACATTTCTTTCAACAGTACTCATTCCCATAGCCATCTTGAATTCAAGGATCTTGAGTATCATATTCCCATTTTCCACACAGAGAACTGAAGTATTACATAATACCACAATACCACAAAGCAGTGACAGAACATCTCTCGGGCTCACTCCTACTTTCTTTCTCCAGACCAGTGACAGAGAATCTCCGTTCTCTAGTAAGAGCATCAGTCAATGACATATTTACAAATGGCAACTGTGTTTTTACCAAGTTAGGAGGTGAATTGTCAGGGAATATAAAGAGTCTCATCCTAAAGAGATCATCATTTATGTAGGTGGAGAGCCCATACCAGTCTGAGGACTTCAAAACAAACATTTACTGATCAGACTTAGATATGGTGACCTTGTAACTCTGAGTGAGAGCTGATAAATTTTAATGCAGGAAGGATGGGAATATGCTGTTTTGGACATACGACAACAATCCAGGCTACCTGAAACAGAACTAAATGAAATCAAAAGAGATAAAACAGGAACAGCTTTAGATTAAATCACAGCAATTCTAATAGTTAATTAAAAAAAACCAACACATTATGAGATCATTTGACTACCATCAGGTGCTGAAGAACAAGATAAAAGTACATGGTATGAAAACACTCACACCACGTTCATATCACTGGAAAATAAATAGGGTTATCTTTCCACTTGTTGGTCCTTTCAGTACAGCTCACAGGCATTTCTGTCAGAAGTTGTTCTGACATGCACTGTGGCTATACACAGTGAAAGAAGCTCCTGAAGCTGAGCTCCCAGCTCCTGCAGAACAGGAGCACTGGAAGCTTCTAAAACGCTCGCAATCCATCTTCGCTAACTGCGACATTCAGGACAGGAGTCTGCTTTTTGACCCCAGCTTCTTCAGTGATACACTCGGGAGGGTCAAGCTCATCGTATCTTCTCCGATAGACCACTCTTGAGATTAAAGTTATTAGAAACATTTCCATGATGAGGATCTGGTGGCTTATATCTGGGGAAAAAAAGAAAAAAAAAAGAGAAAAAAGACCGTTTTATTAATCCTTGTCTGTGCAAAAGGAACAAATGTTACCATTCTGTTCCCATAACAAAGTGCCTCTCACTCTCGGCATCAAAATCATTTTCAGATTTACAGTATTGCTCCTCAATAAGCACGCAATAAATTACACATACAAAATCCAACAGATTTAACAGTAATCATGCTTGTCAATTTCCCTTCCTCCAGCTTCTAATCACAACTCTTAAAAACTCATTATCGAGTTTTTCTCTATGACAACTATAAAAATTATGTTCATGTTTTTTTAAATAAACGCTCAGATTCTCCAGAAGCTATATGATCCCAGGGAATTCACGTTTGGGGAAAACACTAGATATTGCAGTTAGCAAAACTGAACTGATACCTCTGTAAGAAAACAAAGAACATCCTTTCCAAAAGAACTTACATGCTCCTCTTGCTGGAGGAGAGAGTGGAGGAGCACAAGGGATAATTCTTTGCATAGCCAAAATGTTGATAATAGCTGTCTGCAAGTGGTTCAGAATGAGGATAAACTGCACCAGAAAGAGAAAACAGATGCCTTAGTTACCAGAAAATAAATAAACGGATTATATTTCACACAACTATTCTGCTTTCATAATAGACTCTCTTTTAGCTCATTCTTTTACTTCATTCCTCCTTTCTTGCTCTCCCTTTCTTCCATCTCCCACCAGGCTGCCTGCCATCCTGCACAATTCATCTTTGGGTCAGGATGCTACTGCTCGAAATGTGAGTATTAAATAAAACCTCTGTTTTAGTAGTGTTTTCTCAGCTCTTTTTTTGGGAGGTGCAAGATAAAGAGAGCTCCCAGTTGGGATTTTAAACAATATTGAGCTCTGAGTAATAAGTAAAATGTCTTAAAAGCTTCCTGTTAATCTAAGAGCTTATGCTCTTACTTAGTGGGAAGAAGCACTTGAAGAATGATATTTCTGTTGTCTCATCTTTTTGCCACAGGGAGATGCAGTGCTCCCCCAGTTATTTATACAGGGCTGTCTTTTTTGCCAAAAGGGATAAAGGTCTCTCCAGTTTGGGTTCAGCAATAATCACGCTTTATTTTACCTACTTACTATTCACTAAGCTAGGCCTTCACCAGATATATCAAAGTGTCTCAAGACACTGGTCTAACTCTCTCAGTGTAAACATTCACACTCACAGGGTTTGCCATTTTAAACCTAGAATCACATCTATGTAGCTTTGCATGTGCAACTATCCTGCTTGCTGCATTTATAAGGATTTTAGATCTTGTTAAAAGAGCCCTTAGCACAGAAGCCCTTCTACATGTTCTGTACTACAAGACTGTATAGCAAAGAATTCTACTGTACTCTCTTCTGGGCGATGTGGGAGAGGGTGGACCTGTCCCTGCCCATAACGTACCTGGGTCTGTTCCTTACTGAGTCCCAGCCAGTATTTTCATTATTATCTAACACTGAAGTGCACAATGGCCAAGAAAAATATTGTCAAAACAAAATGATTTGCTGAAACAGTTCAAACAAAACCCACTCACACAATGCTCCACATCCTCTCCTGGTTTTTAGAAGTACACACCAGCTTTTTAACATTGTATTTCAGGATGCGGCACCTAAAAAGCTTCCTTCGAGCCCTGCAGAAGGTGCTGTTTTGATTTCAGCTGCCCAGAGATGAATGGATTTTACACAGCTCACATCTCCAGCATGCTTGAACGACTAGAGGTAAATTGGCTCAAAAAGACGCTGAACAGCAGCCAAGGAAAGTGCTTCAAAGGGACGCAGCCTTAATCAGGTAAAAATATGCCACTGCACAGTGCATTTAATGGAAAAAATATACTATAATCCTTAAGCAAAGGACTAAAAACCTGGATAGCTGGTGTTACATCAACAGTAAGATCAATTCTTATCAGAAATACTAAATTGCTCACCTGATAAAGAGCAAACTTTGGGATGATCTTCTTACAGTGAAGGAGAGCCCTAACTTGTTGAAACATGATTCCAACTGGCCACAGAGCAATAATGGTAAGGATAGCAATGAAGCAGCTAATCCATATTGCAGCTCCTTTGGGAGATAACTGAAAAGCAAATCAAACATACCTGTAAATCTTTACAGCACAAATGTCGCTATTTCCAGGCAGAGCTGCAAACCGAATGATGCAGATATTAAAATGCCTGTTTCTGTCTCCATGAAAGCTGATGTCAGTAACAGCTGCTGGGGCTTGCATGGAAAAATTGTGTGGTACCATCAGAGTGCTACCAGCTACAGTAAAGAATGACACAGTCCCTCTGTCTGTCCTCAGCAGCACCCGAGAGCACTTAGCTGGCTCATAAGAGTGTACTCAGCATGCCATCTGAGGCACCATCTATTTATCTACCATAAACAACAACAAAAATACTACTGTTATTTTGAATTATCTAGGAGGTGCACAATTATTAGCAGATACAGTTTTCCCTCATCTTGCAGTTTACACAGTACCACTCCTCTGCTTTGAACTACCTGCCATCATTTGCAGAAAAGCATGGAATTAGGCTTTCAGATTACACATCTGTGCATACACTTGTTTCTTAGAGCTGTACTTTACAACACACAGGGTGAGTATACCCCAGAGGGCCATGTGTAGTCTTAGAGCTACTCCAGCTGTACAGAGAGCCCAACCCACTCCGACACCCAGTCTCTTTCCAAGAGAGGCCAGGAAACACATTCTGAAGTGAGATACTTCAGTCAGAAATGCTCTTGGGTTCCAAAGTTTAGTTGTAGGCTAAGATACTAAAACCAAACCAAAAGCTATGGGTTCTGTAGACCGTCTCTGATTAAAATATTCACTTACATTGGAAAGGCTGTAATTGCCATTGGTCCAAAGCACTGTTGACAGAAACATGAAAACAGGTCGAAATAAAGCAAACTGGAAGGTGCCCAGCTTCAGCCAAAAGAGGGATCGCCTGACCAAAAAAAAAATTTGTATATATCACAGAGGGAAAAATCTCATTAGCAACCTTTGTAGCATTTTTTTTGATGTTGTCAAACAGCAAAACTTCTTCACTCCTACTGCACACAGCTAAGGTCTAGGGAGGAACAGCTTCAAGATTCAAACTTTTCAGGAATTACCCAAATGCCTAAAGAAATGTCTATTAAAGTGTCTCCAAAAGCAGTAATTTTCTTGTTTGGCAACAATTAAGATTAACCAAAGCTGAGCAAAATCACAGAATCATAGAATCACTAAGGTTGGAAAAGACCCTCCAAGATGATCCAATCCAACCGTCCACCTATCACCAACGTTGTCCACTAAACCATGTCCCTTAGTACCACATTTACACGTTTCTTGAACACCCGCAGGGACAAAATGGGATGTCGCTTCCTGCCCCAGAGCAAACTGCAGAGCTGGCGGAAGCAAAACCAGTTCTGAACAATGCCACTTGCTGCTGCCTTCTTGCCTCGCTATTTCAGTTTTCTGGGGAGACTGGGCAGAGTAACCTTCAGCTGAATGGCAAAGTACTACAGAGCTTTGATCCCTGCCACAGACCCTGTCTTACTCCCATTGGCTTTGAAGAACAATATGACAAATACTGCAGTCCCTGCAATGCCAGAAGTTGTTTTCCTTGCAAATGCAGGTCTACTTTTGTTTTTTTTTTTTTTTTTCTTTTTTACCACCAGACCTCTTCTGACACATCTCTACCTACTGGACAGCCCATTACTTTGCCTGTCTATGGAAGCAATATAAAACTGGTCTTTCTCTGTCACAACTTACTCATTTAAAACAAAAACAACAACAAAAACCAACCCATACCCTCTAATAGGAAAGGGTTAGAAATCAAAAGTAGAGACAGCAGAAGACTTTCCCTGTACTACAGATTCCAGAGAAGGAGCCTAAAAAGCCCTCAGCAGAGCAAAAAGCCCCCTTTTGCTGGGGCTAACCTCCTCAGCCCTCTCAATATTGGTGGATAACCTGTCATAGGACTGACCATCAGGAAGGCAGAGTAGAGGAGCCTCTCTCCATCCTTCAGCTACCACAAGAAAATGCAGAGGATGACAGACGTGGAAAGAAAAATGAATGCACTGGTGACATTACAGATCTGTAGCATGTTGCTGTCCCATAGATTTCTTCAGCATTGACTATTGACACGAGCCTGAATCAGTGCCCATCAAAGTCACTAGAAGTCATTTAGATCCACATCAGTAGTTGCTGATTTTACATAATTGCATCACATTCCTTTGTTGTTTTTTTCTTCTTGGTGCCCCCTCCATGTAAATAAATACCGGTATTCCATTAGAATAAATTCATGGAAATAAGAGTTAAAATCATAATACCAAATGTGGTAGCTGAAAGAAAAATGATTACAATAAAAACGAAGGTGGTTTTTTTTTCAAAAGCATACTGCAAGCTAAATTCTTCACATAATTTTCACTGCAGCCTGTGCTTTGTCACTACACCCCATGAGCCCCTCTCCCTCAGCACTGTTTCTTACTTTTTCCAGGATCCCTCACAAACCATTATGCTGCTTTCTATTTGACATTTTTGTTTAACCAGACCAGAAAGCCCCATAAAATTCCTTCCAACACAGATGTCAGGCCCTCATAGAATCATCTCTATGCTCCATGCTCAGTCTTTGAGCTTTTCCTTTCAATGGAAAGGAATCATGCTCTGAGGAATCTGCTCTCCTGGCACAGAGCAGATTGTGCTGCGTGCCAGGAGGAAAACCCTGGAACATATGAGGTTTTCAGGCTGGGAGCAGCACGTGAATGGCGGGGTGACTCTGACCAGAGGTGGAGCCCCAGCAGGCAGCACTCCAAGAGGGCAGGGTTTGTGCTACACTGCATTGCCTCCTCAGGAGGTGCGGCTCTCCATCCTTACCACACTTCTCAAAGGTGCCTCATTTCTGAGTTTAGCAGAAAAAAAACGTTTGGTTTTCCCACACCAGACAATGCTATCTCATTGTGATCTCAGCTTTCCAGGGAAAATATTTTAATCTGAAGTAGTTTGTTCCCTTCTGGAATGACAAGAAACCAAAATCTCAATTATTAGATTTTCTAGAGTGGAAATTCTCTCTCTGCTTACTATAGAAAAGGTTTCCTGAAAAACAACGGGATTAGCTGAGGAGACACCACAGCGCTCATCGTTACTATGAGTCGGAAACATGGCATTGGGTTAAACTGAGTTACCTCATGCTCTGGCCCTTACATACAATTCCACGTTATAAAAATGAGAAATAAGTGGTGTTGTACAGCCCTGTGGGATGGCACTGTTTAAGAGACAGCTTGAAACTGGCTTTCTGGAAGGAGGGAGGCCCTTTGCTGTAAGCGAGGCTTGCCAAATTGGCTGGATTCCAGCAGCGGATCTCCAGCTGGGAAATCTTAAAGGGCAACTCACCTAGTGATGCGCATACCGGGCAGGCATAGGCAGCAGCAACAGCAGGGCCCCGTGCTGATCTTGAAGTGACCATTTTCAAACCGTTTCAGGAACAGCTTTTGACCCCCACACTCTTTAATCATCATCATCAGGAACTTGTGGATAACTATGGCAAAAAATCTAGGAGAGGAAGAAAGAGGCAGCTTAAGCTTTCCTGCCCGTCTCTGATACGTCTCTGCCAGACCTGTGCAGGTTTCTTAAACCTTCAGTCCACATTTTTTAAAGTTTGTGCCTCACAATAAGCAGAAAGCCCAGCGCTAGCTTTGAAAAATTTGCAGGTCTTTCCTTAAGTGTGCTGGTGGCTTTTCCAGTCCAAGTCATTACAGATGTATTTTTCTACCACTTATCTAGTCCTGACTGGCCCAAACTTTTCAAAGCAAGTCCTATTCCTCCTCTTAAAAACAAGAGCAAAACTCACATGGGTAGGTTTATTTATGTGTTTACCTAACATCCTATGTGCTGCCCCAGTTGGGGTGCAGTTCCTCTGCACACAAATCTGACTACTACAGCCCTACCTCTCCTTCTATCAGCAGCAGCACATTCTCAGCCCTTCCTTGAACAACAGATAGTGCAGCCACCCTTTCCTCCTGATCCCATACTCAATTAGGGAACTGATTCACCGAAATCCAGTCCCACCAAATAAGGGAGGTCCTCTTCAGCTGTGGTAGCTCCTTGAAGGAGCTTGCAGAGCAGCTGGAGAACTGGGAGTGGTAGGAAAGGGGAGCGAACAGGAACCTGCAGCTTGGACAAGGGAGGAGAGAGATTGAGATGGGCTAAAAGTGCCATAGGACTGGGTCCTCAGAAGTCCTGCAATATCTGCACAAACTGCGGTGCAATAAAAGCCCCACCAGTTTGTTTTCCATCCTTCTTTACTCTGTTCTCTTTGCACATGCAGTGTGACAGGAGCTGGGGCCGTGCAGGAGGCTCTGTGATGTGGTCCTGCAGTAGTTCCAAAACCACCCCGGCCCTTCTGGAGCGCCCAAGGCTCCCCACACCTGGCTCGGCCTATGGGAGCTGCCCCATCGCATCCAGAAAGCGGGGACCGTGCTTCATTCCGCTCTGTATGTCAGAGCTGTCACATGCACAGAGAGGGCTTTTATCAGGACAACTGTGGAGCATTTTTACATTGATATACTCATTGGAGGTTCACGTGCCACCATTAATAATAGCCGCCATTAATAATAGACACCATTAATAATAGCCACCATTAATAATAGCCACCATTAATAATATGCCGCTCATCATTAATAAAAGCACAGAGGAGAAGCCACAGGTCAGAATCTCATTCCACACGACACTAAGAGAGGGAAAGGAAAGGGCATTACTTCAAAACTACCATCAATCAAGACGATCGATTACATGCAAGTCACCGTTCTTCATGCTGACACTCCCACTCTAGGGGGCTGTGGTGCTGGGAACTGCTTCAGCATTTTCCACCTCTCATAAAGGAGATGCCAAGAGATTTCAACTCAAACCAAAAATTACTAAATTGTTAAATTTACAAAATGACTGTATTTACCAAGAGTAGCAGATGTTTAAAGGGAAGAAATGCAGGGTTTGGGGCAATATCTAGGAATGAGCAGAATACTCACACTGATGCTGTGAAATCTGTAAACATTGTTGAGCGAGGAATCCACATGCCAATGCATGAGGTTGTAGCAATCACCTACAGAGAAAGGGAGGAGAATTGTATGGAGGGTAGAGATAAAGAAGGATCATGTGGATTTCCAGGGAATTTTCAACATTATTTTCCAAAACACTTACTGGAGCTGCAGCATTTATCCAAATTAAAATGGATCTTTTGGAGGAGGGGATTTTCCTGTAGATGTAGATCACTTCTTCTATAAATACCAGATTGGCAATTAGTGTCATCAGAGTCAAGATCGCAAAGAGAAATCTACCAGCTAGGTCAAGGCCTACAGAAAGAGAAAAAAGAGAAAAGAAAAGAAAAGAAACAAAAATCTGATTCACACATTTCATACATTCATGCATTTTGAACATTTAACGTAAAAACAGCATCTTGGAGGGGCATCTTAGTCCTGTTCCTGAAAAGTCACATGCAATGAAGCTGGAGCCGGCCTCTTTTTAGCAGTGCCCAGTGCCAGGACCAGAAGCAGTGTGCACAAAATGGGGCACAGAAGGTTCCCTCTGAACACCAGGCAGCACTTCTGTGCTGTGCAGGCGACTGAGCACCGGCACAGGCTGCCCAGAGGCTGTGGGGTCTCCTCCCTGGAGATCTGCAGATGTCCAGATGTGGGCCTGGCACCCTGCTCTGGATGTCCTGCTGGGGCAGTGGTTGGGCCAGATGGACCCAGAGGGCCCTGCCAACATCAGCCACTGTGTGATCCTCTGATTCATCCTTAGCTACAGTCATGGACCACTCACTCCAGAGGATGATTCAAGTAGTTAAGTTTGTGAATAAATTTTCCCAGAATCCAGAGGCAGCATCCAGGAAGGATATGTCTCAAAGCATCATGCAAAAGTCCCTTCAATAAGGGGAATTCTAGGACCAACGTTCTTAGATGAGCATAAATGAGTAACAGAGGTGGTTCTAGGAGCTTTACCAAGCAGGTTACAAACAGCAGCATGTCTACATGGTATTAGTTCTTTGCCTCCCCTACAAGTCCAAAGGCGCATTTGTGCATCACTTCCTTATGCACGCAGAGTCCTCGGAGGCTCAGTGGGAGTTTTGTGGGATAGGAGAACACCGTCAAGCCAAAGCCTCCCTGCCCACCCCCGTTCCCTCTCCCCTCGCCCAGGCGGCTGCGGGCTGCCCTTCCTTTTCCCCTCCTCTCTTCCCCGCAGCCTTCGCCATGGCAACCCCCTCGGCCCTCGCTCTCTCAGAGCCGCTCCCTCCGGGCTGCTCGGGGATTCCCTCTCCCGGCGGCCGCACTTACTCCCCAGCATCTCCTGAGCGTAGGGCGGCTCGCTCCCGCCGCAGGACGGCAGGAAGGTGCCGTTCGCCTCTCCCTCCATGGCGGCGCGCTGCCCCCCGGGCGTCGGGGGAACGGGGAGAGGGCGGGGAGCCGCCGTCGGCCCCGGGCAGTGCGGGAGAAGCGATGCGCGCAGCCCGGGACGGTTAATGATTAGCGCCGGGCCGCGCTCCGCGCTGCCTCCTGGCGCCCAGCGGCCGGGCACCCAGGGCAGCGCGTGGAGATGGCTGTTTGCATGGCCACTGCAAAGCACTTCCTAAAGGCTTCCCGGGGAGTCCTCCACCAACGGTTTCTCGTTGATTTTGGCTGGGAGGAGAGGAGAAGCAGCGCCTTTTTATGTGCTGGCTGAAGGAGAGCAAATGGAGGGTGGGAATGCGCTAAGGGGTTCTCCACTTCCCCATGCTTATTTCAGCTGCTGGTAGGATCTCTGCACATCTGGAGCCTGTGCTGGGCACCACCTTCAGGTTGTTTCCTGGAAAAGGGAATGGGTAATGCATCCCGAGGGACTGGAACAGGCTGTCCAGAGAGGCTGTGGAGTCTGCTTCTCTGGAGATGCTCCAGTGCCACCTGGATGCCTTCCTGTGTGACCTGTTTTAGCACGGGGCTGGGCTCCGTGATCTCCAGAGGTCCCTTCCAGCCCATACAGTGCTGTCATTCTGGATAGGCAGACCGAAAGCTCCAGTTAGGATTTGCTGAGATGGAAAGATGGCCAAAGGTCTTTGAAGCTGCTCCCGAGCAAAGACAACAGGGTTCTCATCTGCTGCACTCCCTGAAAGCTAAAAAGAACAACTCCTTTCCGAGGAATCCCTTCTTTGAATGAGACGTGTTTGTCAATGCTTTTGTTAAAGAAACACACACATTAAGTATGGGAGTGACAGAGCTCACAGCTGTTTTATCCTGTTTAAAACAAACCCGGAGTCTGCTTTTCCTTCACAGTTCCTTGAAGAATCCACGTGGTAACGCTTCTAGATTTTAGTTACATTTTAGTTATTCAGCAACAACAGTTGGAACAAGTACTGCAGCATACACTGAATATTAGAGAATCTCCTGTCTCGTGACCCTATAGAAGTGTAACTGGTGCAAGTTTAAAAGTTAGAGATTCATTTACAACTGCTTCTGTAGAGATCCATCTTCCTCTCTCTTCTGCTGGAGTCATGCTAAATAGTGTCTAAAACCTACATACCTACTGCTGTTTCTTCTTGTTAGAGACACCATTTTCTATCTTTGGTCCAAACATCATCTCTTCCTCACCCTGTTTCTTGGGATAAAAGAATTGCCTGACAGACTTTAATCTTAGTAAATCAGGATGAAGAGCACACCATGACACCTCTGTTACCACAGCAGATCTGCTCTCTGCAATCTTCCTCAGCACCAGCTCTCCATCAGCGCCCTCACAGCACTGGCCTCTAAGACAAATGCAGGTCTGTGGGCTGATGCCAAACCCTTCAAATCCCCATGAGCTGAAGTTCATTTTGCTCCCAGCTCCACTATTCCACTTTTTAGTTTAACACTTCTGTCGAATGCATGGTATTTTCCACAAAAAAAAAAAACAACCCTACCTCCAGCAATAGAGAAGTATTTACAAGCCAGTCACTGTCCATTCAGATGCATCAAGAGATTTACACAGGTATTCAGGATAAAAAACACCTGTAACCAAAGCTCCCTGCCTCTGTCTACCGGGGGCTTTTGAGTATTTTGTGGTTCAGCTCCCCTCCAAACACAGTACTGCTCAGGTTTTTTTTCTTCTTAGGGGACATGCCCTTTGTTGCTATTGCCTGCTCCTCTTTTGAAGGCCAGCAGATGTTTATCTTATCTCCTATTGATGATGACTTTCACTTTCACCTGCCTCACTGGTATAACAGCTTTCTCCCAGCTCCTTGTGCAGTTCTCCTCCCAGAGCGCAGTTAGGAGGAGCTGGCACCAACTATGCCTTCTCCCTAGAGTAGGCATGCTGGCCTTCAGAAGGTGACACAGCCCCTTGGACACATTACGGGGATCCAAGCCTATCTGGACAACCCAATGCCAGCCCTGCATCATAAATGGAACAGTAGCAGATCCTGTGGGCTATCACAGGACAAGCTCTAAGCTCCATCACGTAGAATATATAGGATAGGCTAAGCTATTATGGTTGTAGGGAAATCTAGCAGACATCATCATCAGTGCAGAGAACTTTCCTGGGGGACAAATTATGTTCAGCTGAGTTCAAGCTAATAAGAAAAGTTGATATTAGAAAAATAAATCAACAATTTCCAGAGCCATAGGAATGTATATCTGATTTCCCAAAATTTTGGATACCCAACCAGTCAAGAACAGTCAGCTAAAATTATCCAGTTCCCAAAAGCCTGTGCAAGTCAATTTTAATAATGAAATCAAATCTGATTTCTCAGGTACAGTATATTATGCAGTTGAATTTAGATGTAACTTAACCTTTTCCTCGATAAAGCCAGTGGCTTTTCACCTACTGCCAATAATAAATTGGAAATTTCAGAAAAGGTGGCTCATTAATATAAGGAAGACCGATATCACAGCTAGATAATATAATAATGGGATTTTCTGTTATTTGGATCCTGGCAGCAATTAAATATAATCAAGAAATACAGTGACAATATGAAACTGTGATTTTCATGCCTATTCAGCTGGACAGATTTCCATGTAAAAAAAGAGTATCGGGTGTGCCAGAAGCTTTACAACTGTGCTTTTAGGAGGAAAGCTTAGACAGAGATTTTTACTCTACATCTGTAAAGGAGCAGTAAAAGATAAAAGAGAGGGGCTTGCATTAAAGCTGAAGCTAAACAGGAGTTTGATTTTATCTCACTGCCAAAAGAGCAAACCAGATTCTGGCAGTCAAGTATATGAGAAAAATAAAGAAGCAGAATCAATCAATCAATCTTATTTTTGTTGTATATTGTTACATTTTCAAACAGGTATCAGTAATTATTGCCACACCTTGCATTTTTTAAGTACCTGATGAGCAATTGGATGTGACAGTAGAAGAAGAGAAAGGAAATCACAGTACTTCCCAGTAGAACAAAGAGCTGACAGAACCTTATAAAATTAGGACCCCAAATTGATGGTGAGGGCGGTTAGCCAACAATCAGCATCCTGAGGTAGAATAGAGGCAGGAAGTGCATTTTCTCTGCCATTGCTGTGATAAAGTACATATATTTGATTGCAGAGCTTTTCAGTAATGGGAGAGGTTTTTTCCCCAAAGGAGTGTTGATGAGCAGTAAGACAAATACATCTTAAGGACCAAGTAAGTGCCATTTTGTGAGCATCTCCTATGTGGCCAAGGACAGAGATGGATAAAGACGAACCTCATGGATCTCCAGCACCATGAAGAATAGATTAGGATTAAGACATTCTTTCTCTAGTGTAAGTTTCTGCAGATTTTTTTTTCCCAGTCTTAATTTATGATCCCCAAATTCTAGAAGATGGCTGACAAGATTTTTGAGAATTTAGGGACCTCTTTATGGAGCAGGCTATCAAGTGTCAGTACAGCTATGCTCAAGGTCATGCTTTAAAGCTGTTTCCCAGAGAGGAAAGTAGGGGTCTCTCTTTACAAGGTATAATGTTATTCTACTGGAAGAAATTGTCAGGCACTTTGCAGTTAATGACTAAGTCTGCTTTTACCACAGCAGCTAGGTGCTGGGCAAGACAGGTCATGCATTTCTTCCCACAGGTTATAACATGACAGAAATGCTTTTTTCTCCTCCTGAATTGCTTTTACTGCGAAGAAGAAAAGAAAGAAATAGAAAACAAAGCATACACACACAACTATAAAGCTGTAATATAATAACAAAAGAAGCAAGAAAGAACAGCCTTGAAAACTAGGGGTATACTGACCTCTTTAAGAAGCAGACCTCGCACAAGAAAATAAGAATACATATACACGTATGAATGCAAAACATCAGCACGAGTTTTAGTCACACTACCAATGATATTGCCTGTGCCAATAGCTTGAGCACTGTGAGCATACGAAATCAAAGCTACATCCTGAAACCGTACTTTTTACCCTTGTATAAACACAGCCTATGAAAGTCTGAAGCTCACTTTGCAAGTAATGTTACAAGTAGAAGCTAGTGAACTTGTTGTGTGCTTATATGATCTGTTTCCTTGTCCGCCAGAATGAACTTTAGTTGTTGCTTTCCAAGTAGTGTTGGAGATGAGCTCATAAATCAGAAGAATAATGCTGGTTTTAGCTTGATGCTATTTGAAAGCTACCTCAGTTTCACATCTGTCCGCATATGCACGGGAAGTTCCTGGTTTTAAAGACATACTGAAACCCCATAGGCGATGTCTGAGTTTGCATTGAACTGTGAAGGTGAAAGAAGAGCACAGACATTCTTCAAATGGCACTCAGTTTTGAATTTTTGTCTTGCAGTACATACACAGACTGAGCCAATGGGAGCAGCGGGAGAGATTCTGGTGGAGGTACAGGATCATCTGGAACACAGTCTGACTGGAAAGGAAAAGCAAAATCGTTCAAATAAACATCAGACACATTTGTAATAGCTGAAAAAACAACAGTCACCAGAAGAAAACTGGAAGTTAGGCTTCAGCCAAAAACCAAAACTGAACAACTGGATGGTTTGAGATGTTACAAAATAACATGGAAAACTAGGACTGCCCCCCCCCCCCCCAAAAAAAAAAAAAAAAGATGAAATTGTTAGCAAGAAATAATTAGCAGAAATACAGATCTTATGAATATAATGAAGTAGATTCACGGTGGCTGTGGTTGGGCAGATGTGTTGGGTAGACTGTTGTGATTTATTCCAAAGTATAGGGTGAAAGGACTCATTTACAGAGAAACATATTGCATAACTGTGTTATCTGTATTTATAGTAGCCAAAAGATGGCTTCAAACCAGCTTATTTCTTGAACGTAGAGAACCACAATGATTGTAAACCTTCGCAGCTCTTAGAGGTTATAGCAAGAGATCTGTGACAGTCCAAAGTAAAAATGGAGTCACAATACAAAATTATTACAAAAAGTCCTCAAGGAATAGGTGAAAGAATGGATTCATACCACCTTTAAAACAAATTGTACAGCTGTAGGAAGCACATATATATATTCAGAAGTTTTATTTTCTGTGTGCTTCTGCCCTCTTAAACCTTCACCAGAAATCTAACAGCCATCATTTCATTTCTGGTGCTATAAAAAAAAATGTAGAAAAAATGCCACCTTCTAGTGCAGTTCCACCCAAGCAACGCCGACGTACTCCTGACAGAGTTAACTCTCATGATTCATTGGAATGGAAGATGATGCATTAGGCAAATTAGAGAAGGCCTGCTAGGAATGAAAAACTATTTGAAGTGGAATGGCTGTAATGAGTATTGTCCTCCACTATCTACATATCTGGATTTTATCTGAAGGCAGTTTTCTTCCACTCCTTGCACACACTCATCCTACTTAGTTCAAAATGTTACTTTGTCGTCTCCTTCCATTTTAAGTACTTACACACATAAGAGAGGCCATAGTCATTCTGAACTGAGACTCAAGACTCCTGAGTGCAAATGAAGGCTCCAATTTGCAGTGAAGCAAGACTTCCAGGACGTCATACTTGGCTCAGCTCAGAAGGGCTTTCAATATCTGTTTAATTGGGTGGAACAAAGATGCTGTCTTTCCATAAGGAAGCAGAAGCAGTGTCTCCCAGCAGACAGCTTGGAAGTTCTCCACTATGTCTTTTCTGCTAGATAGAGATTCCTACTCCCAGTGACTTTTGGTCCTCCTGCATTTCCAGAAGGTCCACATCTGACCTCATGGGGAAAAAATAAGACACATAGAGGTGACTTGGCTCAACATAGGACACACTTTACACATTCCGCCTCTGCACTGCACATAAGGGTATGCTGGTACACCCCAGACACTGCTGGGCCGCCCATGCTGGCTCTGCTCCTCCTGTGGCACTGAGGACAGATGTTACAGCAAAGTGGCATCAGCTGATGCAGGCAGATACCTGCAAGGAGGACATCACTCCAAGTGGCATGGCACCCACAAAGTGACACAAATACAGTTATTCCCTGGAGGCATTCAAGAAACGTGTAGATGTGGCACTGAGGGACATGGTTACTGGGCAATATTGGTGGTAGGTGGGCGGTTGGAATAGATGATCTCGGAGGTCTTTTCCAACCTTGGTGATTCTATGATTCTATTCTACGATTCTCCTCCACAGTGAGCTCAGGAGGGGTGGGACAGGAAGGCTGTGGCTGAAAACAGGAAAGAAGGAGATGCTCTAGAGCAACTAGAAACAGTAGTGCTGGCCACTTCTGTTTTGTGTCTTGAATCATTTTCCCAGCAGTTGTTACATATTCCTCCTCCCTTTCATCATCTCATCTCAGGACATGGAATAAATATATTCTGACATTGCTACCAGAGTTCCTGAGGGGAAAAAAAAATCGTTATGAAAAGGTTAAAATATCACCACAAAGAAAGAGAAAAAACAAACAAACAAAGAACAGATGTTTTGCATGCTAGTGAGGCAAAGTTTGTAAGGAAAGATAATGAATGTTACTAGCCCAACTGGGTAAGCTAGGAAAAAAAAAACAGGAAAGCTTTGAGACATAACATTTTAATCAATATATTTGCTTCCCAGTAACCCTAGGCAGGGTTCTTGCTTCAGACCCA
This sequence comes from Pavo muticus, assembly GCA_016647715.1. NCBI lineage: Eukaryota > Metazoa > Chordata > Aves > Galliformes > Phasianidae > Pavo > Pavo muticus. The sequence goes on from JACDJE010000337.1 coordinate 731,981, forward strand.
GTAACCCTAGGCAACTTTTTAACTTTAGATAGGCTTAGAAGGCAGAAGAAATTACAGCATTCTCTGAGCTAGCCACTACGGAAACCTTTTAGCTGTGCATCTTTCTGTTGAGCTTGATGAATTCGCTAAATATTTTCAGACACTGCTTACATCCCCTCTGTCTTCTCCTCTTTTTTTTGTTGTTGTTGTTGTTGTTGTTGTTGCTGTTAATTTTATTAGAGTATCTTTTTGTTCTAGGGGGTAAATTGTTCATGTCAGTGTTTAAGTTGCAGGTGTGTGTTCTCACATGCTGAGACCCAAGTAAGCTTTCTGCTCTGGCTTGGCAGTACCTGGCATCTCTTGGCTCTGCCTTAATCTGACATCTTTCAGATTTATCTCCACTTGCCTCTTGTATTATCTCCTCTCGCCAACAATTTCCCCTTTCCTAGCACTTGACAAGCTGACTAGCACCTTCTTATAGCGACTATCACAGCTCCCCCAGCATCTTTCAGCCCTTTGCTGACAGCTGGATAATACAGTATCTGTCTGTTTCAGAAATGTCATTCCTACATCATAATTTTCAGAGAATAATTTATCAGATGCTCTTTGTTTCTTTTTATCCCCTGTCCCCTCATTCTGTGCAGTCAGTTTACACTTTCTCCAGTCTTGACTCCCCAGCAATTCATTCTGGTTTTGTAAGTGGGAGCTGAAGAAGCTCCACCTGAGTGCTGGGCTGTGGGGTTTTCGGGGGGAGGTGTTCAAGTTCCACAATAGAAAAGATTATCTTGTCTGACTGACATGTAATACTTAGGGTTAGATTTCTGCACTACAGACATAATTACATGGTCTAAAAATATTTTCTATAAACATTTGACAACATTCGCTTGGAACTTACTATGTCTGAAAACATTAGTGTCAATAAAACTGATTCAGAGAAATGCCTGCAAAAAGGCACGTCATTCTCTCTCCAGAGAGCAGGGAAACTTCAGAACACTTGCTTTTGCTTGTTGTTTTTTTTTGAAGTCAACTTTTCTGCAAGAATCTCAGCTTTTGCTCAAAATAAAATTCTATTTTTAAAGACATTTTTATCAGAAAAATATTGTAAACGTGATATGTACACTAAAGACTAAAACAAATCAAACCAAAACAAGAACAACAGAATACAGAAAAGCATATATCTTTAAATCTCATAATTCTGTGAACCAGGCTTATGGCAACTTAATGCTGAAGAGAATATATTCAAGCCAAAACTATGCTTTAATGATTCTTGGGATATTTTTTGCAACACTTGACAAACCTGTTCCCTCTTACAAAGTCAGGTATAATGCCTCTGGTGTTTAAAAATAGACGTAAAACAAAGTGCTGTTACATGCCCAGTACAGTTCCCAAATGCATTAATGTGCTTCTTCACACAATTCTTACAATTCTGGAAGAAGGGATGCTTCTATGCTGTTATGTGCTTGCTGCCTGAAGCTCCCACTGCCTGTAGTAGCCTCTGTGGAAGCTGTTTCTCTCCCTCTGTAAGGTTACTGAGCTGTATACAACTGTGTGGAGCCAGCTGAGGGGGTCTCTGGTAAGCCATGATGCAGCAAAAGCAATACCCTGTTCAAGAGGTTAAAGATCTGCCTGTGCCTAAGCAACACGCTGCCTTTGTGTGTCCATGGAGAGTGTCTATATCTCAGCTGTGTGCAAGAACCTGTGCTGGTGTCCAGCCTCTCTCCCTCCCTCACAATTAAGAACAAAGTTATAATTCTTATGTTTACATGGAATTTCCTGTGTTTCATTATGCCCACTGCCTCTCATCCTGTCACATGGCACCACTGAGAAGGGACTGGCTCCATCCTCTTTACTCCTCTTTAACCATCAGGTATTTATACACTTGGAGAAGATCCCCCTGTGCCCTCTTTTCTTCAGGCTGAACAGTCTCAGCTCTCTCAGCCTCTCATCATACATGTGCTGTAATGCATACCCAACCATTTTACAATGTCAGCTGCATTGCTGGAATACACTGGTTTATAAATGCCTGCTTACAGAACATAGGTATTTCTCTGACCTATCAATATACCTGTGTAGTTGTTGCCCAGTAAGGCGGTGGATGCCCCTGGAGACACTCAAGGTGAGGCTGGGTGGGGCTCTGAGCACCCTGACTGAGCTGTATGTGTCCCTGTTCCTTGCATGGGAGTTGGACTAGATGGCCCTTAAGGGACTCTTCCAACTCAAACCATTCTGTGATTCTATGATCTGTATTATCAAATAATACTAAAATGCCAGTATGTTCTTACCTCTACACCTACATCAGATGCTCGCTGGTCACCAAGAAGTAGGCTACACCAGCAATCCTTCCACATGCCTGAGGAAGTTATGAAAAATGGCTCACATTACATTTTGTGCATTTGGTACAACATCAGTAGCAGAGGTCTAAGGCACTAGCAAACCTCTACTCCATCCTGTTCCCTACAAGGATTCCAAAGGGGAAGGGAAATCTACAAAAGGAGGGAGATCCTACCAATATCCTGTGGAGAAGAGAGGAGACAGAAAAAAAAAGAGGAAAACTTTAAATGGCTTCTGGAAAGTGAGAGGAGCTGAGGGGTTTCGGGCCTGCAGCAGCACACAGGAGGGAAGGGTGGATGAAAGCAAATGGGTGGAGGGAATGGCCCCTTGCATGGCTGGGTGACAGCAAAGTTTGTGAGATCTAGCAGTCTCAAAGACCCAGCCTGGAGGGCACAGGGATGGCTGCTCCACCAGGGGGACAAGGAAAAGTTTAAATAGCTATAGGTAAGCTTAGGAACTAGGGACTTTATGTTATCCTTTACATCTACCTTGCAAATGTTTTCTTTTTTCTTTTTTTTTTCTTTGCCCTCAGCTGAAATATTGTTATTAAGGCAACTGACTTATGTTCAGAGTAAATTGAGAAAATGAGCACACTGAGCCCTAGGACAGTCTCTCACAGAGGGTGAAAAATGGAGGAAAGGAGGTGAGTGATCTCATTTAAATGTGTCTCTTTTTTCCTGGTCAAGCCCCAGTAAAAAAGCTGGGCAGCCAAAAGAGGCACCTTTAGATTGCGTATCCTCAGCTGTTACCCAGTTTATCTTTGGTAGATCCCTTGGATATCACAGGGTAGAACCACTCCCTTCTGTCAGGGTTGTTCTGACAAAATTATCATAAAACCATTAATTGTACAATCCAGCCTATCTACTTCTTTGGAAGCATTGTTTCTCTGTGATAAGAACTGACAGAACAAATATTACCTATCAGTTGCACAACCTGGGTAAAGTCTCAAAACGAAAGACACCCTGTAAGAAACAGAGAGGCCAAAACCCAGAGCCAGCACCGTGCTAGCAGGATTCTACACCTGCTCCAGTGGGAATTAAACTATGGCTCAGGGAAAGGCTATCCAGATGTACCCAGCAGAACAAGGATGGAGTTACACATGTACATGCCCAGGCTGTAAGGCTCTGAGGACTGCACGGGCCCTGTGAAGCTGGCCAGCCCTATCCCCTCAGCTGAAGGAAATGCTGTGCCAGGAGAAGTCAAGGCAGAGTGAAGGGCATATTTCTGCCCCAGGGTGGGCACAAAAACACACCAAAACACCACTGGGCCCAGGCCCTGTGTCATGATAATCACCAAGTGCACATGGGCAAAGACAGGCTGTCTCTTAGAAAGGGTGTCCATTGCGGTGATTGTCGCTTTCATCATGGTGATTACCCATTGTCATCATGGTGGATAACAATATCATCCACAGTGGCAGTGGGCATGGGGTGGAGATCATAGAAACACAGAAACATTAAGATTCTAGACCTCCAAGATCATCTAGTCCAACTGTCAGCCTATCACACACCATGCCAACTAACCATGTCCCTCGGTGCTTACACCTACACGTTTCTTGAACACCTCCAGGGACACTGATTCCACAACCTCCCTAGGATGGAGCCAGGGAATTTGGCATCCTGCCATTGCCACCTTGTTCACACGTATGTAGGCACACAGGGCATCCAAACTCCAAGGGCTCAACACCAGTGGCCTCACTTACTTTTTGCTGATGGTAAGGCCCCAGAGCTCTTCTGGGGAGCAGGAGCATGGAGAGGTGAGGCTCTCGCTTCACCTAGCCACCGTGAAGCTTAAGGAATAGGTAAAGAAAACCTGTCACAGGCAAGTTACTGCCACACACATCTCCCTGGGAAACTTGAGCACAGTTTTCTTGTTCTACCACTTCTGTAAAAAAGGGTTTCCCCACACCCTGTACAGGGCTTAGATGAAGCCATATTCACCGGAGAAGTGGTAATGTCCCGTGTTATGGAGGTGCTATCAGAGGTTATCACACCGTATTATCAGGCTGCTCCTCCTAGTTTCAGACCTATGTGCACATTTGCAGAATTAAAGGTGTAGCTCATTTTTCTTCCCCTGCTTTGACTAATAGTGGAGCACGTTGGCATTTCACATATGGCCATTCTGCGTATACGTGTTGTCCTTTTTAAAGAATACTTCTGCCCAATCACATCTGAGTTCTCTTTATTCCTTTATCCAAAATGAGACCTGGACAGTAAATGGGTTTTTTTATGTCTCATAAAATTCTCTAAATATTAAAAAAGGGGCTGGGAGATGTCAAAATTTGGAAAATAAAGGTGTTTGAAAGCAAAGCTGAGAATATAAAAATGAGGCAGAAGACAAAGGGGGACAGGCAGTACGCAGGCTTTGCACAAAGAGACAGCTCCGCTGAAGCCAGAAAACCGGGCTGTTCCCATGAAAAGTTTTCATTTTAATGGATATACCACTTCCACGATGACAAAATCATTGAGTAAAAAGTCGTTACTGCATGTACCCTGAATTCCCTTATACTATAATACCTTTTTTTGCAATACCCTTTTTTCATTTGCCCTCAGAATACCAGTATATTTATCTGCTTGTTTTCTCTTTCCTAACAAGAAACAAAACAAAATAACATCCGTAATTCTTTAAAGAAAATTACATCTGATCCTATTCCCTTGCATATTACTTCTGTAAGGGTCAGCCATAAATCAGTCTCTAGTGCTACACTTCTTTTTTGTAATAAACTGGCAAGATGTGGTGCGCTCTGTAGTTGGAAAAGCAATTGTGTAGACATAAAAATCATATCCACAACCATCATTGGATGCTTATCTAAAGATATGTCTGTGTCCTTCCGAGCAATAATTGTAGCAAATGACATGGGACAGAGGGCTTTTAAATGTTGTGACTTGGTTATTTCTAGCACATCTAACACATTTCAGAGAAACTACAGTGGTCACAACACAAGGTACACTCTGACGAATCTACACTCTGTAGAATCTGTAGATAAAAGAAACGTGAGGTACACAAACCGCACCATACATAGCACATTTCTAAAAGGTAACCTGGATAGCTGTAGACAAAGTATTGTATGTACACCCAATAAAGTGAACTGTTCTAGCAAGCTGTCTTGAGGCAAGCAAATCAGATAAACATTTTTTCATGGGTTTATGATGGGAAATTATGGCTTCTCCTTTGCAGCACCATCTATGTTCATGGTTAAAAGGCTTTCAAAGACTGCTGGGCTCCTTTGGCACATTGTTCCTTTAAGTCTCTTACTATGACAGTAAAAACTGTCACACAGTGTGGAAAAATCTCCCCTGATTCAGGTATTATTCTTCACTAGAAAGCTATACTGTAGTTAAAATTAGCAAGGTACTTCTGAACCCTTATTTAAAATGTGTTTGCACTGACATTCCAAGAAAAGAGTTTCTTTATTTAATTGCACTGTCAGTGCCGATGCTTTCAGCTACAACCATTTGGAGTTAGACCTTTTAATAGAAAGTGACAAATTAAATTGCCACGATGGCAGCATAAATGGTGCTTAAAGTCATTACAGACCTGATGTTGCAGCTGGCTGAAGACCAGCAAAAGAAAGGTGGAGGGAGTAGGGAAGAGGAAATTAAGTGGTGAATCATTAATTCCTATGGTACTAGGTATAAAAACATTACCTATGATAAACACATCTGCTGCTGTGATGGAGAAAATGTATAATCTCTCCCTCATTTGGCATTAACTAACATAGAAACAGAACCATAGAATGGTTTGAGTTGGAAGAGACTAAAGTCCATTGAGCTGCAACCCCCTGCCATGGGCAGGGCTGCCCCCCACCAACTCAGGCTGCCCAGGGCCCCATCCAACCTGGCCTTGAGTGCCTCCAGGGATGGGGCACCACAGCTTCTCTGGGCAATCTGTTCTACCCCTCACTAGTGAATTGATGTCAATGTTCCATGCTTGATCTCCTGCTGGTCAGTGTCCTGGTCTTCTCTCTTGTTGCCATGCCCCACACAGCAGGCACCTTTTACTCTCCCCACTCCTGGGGGCTCAACTGGGCACCTCCTTCACTGATGCTGACAGCTCACCAGTAGCATTTCTGTTCTGTCAGTCACAGTGAGCCCATGCAAGAGGTTTAGGGTAAGGTCCATCCCTGCCATTGACGTGCTTAAATTCTTCCTGAGATTGTTCAGTCTGGAAAAGGCTCAAGGGAAACTCTCTACAACTGCCTGAAAGGTGGTTGTAGTGAGGTGGGGGCCAACCTCTTCTCCCAGGTAGCAGTGATAGGATGAGAGGTAATGGCCTCAAGTTGTGCCAGGGGAGGTTCAGTTTGGACATAAGGACGAATTCCTTCTCAGAAAGAGTGGTGAGGCATTGGAACAGGCTCCCCAGGGAGGTTATGGAGTCACCGTCCCTGGAGGCATTCAAGAAACGTTTAGACGTTGTACTGAGGGACACGGTTTAGTCAGCAATATTGGTGGTAGGTGGACGGTTAGACTGGATGATCTTGAGGTCTTTTCCAACCCTGGTGATTCTATGATTCTATACTTAGAGGTCTTTTCCAGCCTTAATGATTCTATGATTCCTGGGAGCAGAGTAGCCAGTTGGTATTGGTAGAGGCCAACCCCCCAGGCAGTCCCTGCAGGGCGATACCTGAAGGTCTCTTAATGCCACATAAACACCCTCACTGCTGGCATCTCAGAAATGACTTTTCTCATAGGGTTCTCTAGGCCCCATGGGGACAACCACGCCTCTTCCACTGCAAAACTGCTCCAGGTGCTGTGTCTTAAAATAAGCCCTTTGCCCTCTTCTTGAGTGGTCATCACAGAAATGGCTTAAATACGGCAGAGGAATGTGCAAAGCAAAGCTGGCTGTGGGATTTCTCCTTCCCCCTTGCCTCACTGGAAGGGAGAGATGGAACTGGGACAGGGCACTGCCCAACGTGCTCAGTCAAACAGGGCGTAGCAGCGTTCCCTCCAGCACCTTGCAGCCAAATCCCCCGCCTCCCTCAGCACACGGCAGCACACGGCTGCCCGGGACACGGCCCTGCCTGGCCTTAGCCGCTGTTGCCACCTAGCGACCAGGCGGCCCCGGCCTCGGCCGCCGTAGGAGAGCAGAGAGAGCTCCATCACTTTCAATAAAGCTGTTTTTCCCCTGAGGAGAGCCCCATGGCATGACCCGGGCGGGGCCGCTGCGCCATCGTTTGGTCTGTCAGCTGAGTTTAGCTTGACCTTGAAACTGAAAGCCAGGAGCAAACGGCCCGCGGGGATTTCTGCCTGTCCCTCAAGCTGGGTGGCCTTGAGGGGGAGCAGGGCTCATGGGGCTAAGGGAGCAGCGAGGTCCTACAGTAACCCACAGACCTATCCATCTCCAACCAGCACAGGTGCAGGCACCAGCTCCCTCCTGCAGCACCCTCTCCTCTTGGCATTTGCCACTGCAGGTTCTGCTAAGGCTCCGATTTAAGACTCACAAACCTCTTAGTGCTAACGAGCTAAGCATGGTCAGGTCTGATGAGGATTTGGATAGGATTTACTTAATCCTGTGATAGGGAAGGAAATCCTGCCCAGTGTGTGTGCACAGTACAGAGCACACAGCTGTCGACCCCCAGGTCAGAGGGCCTCAGGGGCAGGAGCGATGTACCCAGCCCGGCAGGCTGGGCAAGGCCTTAGCAGTGAGCCCCCAGCACCACCAGCACTTTGCTGGCACCTGGAAGGCACAGCCTGGGAGTGGCCCTGAAGGGCATCCAGGCCAAAACGCACCAAACAATGAGCTGCGTGCATCATGCCCTCAGTACCAACCATTTTCCGCTGCAGGTCCTCTTGTAGGCATCCAGCCTGCTGGTTAAGGTAGGCAGGGCCTTCAGGACCAACTGTATGGTACCTGCCGTTTGCAGTACACCCTTCAGAAATAAACAAAAAGAAAAAAAAAAACGCTACCTTTAGGCACTTGAAACTCAAATCCAAGAGGCCCATGTCAATTCAGAATTGTTTTTTGATTTTCAGAGTCAAGATCGTTATTTTAGTTTCCTTCTAAGCAAGCTAGGTGACAAACCAAACATGACTTGCCAAATCTTTTGTACCTCAGACACCAACGTGTTCCATGGGAGTGTGTGTGATCCAGGGGACATCTCCTGACTTCTCTCACTTGCATGCATTTACGCAGAGATGGAGAATCACACCCTTCCCCTCTCTGGAGAGTGGGGATGTTCCTTTCAGAACATGTCTTTTGTGCTAGGAAACGCACTGCAGCTGGTGCTTAATTGCTGATTTACCCTTCCTAGCCACTGTCTTCTCATTTTCCTGCAGGAGGAAGGAAATCTTCCCTTATCCCTGCCAGTGCCCAAGCAGGTCCTTGTGTCGCATTCACTTGCCTGCAGCTCATTTCAGAAGCTCTCAGCTGTGCAAAGGGACATCTAGTGAAACAGGGCTGCCGCTCAGCTTTCCCACTGTCCCAGTCCTCCTGCTGGCCCCACAGCCCTGTCACAGCAGGGGAGCAGCCATCGGGAGGCCCCAAGTTACGTGGCAGGCCTTGGTCTGTGTTCATAGGGAAGACAGCACTGGCTTGCTGCTGTTTACAAGGCATACACTGGGCAGTGTAAAGGTCTGTTATGCGGCAGTGTAGACTGACGTATTTCCTGTGCACAGCTCAGCTTTGCTGAGCTATTGTTGAGCTGCCCGGTGAGGTGACTGCTTCGGGTGCTGCTGGAAAGGAGCTCAGTGGGGCTGTCTGGTCACGTATCAGCATTGCTGCCAGCGGCCAGAAAGACTTCAAACTGCTCCTTGGCAGAGGACAAGGCTGCTGTATGGGCAGGCTAACAGCTGAGGAAAAGCGCTCTGGTAGTAGGTCCTGACTGATACGCAAAGTGGTATTAATTATACCATTATTATATTTTAAAGTATAGTAAAAGCATAAATACGCATAAATATCCTCAGTTTCGTGTACTTCTTTTATCTTTCTGCTTCTGCAGATCACTTGGCCTGCTGCACCACCCAGCTCCCACACCTGTGAGTGCTTGCGGGGAGTGATTCACTGTGTCGGATGGATGCAGCCCTCACATTCCTTGTGTTCCTGGGCTGTGTCAGAAGTAACATGCCCCAGTTTTCCTAACGCTGCCTTGGAGGTACTGGCCTTAACAGTGTTCTCTATTCGTGCCGGTGCAAGAGGGAAATGGGGGCCATGTTACTGCCTCTTTTTGCCTGGGCTCGTATCAAGATGGCATACCGAGTTTTGCCTTCAGTTCAGTGGTAACGCTTTTCCAGATGTGCAGAGTTCCTCTGTAATTCCACTGAATGCCTCCAATAGCGGTACGCTGCATTGTCCCTGATCCGCTCTGAGCATGAGGCACCTGTGCTTCCAGTTCCTCACTCCAGACCATGCTGCTGCCCCATTGCTTACTGACATCCACTTAGCCACGCCATCACCAGTTCTCCACCCGTTTTAATTGTTTACATATTGTTTCCTATTAATTATATATCATTTCATTTGAATTACTACCTTTAATAAGCCAGTGAAACACAGTGATTTGTCAGCTGGCTTCGTGTTTTCCTAATTAGGCTTTCCAATAGCAATGCTTTCAAGGAAGCCCTGATCGGCACCTGGCTTTGCTGCCTGCCCTGCTGCTGGTGTGGCTGCGGGCACCTCGCCCAGGGGAGCTCCAGTGGGCTGGCTGCCAAGCAGCCAGGCTTTTATGGCTAAACGAATGCAAGGAGGGAAGCATTTGCCAGTCCGCATGTGCGAGAAGCAGCAACTGCTCCTGCCTCTAACTCCCAGCAGCTATAAAAGCGTGCGTTCTGCAGTGCCCTGAGTGTTGATGGCTCCATGATAAGTGGCTGAGGAGCATGGGAGGATAGAGAAAATAGAAAAAGCAGATGGCGGGCAGCTGAGCCACAGCTTCGTAACTGCCCCATGCAAGCCTTGCTGTACAACACACCAAGATCGGGAGTGAACAAGCAAGCATTTTCTCAAGGCACCAGACAAGAGCAAACACATTTTGAGGGCACCTGGTCCAGCTAGCAGCCACGCTTCACCTCTTCCTGTTTCACACAGGTCAAGAGGTCAGCGGCACTCCACAGCAGCTCTGCGATCGGGTTAATGGGGGCAGTTGGATGCCATCAGGTTACACTGTTTAATTCAACTGAGCTTAAGCACTGACAGAGCAGTGGGAGGACCGATTTCAGCAGCCCTCTCCAACCCTGCTACCAGTGGCAGCCCCAAGCAGCAGCAGGCTGAAGAACCAGGGCACAGGCAGCAGAACAGAGCGCCAGCCAGGAGCTCTGGCACACGGCAAGGAAGAGGTCGCCAATCGGAGATACCAGCTCCTGCCCCAGTGTGTGCCAGAAGAAGAGGCACTGGGAAACACAATTTATTAACGTGAATGGTAGTGGTAGATCTCATTTGGCTCAAGGTTTGCTTTTTTTAGGGGGGACAGCGTAGTAGCACTTAAGAGGTTGCCACCTCGCTGAAAAAAGATTAAGGCACTGCAAGAAGTTTAACAGACATTAAGCCTTCCATATAAAAACAGACATCAAGATGGATTTTGAAGACCTATCGTCCTACTTCTTTCGCTTTCACAGACTGCTCGTAAGCACGTTGCATCAAACGAGGGATTCCATCACTCACACCCCACTAACAGACAAAATGAGCTGAAGAAATGGGGAGTAGAGAAACGGGCTGAAGCGCATCGGGTCTCAAGAGGAAGGCACCCCTCGGAACACTCAGTCTCGGAACTGGCATCAAATAGACCGAACATTCGTTAACAGGAAAATACTTTGAATTTTATTTTTTCACGTTATTATCAAGTACACAGTTACAATAATGTCACACATCCCTATATGATTCTATGTACTTTGTTTTTTTCTTTTGTCTTTTTTACAAAGTGTACAGAGGGAAGGACGTATACAATATTTAACAGGGTATTTTCTACAGAACAATAATTTATATTATGTCCTTGTAAAAATCTGTACCTTTTTAAACATTAAACTGAAACATCCATTCATAGCATTTGCTAAGCAAATTATTTAAGAATTAAAACTAACCTGTAACTAATGTCAGTACATTAACAATAACTATATTTTCATTTTCTCTTTATACAGACAAATACATTTTACAAAATCCACTTGACCAAACCCTCAATTATTTAAAAAAAAAAAAAAGTTTCAACATTGTGCTTTAAAAAAAAAGTGTGTGTATGATTCCAGGCTACGTAAGAGAAAGCAAACGTGTAAAATTGTGTTCTTTGTCTTTCAGCTTATTTAAAACAAAGTCAAAAATGGCTAAAATCCTATGGGAATTTATGCAGATTTTGTACGCTTCTCAGGTTTCCAGTTAGAAAATGCCTGAACGTGAGGGGGGGGGGGGGAACCTAAAGAAGGGAACTCCGTAAGACGCACGTGGAGAACCTCCACTGTGTTTTAACACATCTGATTTGGCAATCCATAGGTGACAGGCGGACAGCTACGGCCACGCAGAACATCCACTGACTGCAGCGGGGATTTCAGCCAAGGCGCAGAGCGGCGCCACGCACTGAGGGCGACGGCCAGCCGCTGGCAGGGCTACACACGGCACAAGCCTGGGGGCACTGGCAGGCAGCATCCAAAGCAGCAGCATTGTACAAGGCAGGGACGTGGCTTTAGGCTCTCCTGAACCAGCGCAATAAACACAAGTACTGGAGCTTACGGTGAAACACAAGGGTTCGGTAACAAAACCAAATACAGAATGTTTAGAAGGTGCACATCTGAGAGGAAACCTTTGTCCCTTTATGGCCCCAATCTTGAAATGGTTACTGAAGTTCCTGTTTAACAGGACGCTCACCTGCCTACAAAAAAGGGAAAGCACTGGGACGGGCCCTGAATCTTTGCCATTAGTTAGTGAATGGTTGGCTCCAAATCTATCCAAATCAGGTCCAAATTCTGCAATGCACAGCCAGCTGGCAGCTTCAGGGGGGATCTGAGAAAGGGGAGCGGGTCCGGGCCCTAAAATCTGGCATATAATTAAATCCTTTTCTCTATTTTGCCCAACAGTTGTTGTTAACGTACATGACTTCACACTTTGTACACTTATTTACTCTGCAATTAGCAAATGATACAGCACTGCTTTGTAATAGTCTTCAGGTGGCAAAATAGCGTTTAATAATTGTAATGTTCTCCCAGCTGTTTATAAACAGATTACAAGAACTGGGTTAATTCTGGATGCTGTACTCATTAATAAACAGCAGCTCAACACAGCTGCTAATGGCTCAGGAAAAGCATTCAAATTAGAAACGGTTCTGCTACTGTCCTAAGCGACTGTTCTGATGAAGGATATCTACATGAAAACACCTCTACTCCTTACGAACGCAACTGCCCCGTTCCAACCCCTCTGAAGCTCTGAAGCTCTCAATGTCAGCATCTCATTTCCAAAATCGACGCACCTCTTGGTCTTAAATTTTATTCTAAGTCCACTCAGAATAGGAACGTGACTCGAACAACGCATCCTTCCAAAGAAATGCTAATACACATAAAACCATTACAACTGAGGTACATTTACTGGCACGTACAGACAGTTGCGACCTATTAACTCTGCAAATGGAACAACAGTATTTCGTGTTTCCAATACCAAGCCAGCAGTAAACTGAAAGGAAAAAACCAACTCCTGTGTAACACGCAAAACCTTTCCAAGACAAAGAAGCACAGAACAATAAGCATGTTTGAGCATACTTTCAAATTTGTCAAAGATTAAAAAAAAAATGCCCCAAACCATTTTAAAATCTTATCTTTGAAACCTGAATTAAAAGGCAGAAGTTTTCCCGCAACGAAGTCAGACGTGTAACTCCTTAAAGGTAACACAGTTAACTTGCCACAAAGTCTGTATAGTCAGAACAAGACAACCAGGCGGGCCCTAGTGACTTTAGCGTTACAATTCCCCATTTCATACACACCTCTGACAATTTCAGCAAGAGAAATTTCATAGCTTTAAAATTCACAACAGAACTGCATTAACATGGACACTGTGAGTATCAACGAGGTCAGTAAGATAAATATACTTAAACTATTACGGTTGAAAAATTCATTAAGAGACAGGGTTTACTTTATTAAATGCAACTTTATTGTTGCCATCTTTTCTTCATTTATTAAACAAACTGAATAGAATTCAGAACACGCTATTGAACAAAAGGTATAAAAGTCAACTAGAAGCAATAATCCTATTTTTATACAGCAACAAATCAAATGCACAGTATGGGGGTATTTTTTTGTTGTTTTTTTTCTCGTGTGTGTGTGTGTGTGTGTGTGTGTGTGTGATCGCAGGTGATTGGCTTTAAAATAAGCTAACTGCCCGAAAGGCAAAATTCTTTGCAATTCCAGCCGTCAGTCCGTGAAAGAGACTTTAAGGCAGCCCAACATCTTTATGATGCCGCATAATGTGCTGGTTCTTCTCTGAAGGCCTTCGGAAACCCTTCTTGCAGTACTCACATCGGTGAGGGTAGTCTTTTGTATGAATGGAAATAACATGCCGCTTGAAGCCTGAGGCGTCTGTAGTGCTATACTCACAGTACTCACATTGATACACTTTCCTGCCACTGTGTGTTTTCATGTGTTTTTTCAGCTCGTTTTGTTGCCTAAAGCCCTTCCTACATCTCTTGCACCTGAATGGAAGATCCTTTGTGTGAACTGAGAGTATGTGGCGACTCAGAATAAAGGGATCCGCAATCTTAAAGTCACAATGTCTGCATTGGTGCAATTTTTTACCCTTGTGAGCCGCCACGTGTTTTTTCAGTTCCGAAGGCCGGTGAAAGCCTTTATCACACATGTCACACTTATGGGGATAGTCTTTTGTGTGGACTGAAATTATATGTCGTTTCAGATCACTCGAGTTTGAGCTCTTATGGTCACAATGCAAACACTGATGTGTTTTGCTTTCTTGATGCATAAGCGTATGCTGCTGCAGCTCTTTGGTATCTGAAAAAGTCTGGAAACAAATATCACACTTGGACGACGTTTCCTTGCTATGTTTAGTCTTTACGTGAGTTTTCAAGTTAGAAGAGTCGGCAGATCGGTATTCACAATATTGGCACTGGTAGGGCTTTTCACCAGTGTGGATTCGCATGTGCTTCTTCAGCTCCGACGGATGACGAAATCCCTTGCCACACTCCACGCAAATATGAGGAAAGTTCTTGCTGTGGACAGCTAAAAGGTGGTGACTTAGCAATCCTTGTTCTGCTGTCTCATAGTCGCAGAATTTGCACTTGTGCATTTTATTCACTCCTTTGTCCCTGTGCACCATCTTGTGCGCAAATAACGCTCCCGCGTGAGAGAAGCTCTTCCCACACTCATCACGCTCAATAAGCTTTTCTGTTTTGTTGGTCAGCTTATGACTCTCCAAGTGGTTATGTAAACTTATTTTTTTATTCGTAGTGTAATCGCAGTCTGTGCATCTGTACTTTTTCTTAGTAAGAAGGTGCTCCGGGTGGTTTTTCATGTGCCTTTTCAAGAAACCTCTAGATTTAAATTTCTTCCCACAAATCATGCAGGGATAGACTGTCAGTGGATGACCATCGGGGCCAATGATTATTGCTGAAAAACAACAAAGAAAACCCTTTCAACAACTCCGTACTTCAGTCCATTCTTTTCTTTCCACCTTAACACTGAGCCGAATTGCTAAGTAAGATCGAGTCAGACACTCGTGCTTTGCTATGTAATTACCAAGCTTGTTACTGGGCTAAGTAGAAGAACTGGAGAGAACTGGCATTTTCATCTATTATCACCATCACGAGAAAGGAAATACTAATTTTAGATGGAGACAACCAAAGCGTCATCCAACCGTTTTTCAGCTCAGGTAACTCTGAGGTCACGCACTGAACACACACAAAAGCCAATACCGGTGCAGAGAGCAGCAGGCAGCTCATTCAGCATTACACAGTAACCCTATCACACCATCGTCCTCAACCTTCCATGAGTCTGCGGACTTGGCAGTTCAGTCACCTATCACTGACTACGACTCATACGTCCCCAAACTAACACCACCTTCTTGTGCCATCTGCCAGTTATGATCCAAAGAGGTACCAAGCAGGGATCAATGAGAACACGTTTCACACAGAGACACCTCAAAGCTTTGGAACTTGTTTGTTCTGATCCATCAGCCTGATTTGTTTATCCTGAATTTGTCTAGGCATGCTAAAAAGCTCTCTTATTCAAAAATGCTTTAGGAGAACAGCGAACGTAGCTGGAAATAGAAAAAGCCAACTTGAAAATTAAGACTTGCTGGGTTTACTTATTCAGAGCTAGACAAAACAGAGCTCCTACGGTTAAGTCATGATTTGGAAAGAAACTTTTAGTATAATTTAAGGCAGGGCTACTAAAGAAAAGTCGTGTGCCTCTTCAACTTTATCAGACCAAATAAACCCTTCAAAATGTAACACAGTAGTAGCAGAAACCAAATAACGCCAAAACAGCCTATCTGTTCTTACAGATGCAAATAAGAATACCGGAATGAACACTGAGGCAATTTATTTCACAATTAAAAAAGAAAAGGGCATTTATTAAAGCTATCTACTAAAAAATACCATGTTCATATTTACCAGCTACTAGCTGAGCTGCTGTAACAGTGTACTGTTCTGTATAATTTCAGGGAAGACAAGAAGGTTTTTTAAAAGTACTATTACTGAGTACTGCTTATCAGTCTGACCTTACTTTTAAAACAAAGTTACTTTCAATACACATTAAAATCAGTGTAACAAGTGAAGTTCATTGTTTTGTTTTGTTTAACTTTTTGCTATGATACTGTTTCATTAAAAAACTTCAAAAGAAAATTTGCATGCTTCCATGATCTAGAAGTGCTGCCAACAAAACAACTCTGAGTCTCCTTTTTAGAAGGCATCAAACATCATATCAGCAAAGCCTTTGTTTACGGGCGAGCACGCAGACAGCCACGACTCACCTGTTTGATACTGCCTGGACTCAGGTCTCCTTTTCTTCTTTGGTTTTTGCTTTGCCAGTCTCCCAAGTCCTGCTGACTCATCTATGTGCAAAAGAGCACTTGCAGTGCCATTCCGACTTTCAATGCCATCGTTATTATTACCTAACAAAGCAAGTTTAAAAGTTACCTCCTGTCACCACACTGCAGATTATTTGAGCAACAAACTCTATAATGCTAATCAGAAAAAAAAAAGATCAACTATTGCTTTGACATTTAATTAAACCATTCTAACATACAGGATGAGTTTAAAAACTGCTCTGCACGTAACTGATGAACTGTGCTTGGTACTATGATATCAACCTGGAAGCCCTGGCTCCATAAAACTAGTTTTACAGGAGTACACAATTGATAAGAGTAAACGGCTTTCCATTTCACAAAGAGTGTAACTGCACATTTTTTGCATCTCTCTGGCTACTAATTACACCCCAGATGTTTAACATCAGTAAACAAAAACAGGTCACAATGTTTACTGCGCCTGATGGTCTTCAGCAGCCATGAAACACATCCACACGTGCGCTCATTCACTTCTGGGCATCTGAATTCACCTCACTAAAGTTCCCAAACTAAGTTTCAAAACAGGAACTGTGATCGGTCAGTTGTTCTGAACAGCCCATAAACTCACACACAAAGTACACAACACACTCTTTGCACACCTCTGCATTTTAACACAAACTATTGCTGCTGGGAGCAGAGAGCATGTGTAACACAGAGAAAACAAGCTTTGCCTCACGGAGCTTTGTGTTTAAAAGAACAGCACGCAAACAAGACGGAAAGACTAAAGTGGGAGACAGCATAAGACAGATGCTCAATAGCTGTTCTCTCTGTAGAGTGCTGTGAATGAATATTCATGCTTGAATGCAAAAATAATCAGAACCAGTAACAGCCATGGGCAGAGCCTGAAGATTCTCATCTATCTGCTAGCTCAAGTGGTGAACAGCAAACGTGGCAAGTGATGTAACCATTGAAAACAAAAAAGTTTCACATCTTACACACAGACAGTACAATTTGCAATAGGTGTACGAAGAGTCCTTCTAGATGGTAACACACAAAAAAGAAAGCCCTAAACATTTTCTAATACTAGAATAAAAGCGTAGAGCTTTTGGAATATAATACATAGAAGAATGGGGCTTTGCTATGATACAGCAATGAAACAGGTTTGCCATTGTAAGATCCCATTTGTTGTCAACTTTTAATACTCTTGAAGTGGAGAAGAGCTCTGCCAAGTGCAACTGACAAACCTCAGCCATTCTCATGCCTTCATGCTTCATTATTTCTTCCCTTCCCCACCACCTCTCAAGTTGCACGTCAGGTTGCATATTGCTGACAACACAATCGCTCTACTGTTTCCTATGTTCTTAACTTCACTTTAAATTCTACCTCTGTGTTCTTAGTGGTCTGCTCAATTTTATCCTCCTTCTCCACCATCACTGAACGTTCTGTCTACAACTGTTCTTGAGTTCACTTAATTTCATTTTGAATTCCCACTCAACCTGACTTTTGTCCTTTCCTCTGCACTGAAACTACGCTCAACAACATTCAGCCAAAGGTAAGGCTCCGGGTGCGTTACCATCCACCTCCTAAGCACTTTTCACCACACACTGCTCCCTGAAATCTTGCTATCACTTGACTTATATCCACGATTCCAGCCCTGTGTTGCATCTCAGCACTTCCCTGTCAGTAGTTTACTGACACCATCATGAAAATTCACATCATGCAGACACATAACCAAGTTCTGTCCTCTACTCCACTATTTCTTCTGCTTCCTTTACTCAAAGTATGTTCAGGAGGAGGATGGGAGCAATAAAGGAAACATTTCTAATACGAGATTTTGCTCTACTAGCCTATGTAAGTTTTGGAAATCAATTTAAGCACCAGCTGGTGCTGAGACACTAATGTTCCATAAATATTCTCAAGGTTCTGTAATAATTTTAAGATGTATCCCTCCAGCATCTTCTTTGCTAATTAGTTATTTCCATTTGTGAAAACACTTAAACCAAGCTAGAGGTCAGCGATGCTCTTCATGGTTACACTGAATCTTACCCATCTGCTTTTTTCTTCCCAAATAAAAATACTCAGAGTCCCATTCCCAATCAATGTATACCAAAACTGTGAAAGACAAATGTACTTGAGATGCAGTTTTTCAACCGAAAGGTTCTGCGCTTCCCCTTCCACATCGTGACAACATGAAGGAAAAGGTCTGATAAAACAGGAACAGAAAGAAGCCTGTCCTACAGCTTCTCTCTTCTTCTGTTTTTAATTTTAAGCCTCGTTATGCTCAGAAACGATACTTAGACTAAAACAAGCACAAAAGCACAGACACTCCACTGCCCTCCAAAAACCAACCCAATACTTTCTCGTAGCGTCACCAGGAAGAATTCTGTGAATGTTACTTACCATAAGCTGCTGCCCATGCTATCGGCATGAAAGTTTTAATCTCATTGTCATCAATTTGCTGTTCATGGGCGACTGCTGCATCTTCCTCTCCTACTATCACTTCCATATAAACCTCATCGGCTATTTCTGCAACATCTAAGAGAAACAGAAATCAAGAAAAAAGATTAATAAGAGCTGCACTGCTGAAAGTGAAAATCCCTGCTCCCAAATGAAAGCCACCTACTTACTTAAATCTTCGTCTTCGTGCTGAGAATCGTTTACGGTCATGTAAACCATTTTCTCCCTTGGAATACGAATACTGCTATTTTGATCAAGTAAGCCAACTGCGTGATCATTTTCTGGCTCGCTCTCCACAACGTCTACTGTGCCCCCTAATTAGGAAGACCAGGACAAAATATTTTAATACGTTTGGTTCAAATTCTATTCTAAACTGCAGAAAATCGAAAGTTTGCAACTCTTTCACATTTAGACCCACAGCTCCTTACAGCTGACTTGAGAGAAACCATCGTCTCTAATTATGCAAAATTTCACATGTCAGGTTGGAGTATTCTAAAATGAGCATTTTTTACCTAAATCATCTTCTCCAGGATCTGCTTTGAATATATAGACCTTGATGACTTCTGGACAAATGCCATCCACTTTACAAGATCCACTTTCTGACTCTGCTTCCATGGTAATTTCAGCAGAACCTTCATGTTCTATCTTACCAGCATCATCCACTACAAAAACAAGTTATTAAAATTATCCAGCCATATACAGACAGATTTATGAAAATTTTTATTTCTCAAATTTGGAAGCGGTTTAAAATTACATTGTAAAAAATAACCTACCCATACATAACTCTTCTTCATTTCCTTGAAATCAATGTCAACAAACAAATAAATTCAAGCCGTATCTTCCAGTTAAGGGGAAAGCGCAAGTGTGCCGCATGCCTAGAAGCACGAGCACCACACCACGCAACACTACTAGGGAAACGGTGATCTGCAGCAAGATGGTGGTAGCAAGGAACAGCACGTAAGTACTTACTCTGTGGTGTAATTTTACTTATTCTCACTTTCGGCTGCTTTCCCCTTCGCATCTAATAAGCTGTTAACCATTTGTTTTCCAAAGCATTATCTGCTGCTCAACTCTCTCTAATGCAAGTGGCACTATTTCTGCCAGTTCAGTCTGGTTTCTTGCAAGGTGGTGTTATTTATGCTTTTTCTGCTGCACCTTTTCTCATCCACTCGCAGTTCCAAAGCACCGCCCTCACACTGGAGCACCTATCCAACTCACAGCACCATTACCAGAGGGGACCTGCACTGGATTTTATACCAGGGTCCTATTAACTCTCCTGACTATCATCTCAAATCTTCTTCTCTCCCTCCCAGAAGCGAGCTGACACCCAGCTCCAGCATGAACTGCCGTAACTTGCCTGGGCCTCCCACACAAACATGGCAAGCTGCCAGTTTTCTAAGGAACGTATTTCTGATTTTTAAGACACGCTCTACGCGGGCACATGCACACACACACCATCTTACTTTACCAAGCATGGGCGTTCAAGAAAAAAACGCTAAACATGCGTTAACAAAATCCAATCCAGTATTTCAAAACCTCTACACGATCTTCCAGTTCCAAAAGCTCCACAACTTTCTCACAGCGTTGAGATTATTTAAGAATTCTTCATGTGACAACACGCCTTTGAAATTGGTGAGTTGACTGTTAACTACGTTTAAAGGCAGATCCGGCTCCCTCAGAGCTGAGTGTAGCTTTGATTCATAACATGAAGGTGTAAGACATACACTAAAAAGAAGCATAAGAACTGTCCAGTAACTGCTGCAGCATTTTTAGCTGCCATGCTTAGCACATTAGAACTTTTAATACAGCATGCTCATTTCACTGGCACTCACAAAACTACCCTCATAACTGCATCATAACTTTACTACTCAGCGACTGCAAATCTTCTCCCCACTTGAAGATCTACTTAAAATAAAAGATATAAGCTCGGAAGGTCATTACTGTTGTTCTCCTACCAGGAAGTCAATGAACTGGCTTTTACGTTAGATAGAAGTAGCATGCATTCTGTCTCGTGTATCAAACACGATGGTATCCAAGCATGATTTCTCAACACGGCACCATTATTCAAAAAGAAACATGAATGAAGTTAAATGTATTAACAAGCACTAAAATAAATTGGCTTCTCTCTCTCTCCTCACAAGAACAGCAGCAGAAAATATTCTTAACACTCTTATTCCAAGTTCGGGACCTGTGACAATTCTACAGTACCTTCCAAGTAGCACAGTATTTTAAAAAACGATGGCAAGGGACTACTTAACATCCTTCAGCTGAACACCAAAGCATTTCAGAAGTAAACAGATGTTGTTTTGAATCACATTAACAATGCAGCCCTACAGCGCACGCACTCAGTTACTGAGCGGACTTCTATAAATTCTTCGATATACGCATGAAACACCGAACTTCACTGGAACTCTGACAAAAAGACTTGCTTTGGTTCCTATTAGATATGTTTAGTTGCTCTCCTTTAACTTGTCTGTTAGCAGTGTCACACACGTGTACTTGGAAGGTTTTCAAATCAGCGTAGACTGATTTCACACCACTGAAGCCAAAGGGGAAGTCTGCCACCAAGCTCAAGTGATGCTGGAACAGACTCAAGGAAGGAAAATTATGGCTGAAGCAATTAAAGAGAAAAACCTACATGCACTGTATGGAACAGGTTGGTTTCTTTCAACAAAAACAGAATACGTATAGAAATATCCACTGATAACATTTACACAACAGAAGAATTCTCGATCTTAAAAATACACTCTGTTCATTCTTTGAAGTAAATTCGCCAAGGTTCAAAAGCGTGTTTAAACAACACGATTAAAATAGAGTTCCCTACACAATTTCTAATTTGTTTATCCCTGACTTCGCTCCATATGCAACAGTATTTTTAAAACCACAGAACCGTATGGATTGGAAGGGACCTACGGAGATCACCTACTGCAGCCCCCTGCTAAAGCAGGTTCCCTACAGCAGGTCGCACAGGAAAGTTTCCAAGCAGCACTGGAGCACCTGCAGAGGAGACTCCACCACCTCCCTGGGCAGCCTGTTCCAGTGCTCTGTCACTCACACAGTAAAGAAGTTCTTCCTCACGTTCAGATGGAACTCTGTACACTCCAGTTTGTGCCCACTGCCCCTTGTACTGTCACTAAGCATCACTGAAGAAAAGCTCGGCCCCACCCTCTTGACATCTGTCCTTCAGATGCTGATAAGCATTGATAAGATCCCCTCAGTCTTCTCCACGCTGAACGTTCCCCGGTCTCTCAATCAAAGCACTGTTTAACAGCACCGTTCAGATGTAATGAAATTGATTTGCAGAAGTACTATGCCAACCTTTCTCATACAAAAGGGAAAAAAAAACACTCCGATAGATGGTAAGAAGTGAAAAATTAAGTCCTTGAAGGGCCTGAAAAAGTAATAGCATTTCCAATAGTAACAAACAGGAAACATGAAGAAAAGGAGCATGGAAAGAAAAAGGAATAGAAGATAGGAAGAGAGAAACAAGGCAAAAGAGAAGGGGGTACCTATCACACAAAGCACCACTTACACAGTATGTTGTCCTACGGATGTACACAAGCATTTATCTATACCGATTCTTTAACGCTCTGGTAGCATTTATGAAATCTGATTTCTATTTAACACGTTCCTTATGCTTCTACATTTGCCGCACATCTCAGTCACACGATCAGAGAAAATCATTCATATTCATAACTACTTGACTGATCAGCGTTGGAAATTGGAGCTCTGACGATGTTCCTATTTTTCATTCAAACTCGCAGCCCGTTAAAGGATCCCACACACACCTTCCTCTCTGAAATTACAAACCGCACAAAAAAAGCCAACCTGACCAACCTTAAAATCATCACTTCAGCTTATAGGGACCGCTTCTTTTAAAGTCGACACAGTAGGTTGTTACTAAACTTAAGTCACATGCTAGAAAAAAAATAAGAGCAGTGATATTCCAGTACACAAAAGACACTACCCTATGTACCCATTCTTAATGACAAAGGACACAGTTTACTCCCTTGCTTTTTCTGAAATAATTAAAAGCACGCTGCATTCCCCAGAGTGCTCAGTTATCTGTGGTACAAACATTTCACTTGTACCTCGCTTGATAACAAAGAATTCCTAATCCACTTCAGTTGTTTTTACCATCCAGTTATTTCTTTAACGGCAAAGGAGGTTTCCTAACCTGTGGGAAAAGAGAAATCTGCTCCATTTTCATTTCAATGCCTTCCCATTACACATGAGCAACAGCATACCCTTAAGAGTCTGAAGCTCCCCTCCGGGCAGCAATCAAGGAGCATTTCCGTAGCATCTAACTCTCACTCACCCTTCTGGTTCTGCTACCCAGACCACAAAACAGAGAGAGCTCTGAGGCAACACCCGGACAGAGGGTGCCTCTCCCTCACTCTCACGGTGACCTCCTGAGCAGCCCATCTGCAACTGCTGGGGCCCTTCTGAAGGCCGAGAACACACGGCAACGAGTTCTGCCTCACAGAAAGAAAAAGGATTTCCTGCATCTTTAAGGGCCTCAAGGGAAAAAAAAGGCGAGGAGGGGGTACCTATTTACACTAGTTACACCAGAAAAGCAAACAAAAACATTTTGTTTCCTTGATTTGAAGTCTACTGTACGGCAGAAGTCAACCAGAAGTCAACTATGGTACGGTAGCAGTGAAGGCATGAACATTATGGCTTTGTGCATGAGATTCATTCCTTTCAACCTAAGCATGTTATTCATGGATGAGAACAGATGTGCTTCCCCTAAACCTAGGAAAAGTCACAGCCATTACTGTATCTCTTTGAGCACCCTGTATTCCGACTCCTGTAATGAAATGCGCTGGTTCAGATACAGCATGCAAAGATGCATCTAACTCGGTCAAAGGACAGGGGTGGACATGATACACTCCCTGATGTAGCCATTTGGATACATCACTCAACTTTCTAAAAGCCCAACTTAAACTTTGCAAGGTGACCCTTCCCTCTCCCCACACTCTTCTGACCAAAGCTCCTTGGTGCATCGCTGTTTTCACTGCAATTAAATACAATACCAGAGTACAATTTCTTTGTCTTTCGGAACTAGTTCAAGCATCCTACTTTGCCAAAGTGTTAAAAACAAACAAATAAATAAAATCAAACAAGCAAAAACCTTAGTTTCCTTAATCCAGTACAACTCTCCTTTGTCAGCAAGTGCTGGCTTTTTTTGGTTTTGCTAACTACCACCTATCTCACCATGACTGCTCTACACGGGGAGAGATGATCTGACAGGCCTTCAGAATCGCTACCAAACAACACGGATTGGTGTGAATCAGAACACAGTTTATCCTTTCCTGATCAAACTTTATGGGCAATCCCCACAAATCGGCTTGATAAGCCTTATGCAAAAGAAGAACTGATTTATCAAACCTCCCTGAATGCTTTTCAAGCTACTAATTAGTAGCAGTTTGCACTCCCTGATGAATGAACATATACCTGACTCAGCCCTCCCATGTCCCAAATCTACAGACCGAAAAAGGAGGCTTGAGGGCAAAGTATCCAAGAAAATAAGGTGAATATATCAATCAGCAAATGATAACAGAAGCTGTGCCAAGGAACACTATCTTGGAAATGAAAAAGAAAAACTTAGCTTATTGAAGGAAAGTCACGCAGTGGAACCCAGAGGGACTATGCTCACTTAAGATACCAAACAGTGTGAAACCAAGAAAAAATGCAGAGACACAACATTAAAGTACATGCACATGAGTCATTCCGAAACCTGTATTTTCAGGATAAAAGCGAAGAAATTATCTTATTTGAAAAAAATCTGTGTAGGCTCAGTTCATCAGGAACAAGAATGCAAACATTTCAAGAAAGCCAAAAGACAGGAAAAAGATAGCAAAAAGGTTTGGTCTTCTGTCAAGAACACGGATTGCAAAACCAATGGCCACAGAAAGAACCCAAAGCGTCACCGCCCGCTTCACAAGCAGCCAGATAAAAGAATATGGATGAAACCATCCCTAACATCTGCCTCCCAGCTCTGGGAAGCAGCCACATTTGGCTGTTGTAATGGCTGACAAAATGATATTCCAACAGCTACCCCAACAGCTCAAGGTTTGCCAAAATGAAGCATGAGCTTACAGGTTAAGATGGATAAATAAAAACCAGAGTTGATTTTACTTCCTTTTAAAAACCACCTACAGCTGAAGAACTGAGACAGTCAACAGAAAAGATCAATAAACACACATAACTGCTGATGCAAAAAAAAAAAAGAAAGGAAATGAATTCAGATAATGTTTTCCACACAACGAAGAGACTATTTGGAAAGATTGCCTTCACTTGACGGGAAAGCACTAGCCCGTGACTCTGCAACCAGAAGAACTTGTTATGCAAGCTTTAAACACAGTAGGTGGTAATAGGGAACTTCCCTTTAAAATGAGCTGTAGTACATATTTAACATTTCAAACACAAAAAAAGAAGATACATTTTTGGTAATAGAAACGTTTTAAATGCTACCTTATTTAAGGTTCCGAACGTAAATAAACTACTTTGCAAGACAATAAAGGGGAGTTTAATACTAAATAAAGTATCAAAGCATAGACATACATACGGAGAAGCATATGACTGAAAATGGAGACTATCTCAGCACAACAATCAGATTTGTTTTCTGTCAGGTACCAGCTGCTGACAACACCTACATGTAACAGGCTTCCCAGCTGGTCGGGTATTTTAGGGATCACACGACACAGCATCAAGGAATACTCTCTGTCCTCATCCCTCTACGCCACTACACCATCAACGGCTGAATGGGAAACTTCTCTATCCACCCCTCCCCCTCAAATGAATGCAGACAACGGTATGCCAAGTGTTCCTGTGCTTGCAGCCTCAGAGGTTTCACAGCTGTCCAAGCTGCAGGATGCTAACCTGGAGGGGAAGGGTGAGCAGAGAAGCAGGTGTGACAGCATTTGGAAGAACTACAGGAGAGGATACGAAACACACCAGCAGGGCCCTTAGGGTCAGGTCTCAATGCCACGGGTGGGTTATCCACTTTGTTACCTAACTACGCTGCAGGCGCAGAAGCATTTAAGCTTAATTTCATCTGACCTAAGTGGGGACCAGAACTGGAATGCTCTATATGCAGCATACTGTAAGAGAGCATTTATCAGTTTGGATACACAATAGTTCAGAGAGCAGCATTCCTGATCCCTCCTCTCTCCACTCAGGTACGTTCCTGCAGCTTAATTTCACAACATTTTGTGTTATTCATATATTGCATTATCCTATTTCACTCTTTTCCCAGATAATAGAGAATTAACTGTACCTCATATAAACTCAAACCATGGCTGCACAAGGTTACTCAAGGAACTCAAGAGATGATAAATTAAAGAAATGCAGTGATCCTAGGTAAGGAGAAGCAACATTAAAATCCGAAAGCACAGAATATAAAATTAAGACAAATTATCATACATTTCAAAGGAGGTGTCCAAAGCAAAAGGAAAACAAGGGAAAAAAAGGTAACTGAAGGAGGGCAAAAAGCATGCCTCATCAACAGAGTTATTGAATGCTGGACAAAAGTGAAGTGCCTGGAGTTGCAATTAAATGTATCAGCCTAACAAAGCCTTTCTATTTCTATGAAAAACATATTCAGTAGTAACACTTTGATGTTCCTAGGTGCTGCACTAAGTGAACATCGCAACGGGTAACATACTTAGAATAGGCTCTACTTCACACTATTGGATATCCTCAGTAGAAAAAGGACTGATAATATGCTGTGTCTGCCCATTTTCTAAGCCTTCTGAAATGTGAATCCAATGGATCGTGCCACTGTTCTACCAAAGACTAAGATATTCACAACTGCTTCTCGGCTACGAGCTCTTTGAATTAGCAGCACACCTCTGTCCCTTGCTTAATAAAGAAAAGACCACATCCTAAAAAGCAAAGAAAAATACGCTGTTGTTTGTATCTAACTGTAAATGGAGAGGAAGGAGAGGCCTTCACAAAAATAAAAGAAGAAAAAGACAAGGATAAATTGCTGTTTCAGGCTTCCAAGAAACACTTTTCTGACTCTCCCTTTTCCATTAAATAAGTTTTAGGTTTTCTTATTGATTTGGCAGTAATCTTAGTAGCCGGTACATAAATGGTTTTCCAAACAATGTCACATTTATTTTCTTTCACTTCTTACTAAGTATATGGCATACAGTTTACTGGAATTCTTACTCTATTGTTCATATCTACAATCAGTCATACGTTTGCCAGTAGTTCTCTCCATTAATTTCACAGGAAGTTTTAGCT
This sequence comes from Pavo muticus, assembly GCA_016647715.1. Lineage (NCBI taxonomy): Eukaryota > Metazoa > Chordata > Aves > Galliformes > Phasianidae > Pavo > Pavo muticus. Next base: position 758,912 of record JACDJE010000337.1, read on the forward strand.
GGTACGCATTCCTAAAGATACCTCAATTTAAGCACGTTAGTGAGACCCGCATTTCATTAAATAACCCAGAAAATCCGGTTTTGGTTCTGTTGTAAGCCTTCGTTCAGATATTTCGAGCATCACCCAAGCCCCTATCATAAAAACGTTGATGGCTTTACCCAGACACTTACGAGAAATCATCAGGTAATCTTCACAGTTGCCCTTCTCATCTTGATGTTCCACAGGGATCCCATTGGCGTCGATCACTGCTTCCGATGCGCAGTCTGCCACCAAGACTTCTTCAGAAACAACATCTGTTCCCAGAGTATCAGTGACAATATCTGCTTCTTCAACATTATCATGAACTACATGCTCTACATGTCCAACTTCAGGTACATGCATTGACTCGCTCGTCAGTACATGTTCTGGTATAGACATTGCTTCTGCTGTTATGTCTGAAGCCAAAACATCATCTGGGACAGTGCAATGAGCCAAAGAAACCTCTTCAGCCACGTCTGTGTCCAGCACTTGTTCAGGAATAATGACAGTTTCAGATACATCTGGCTCCTCCATAATATCTGGGCATTGAACATCCTCAATAACAACATCCTCAATGACATCTTGGATTACTACAGAATCTGGATCGTCAGGAACAAAATTATGCACAGTTATATCTGAGTCGACTACATCTGAAACAAATACTGTTTCCTGTACTTCCACAACAATCTGATCTCCATCCATATGTGTGGCATCAGCTCCTGAAAAATACAATTAAAATAACATTTACATTGTAAAACTAACTCAGACGAAGTGGTTAATATCGAAATCACTTCTATTTTGCTTCAGCTTTTACACTACGTAGCCATTTAGCAAAACCATCATAATAGCTTCTAAGCAATTAAAAAAGGCAGACAGATACACAGGAGCCGATAAAGCAAATCCTCAGAAGATGGTAACATAACTAAGATGAACAACATGATGAACAAAAGGTTACCAGATTTTAGGATCTCCCCCAATCCAAATAACTATTACTTCACAGAAGAGTAGCTCGTTTGTACTGCTTTGAGTAACAAAAGCTGATGAAAATCTGAAGTGATGACTCTTTACAAAAGCACTGATGAAGCATAGCACCTTTAAGCAAAGACAACATGAACTGAAAGCAGTCAATAGCATCTGATGTGTACATTCTTATTTACATATTATCTCCTGACAGACCTGTTGGATCAAAAAATGCATTTGGCTCATGTGGCTGCAATTCAAGCCCATCTTCATCCATGGCCTTTAACTCTCATCAGTCACAGTGTCTGTAGAAGGTAAAGAAGAAAGGTTATTTAAGTTATAAGTATTATGCTAAGAAGGTTGCCTCTGCCTGTGCAATACTCATCACAGGAAAAGCTGAAATTTTGGGCATATGAAACTGAACAGAGAATATCTCTTGGCCTGAAGACAGCCTAAGTATCACTCAGAGTACATCCACTTGGCATTCAAGAACTACCACTACAGAACACCAAACACTCACCACTCAGTATGAGGAGACCAATCTCTTGACTATCCCAGACCATTTGTCAAAAACCCAGATATACAGAGAGAACAGAAAAAGCTGTGATAAAGTGATACGGAAATATGATTTCCTTATTATCTTACATGGAGAACAACAACAACAAAAAAGACAAAGCCAAGGCAAGTTCACATTCAAGTTTTTTTTTTTTGGGTGGCAGAGGATACAATGTTCTCAAATCAGGAAAGCTCAAGAAGATGAAGTTAAAGGTAGGCAGCTGGCAATTTGAAACACTTCACTTCTGATGCATCCCTGTTCGTATACTAAAAAGAGTATATGATAGCCAAGAGAAAGTTACTCTTAGTCCATTTCAGGAACTGAAATCAACAATGTAAACTGCTTCCAGAGTAGAACACCATGAGTTTTCAAACTTCTGATGTGTGAATATTTAGAATACACCTGCCACAAGACAAGGTACCAATGTGCCCTTATATTTAAAATATCACCAGTTCTCAAAAATTGCCAAAAGTCAAAGTCTGTCAACAGAATGTCAACTTTTTCTTCAACACATAACACCTTCACTCCTACCAAAAGAGCCACTCAGTACTACAAAGTCAAAATGCTAACTAGATCCAAAACCCCACTCTGTATTTTTCTCTTTACATATAAGCATTGTAATCAGGATAAGGCAAACCTAGTTGGGTAAAATATGATCTAACATAAACTTGCACTTAAAGACAACTAGTTTCGTAAGCACTGAACCAGCAAGAGGCAGCAGAATGCTGCCTAATGTTTTTGTACAAGTGGACAACACAGACTTCAGCAGTTCTTCTACCCCCCAGCCATTTTTCAGTGACAGGAATGTCCCAGCTTCACTGCTACCTTCAGAACGGGCCTAGAAAAAAGCATGAAGATTTTGCCCAAGGTTTCCATAAGAGTCATCATCTGTTCAAAATTATGTATACTAACATTTCTATAAGTCTTCATGAGGATAAAAGCACAAAGTTGCAACAGTCATTTGTAGCAAACAGTCCGTTTCAAAATATTGCTTGACTGATGTGATCAACTTCTGCTAGGCCAGAGAAACAAGAACCGAGAAGAAACAAGGTTTCATGCAATCATTACTAAAGATTTATTCCTGCCCAAATTTGTATACTTCTATCAGAACACGCCCAGTCAACTCATGACAAATTTCTCCCATACACACTGTCATCTTCAGTGTTATTTTCAGTTCTTAGTTCTTGTTCTCTAACTTCTGGCATCTCAGTACTTATGTTGTCCACTGCTTGCTCATTTGCTCACTTAACCTTTCCAGTTTACAACTATAGTACGCTCCCATACCTTACACAAAACCAACTCAAGGCCTCCCTCCTCTGACAGTGCCCATCAGAAGCTAGTGCTCACTGCCCAGGTTTCGGAGAAAAGCCAAGACGCTGCTTATGACTATGCTTGCGAGGGCTTCATTACCACGCATACTGGCCTCTGATCAACTGGAACCCAACGAGCTTGAAGTGTCAGTTCACCTCCAGCCACTGGAGGAACTGGCATTCGTTTCCTCCATTTCCTGCTTTCGCCACCCACCTGACCACCACACCACCACAAATTCCCACTGCTTATGATTCATGCACTCCTACTTTCTCTATCCTGTCCTTTCCCCAGATTCTTCACTGTCTTCCAATTGTCTGTCCTCTTCCACATGGGACTCAGAGACCACCACCACCACCACATCCCGGCTTCCAGAGTAAACCCACCAACACCACTTCTCCACCAACACCATTTCTTCACTACTGTTGCCCACATCCCCAGTGATAGCTGCTAAAACCAGCAAGTCTCTGTGGTGTTCACAATGATGCAATTTTGCAAAGACACAGCCACCTGTGCTGACAGCCCAGCAAACCTTCAGTTGCATACTCTGCATACCAGCATGGCCTCTTCTGTATTAGCCAGCTCTTTTTACCTACAGGGGCGTAACATTCTGCAAAATGAAGGCTCATGTTCTACACAGACTGACTGGAGAAGCTTCCCAGGCAACTGAGTTTTCAAGACTTAGTCTTTAAAAGGACACAGATCTATGCTTTGGTATCCAAAGAAGGAAAAAAAAAAAAAAAAAAAAAAAGCATTTTACCTGAATTTCATCCTACATAAGGACAATGAACTCTGTACCCAGATCCAGCCAGAAAATCCATGTACACAAATTCCTACACTTGTGCAGGGCCGTAGAGGCTTCAAAAGTGCTCCAGTAGGGCACAGACTCCCACTCGCACACAGAAACGTGTGCTGTGGGTAAAGGACCAAAAGAGAAGTCAGGCATCTAAAACAGGATTTAAGTAAACTGTTTAAAACATTAAAGGCGCCTAATTCAAAATCTGCAGTCCAAAAGGCATCCAGGCATTTGTCCATGGATGGAAAAAAAAATCCCTAAAAATATCCTGAAAGCACTTCAGGGTTTGAACTTTCTAAGCAGCAGATGAGAAAATGCTGCGTTTCTTCCTGTTTGCTCTTCACCTGATCAGTGGACCAGCACAGTGCTCCTAGGTTCACCACACAAAGGAAGGTATGCCCAGTGGTTCTGCACCCACTGGCAGCTCTGCGGTGAGACCACTCTTCTGTGACGTGAGAAATATCAAAGCACCTCACTGCGAGCACCACACCAAAATACCTTCACATTCCTTGGTAATCGCCCTAAATTCTATCTTGAGGCTAAGAAGCAATTCCAGCAGTTCATCCTACAAGGTTTCAAGAAGGGCAGAAACTCCTCTCAGCTCTTCAAAATATTCCAGTAACACTTACCTCGGGAGCAGGTTCTGGCAATGAAGCAGACAGAAGCATTTCCAGTTCTGGTTTGGGAACCAAAACTCTTGAAGAGAAGCAGGTGCCCAGAAAGAGAACACAGTCCTTCTCAATGGCTGAATCTAAATGGTTCTTTGCTCAAAGCCCAGTAATTTGGGAACTGCTCTTCTAACTAGAACGGGAAAAGCCCAGGTACCTTAGCAATGGGTTTCCATCTCTACAAAGAACTAAACACATACATCTTTTACTTGTTTTGGGTCTAGTGTTATGTAGATTTAGAACTAATACAACCCTAAAAACCACCTAATTCGACCTGTAAAGGCAGTTCTTACAAGCTGATATTTATGTATTTATTCAGATAATTGCCTAGTTTTGGTTTTATGAATATCAAGGCAATATTTTCAAGTGAAAGGACAAATAGTAATACACATATTTGTGGAATGAATACTATTAAGCTGTAAGCAATAAAGTAAACTCTGCAAACAAAATACAGCCTTTTCCATAAAACTCCTCCTGAATACAATCAGTCAAGAAAAGCAATGCAGACATGAAATAGTTCTGCTACAAACAAATCCTTGACTTAACAGACCTAGCAAGGTAATCAAGATGAACTAAGAAGAAATGACCAAGCTGTCAAGAGAGCGGGCAACTTTAAAAACAGAGTTACTTGAAAGAAAATAACTCTGCACGGACCTCTAATATGCAACAGAAATGGTCAGTATTTGAGCTAAAAAAGAGGGAGTGGGAAAATAAAGGAAAAAAAAGGGGGAGACCTTGGAAAAGCCATCCTTAAGATAAATACACAAACTACCCTTTTGTGTACTCCTAAGGAGAGAACAGTTTATCTGTTCATCCAGGATGAGAGGCAAAAAGAACCAAATACCTACACAGTGAAATTCTCACTCATTCCAGAATAAAGCAAAGAACAGCAAAATTTCCCATTCTCGTCCAAAAGCCCCAGCCCACACTAAAAATACTTGAGTACAACCACAACCATGTCCCCATCATGCTTTGCTACATCACATTAAAAAAAAACAGCATGCCTCATATGTCCCAACTGGATTGGAGCCCTGAGCTGTCCGAAACTTTGTGGTGGCATGAGACCACCATGGGTTCAGCCTACGCCACTGCTGCAGTGTCATAACTCTCCCTACGTGACCCATTTACGAAGAATGCCATGTGCACACATGCTCTCAATCACACACATGAAAGGTTAAAAATGAGACTCCTACAGCATCTAATCCTTATCTTGGATATAACCCCCACCATTATTAGGTGAATAAATGGAATAAAAACAATGTTACAAAGGTGACGGTGTAATCATTTCGCTGTTTATTTCTTTATGCATCTCCCTCAGTTTTGGCAGGAGAATCAGCACTGCTGTTTTCACTGTGGTACGGTAAAAAAAAAACAACAAAAAACAAGTCTTTTTCTCTTTGTTGTAGTTCAGGGGTGTATTTGCAGAAACTGGTTACAAAAGAGGCCTTCTCCAGATTTCACAGAGGTGTTGAGCACCAGGCGACACCTAAGCTAATGCTCAAGAAAACCTATGTTAAGGATATAACCAGTCCTGGGCGTCCCTCAGAAACTACTTTCCACTGTGCTGGAGACCTCTGCAGCAGAGGGGTTGGTCAGCCTGGAGGAGAAGAGGCCACAACCGAGGGGGGCCCAGAGGGCCGGGAACACTGCGCCTCCTCACCTGGGTCCTCGCTGGCAGCGGGGCAGGACGCTGAGGGCAAACCTCCCACCGCCGCGCCGGCTGCGCAAAAACCCGCCCGGCCCAGGCCGCGGGCAGGCGGGAGACAGGCTAGCAGCCCCGGCGCTGCAGCGCAGGAAGCTACCGCGGGCCGGAAAGCGCTGAGCTCCCCCGCGACTCGCTGGCTGCCAGGCGGGGAGGAGGGAGAGGCGGGGGAGCGGTCGGGTGGGCAGGCTGTCCCTCTGCGGAGCCTGCGGCCCGGCGCCGCGCAGAGTGGGGCCAGGGGCTCCCCCCTCCGGCCCGGCCAGGCTGCGCTTAGACACAGGCTATGGCGAGCGATTAATTCAAGATGGCGCCCGGCGCCCTCCGCCTCCCCCCCCCCGCGCGCCGCCATTTTGTCTCCTCCTCCACACACTCTCCGAACCCCCTTCGGCCGGGCCCGGGGCCTGGCACCGACCTCGCCCGCCTCCCCTCGGGGCCGCAACCGCCCCCCTCCGCTCC